>CAWUFW010003923.1:1200000-1679549 GCA_963921515.1 Calotriton arnoldi | reverse complement strand
TTCACAAAAAATCTGTAAATGTCAGATCCAAAAAACCTAACCAAGGGAATGGGGATTCCGCTGAAAGCGCGAAAAAACAAGACCCCTGTCCAAAGAAAAGAAAATTCTTTTCTTGAGTCCCCTCACTTACCCAGGGTTGCCCCTAGGTGACATGCTTCATCATCGGGGCCATCCCAAACAGCTGCTGCTTGGGGCATGCTGCAACTTGCGGAACTACGTAGGAGCACTTTTTTGTGAAGAAATGTGTAGTAATTTTCTTTTCTTTGGACAGGGGTCTTGTTTTTTCGCGCATTCAGCGGAATCCCCATTCCCTTGGTTAGGTTTTTTGGATCTGACATTTACAGATTTTTTGTGAACTAAATGTACATGTGGAGGATAACCTAACCAGTACCTCGATCTCCCCCCTTTTTTTGATTGCAAGTTACACAACAACCACACCACACACACACACACAACAAAGGCATTTATTTAACACACACCAAAAAAGTGAAATACCCCAAAAAATACACATTTTGCAATTCAATCCAATGCCATCCTTGCCCTAAATGATGTTTAAATTCAACAGATACCACAGAAACAGTTGTTTCATGCACCCACCATGAGTAGCTCTCGGCGTACTGGCTACCCACAATAAATTTTGAAAAAAATGATGAAAAGTACAAAAAATGTAGTTGCAGCAACTGCAATGCCCCAATCAAACAAACAGCACCAACTTACTTGTAAAATCTCAAATCCAAAAGTCCTCAAATCCAATGATATATGATGCAGCAGACACAAAGAGTGATCCTTCCAGCTCCAAATCCAAATGAAAAGTGAACAGGACATGGACAAAGCACTGGGAGGAGCCTGCTGGACAGGAACAGGAAGTTGGAGACTCTGGGGCACTTCCTTCCTCTCCAAAAAAAGTAAAAAAGAAAAAGGATTCCTTGCACAAAAAAGTATAGCCAAATGTTAATCTGAGGAGTTTTTTTCATCCAAATCATCATTTTCGAGAAGGTTTTATGCTGCTCGAGAGATATTATTCTCCAGATTGCCAATTGTGCGTGTTCGGCATCGCAAGCTTCACCAAACTTCCACCGGATGTCCGATGGCGCGTCCGAATGACGTGTTCGCGATCGCACACTCTCGCGGGATTGCGCGGCCGGCTACCAAAATCTCGTGGCGCACGCGAACGGATAGGAAAACTCGTCGGCGAACGCAGGAATCCCGGTAAGTCGCTACTGCGCGCGCGAAAACGCATTTTGAAAACGCGAACAAGGAAACAACTCCGCTATGCCATGGATCGCGGAGTTTTCGGTAACTCCGCGTTCTACGCGGAACACGGAGTTGCCGAAAATCCGCAAACTCCGCGAGCGGAGCGGATTTTAACGTCCAGGGTTAGTCTATATCAGTAGCGGCTCCTCGAGGGAGTGCTGCATGGCGGTGGGGGAGGGGCAGGGTGTGGGGTAGTAAACTCCGGAATACGGGCAAACGGAGTTGAGTAACTAAATAAATAAATAAAACATTGCGCGCTGCATCGCATTTGGCGATGCTGCGCGAGAAACGAAATTCGTTTTATTTATTTATATGTTTACTTACCTGTAATCGGCCGTAATCCGTAGTTTACTATCCCCCCACCCTGCCCCTCCTCTGCCCCACGTCAGCACCCGGTGGCAATCCCACCACCGGCCGCTACTGCTTAAACCCTTGTGTTGCTTTGCATCACCTTGTGTGATGCAATGGCAATGCAAGGGCTTAGTAAATGCGAGCCCAGGTGTCTATCAGCCCTAATAAGATCATTTTTCATCAAGTGTTGAACTCAAGGGTAAAGCATACAGTGTTCCAGTATCTGGCCAAAAGCGCGCTAAACCAGACCATATGAAGATAGGCCCCTGCTTGGGAATTACATCTGATTTCCCCATGTGCCACAGTTTAGCAGGTGTATAATAAAAACGATGGCGATATTTGAACTGGATTATGTGCAGGAATGAGGATATGGAAATGTTCTAGGAAGTCAACCATCTCACCCAGGTCCTCTTCCTATACACTCCTTAGTGTCATCAATGAGTCTGGGACTTATTCAATAACACTCTATACTGATTAGAAATAGTTTTCTGCTCTAGTACACCTGAGGTCACTTTAACCTTGATGAAAGTAAACTCTCCTGAGTTTCGGCACCTGATGAGTTAGAGCAGGTCTTACCTGAAGATGGCGAACAAACTCGGATTCATGCATAGAAAAGGTTTTGGTGAACTTTTCATAAGATTTATTGTGATTGGTAAAATATATATCGATGATGGTAGACACTCAAATAAGGTTCTTCTTGTTAAACCCAAGTATGCTGCATCACCTGGGGAATCCATGTGCCATGCCAAAGTGGGGTGTCTGCGATGGGAATGCCGTGCAATCTGATAGACTTCAAGGCATCATGCCAATAGATAATTGCAGTTGGGTAGTAGTAGTGGCAAACAGCAATTACAATGTGGCTGTAACCATGCAGTACCTTTACCATGCATGTGTTAAAACGCATGCGCTGTTACCAAGCATAGCCATTACCACAATTCTTTTTACAACGCTTCTGCCCTTACCACGCATGCCTTTACAATGAATTAACGTTGTAAAGGTATCAATGGTAAAGGCATATACGTTGCACTGGTAGTAAGGGCATATGCTGGTAACGGTGGTAAATGTACCGGCGTTGGGATGCTCTCGGAGCCGTTAGAGGAAACGGAGAGACCCCTCCCCTTGACGACCTCTGCCACCTGCATGGTAAAGGCATGCGTTACAACAGAATGCATTGTACCATCATAAATTCAGGAGTAGTAGGTAGTAGTAAAATGCATTCTGAAAAATGGCCTCTAAAAGTCTAGTGCTTTCGGTGTTCACTTTTTTGTCACTAAGTAGTGGTAAAAGTATGAAATAGCACAATAAATTATGATATTCTTCCCTAAATTTCACTGTTTTCACTAGTTTTTCCAAATCCCAGATACATGTGAGGCCCAAACCCACATGCTGCCCACTACTCGCTCAGTAGACACTTGTATGGCGTAAGCATCAAGACTGGAGCAGTTCTCTTCCGGTTCAGACTGCAGCCCTGCAAACATCTCCTGTTTGTGCAAGAGGTAAAATTCAATTTTAAGCATATATAAAAAAAATGTGTCATTAATTCCTGAGTGTGGCAGGACTAGTCATGTTTAATTAGTGGAAACGAGATGTGTGATTCATACGACCAGCATATAAAGAAGTAACCAGGGCTAACCTGCCTGCTCCTATCTGATCTGGGATAACATGGGAGCATACAACGAGATTTGTCAAGACAAGCTTATTCCCGGGTATCTGCGGTTGATTTTAGCAATATGCACATTTCTATGCGTTTTTTTTGGAATACTAATCTGATAATCAATTAATTAACCCATCAAGTACTTTCATTTTCATAGACCAATTTCCGTTTTTTTTCCTTTGCATTTTACGGCTTGTGATCCTGCATTTGTAATAGCAAAAGAAATCTGTAATTTCCAGAATTCAAAGAATAACATCTGAATGCGATAAGCGACTCTTTCAGAAATTTGCTTTAAAGTTTCTTATCAACCAAGGAAAGGTTTAACAGAACCTTCTGTCGAAAAAATATTGAAAATAGCCAGTCAGGCATTTTACCTATAAAATTCAAATTAAGTAAAAACATGTAAGCACATACAAACCAGTTCAGGGTTTGTGATTTCGAAAAATTCACATATATTAAAAAGATTTTACGTTTCATGTGCACTTAATAATTTTCCTAAAAGTGTATTACAATTGGTAGTTGATTTTTAGACTTCGTTTCCAACCAAACGCATAAAGGTGTCGAAATGCCCATTTACAAACATTCCCTTCTCCCGTCTTTTGATTAGCAGAGAACACCATTTAGTTCATGTACTTTGCAAAAGCTTTTTCTTTTTTAAAAGGGAATGCCCCTTTTAGTGCCCCGTCTTTTGTAACAGCCTCCATCCTTTGCAATTGTGAGGTGAGAGTTTCTATTTTGCGCCTGTGGCTGAAGAAGGAGTTGTGAAGGATGCTGTCCCAGCTCTGCATAACAAAGCGCTGAGAGGTTGACCCTCTTCAGTGTGACCTATTTCACCTCTAGGCTACCCCAGCAACACAGAGCCGTAGCTTCATGCGGATGGGGGATAGCCTGCCTACTCTGATCCGTGACCCTTACCCTTATAGGCATATTTTGTTTCATTTTGTTCTTTTTGCAATCACTGGAAACAGTCGTGGAAAGTAAACTTAACACTAAATGTTGTTCCATGAAAAATAATCATTTTCACAACTGCAGCTCTATGACTTCCTTCAGGAAGAGGAAAGGATATAGCAGATGTTCAATAAAAGGATGAAATAATGCCTTTTTATGCAATACCATGTGAAGACTAAATCGAAATTTAAAAAGAAACAAGTTAGTGTGTATCAAAGTAGATTGTGCTTTCCACATGTGAAGCGCTGTGCTATTGCAAGCTGCTCCTTGTTTAAATTGGACTTTATAGTAACTGACTTGAAAATGTAAAATGTTTACAGCTCTGATGAAGTGCACAGTAATATGAATAAGATGAAGGTGTGCAAGTGGGCTTCAAGAAGGGCGCTAATTCAAATACATAATACATGTTTTAACACAACATGAGTTATTTTCACAACTAGAAATCTGCAAAATACTCTTTATGTAAATGAGCATCCAAAGCATAAATTACAGGTTATCAACTTTGAATTATCAGTGGTAATAGGAGAATGTAACAGATAATTAACTGACTTTTGCACCTGGAGACCTGGGTTATAAACTTGACTTTTGCACTAAATTTTGGGGCATATTAGCTAGAAGAGGCGATAATCATCGCTAACCCTGCTTAGAGTGATTTTTTATATCGCCGGCTATCGCTGGAATATATCACCACGCTAACGCTGTATTAGCAACGATTAGCGCTATGGCGATGAATATTCCAGCGATAGCGGGGGAAATGGGCCAACATCGCTGAAAAACCAGCGATGTTGCAGTACAAACGGTGTTGGCCTTGCTGATACGACCCTGTGGTCGTATCACAATAATCCCCCCCCCCCATGTAATGAATACATAAGTCAGGAATTTAGCAGTTCTTAAATTCCTGCGTTAATGGGGGCTTAGCGTGCGTTTCATTGTCGCTACGCGGGTCCGGAGCATCCTTGTTAATAGCCCGGAGCCGCGTTAGCGATGATTTCCCTTGGAGTTATGTCAGGAACGCCTACTTCGCATCTCATTAGCGATGCGAAGCAAGGCATTAGTAAAACAGGCGCTATCACCAGGGAACACGCGCTAAGGCCTGTTAGCGTGTCCTTGGTGATACCGCGATATAATTATCGCCGCTTTTCGACCGAAAACGGCCGCTAAAGCGGTGATAAGGGGCTTGCTAATATGCCCCTTTATTTTTATGAAAAAATCATCTAGTGTGCCTGTTATACTACTCTCCAACCACAGGTGCTCACAATGTCCTAGTTTCTGAAAACCTTGGGGCATATTATCAAGGGCCTTATCTCCTCTTTTTTGGCTTTTAAAGCCAAAAAAGCGGAGATAATGCTTTCGCCCTATTTACAAGGCAGTGCTAACATGCATTAGCGCATGTTAGCAGCCTTATTACCGACGCCTCGCTTTGCATCTCTAATAAGATGCAAAGTGGGCGTTTCCTACTAACACAACACGGGAATCAAGGAGTTACAGCACTACTCCCTATCAACGAGCTGGCCCAGGACACCAATTCCGACGTTAGAATCCGCGCTAACTGCGGATAACGCCGATAGCTAACGTCTGCTAAAAAGCAGACTTAGCTATACATATGATGGGAGGTGGATTCTATGGCTGAATCCACATCTCCCTATTAGCAAGGATTACCTGATCGCATCCGTTGTAGCGCTGGATTTCCTGCGATGTGCGCGGATTTCACCGCTATCGCCGGATTTAAAATCGCTGTGGAGATATGCGTTGTTAATAACGCGATATCTCGGCGATTAAATCCGGCGATAGCCGGCGTTAAGCTAATCTGCGCTATGTTTATCGCTATTCTTTGTTGATATGCCCCCTTCTCTTCAGGTCCAGTGCATCACGCGCACATTTCTGATGTACAGCACCTCATCTTCGAAATTCTCTTTCCAGAATATAATTTTCTATGTACAGCGTCTCACTGTTTCATGAAATTAGGGCTGCACTTCATCAAACATTAACAAATTATATCCATAGATAGCATTTCATTTTACTGATAGATAGTACTGAAGCACGGCATTTCAATTTGCTAATAGGAAGTACTGATACACTGGTAAGAGGGAAATAGAGAATCATGGACATGGGCACGGACACAGTTGCATTCGAGGGTCTCAGTGGAGGATTGTTCTCAGTGTGGCTCTGCTGCAAACGTATCTGATGTGCTCTCTTCTCAAATACAATTCTCAGGTGACAAAGTCACGCCTCTTTGTCTGACAAAGTCATAGTAAATATCGTTAGACAAATACTGCAGGTTCTGCAAAATGGTGAAACTTCGACCCACACATGAAACAAAATAATATTTAATAATAATACAGGGTTTGACATCAGGGGTATAGAATTCCTATCACCTGACCAGTTTTCATTTTGTTTTCTCCACTAGAAGAATAGGCCCAAGTGAAGGAAGTCTCTTGTGACTGCGGATCACTGACTTCCAGGAAGAGTCAAACCATTGGTCCATGACCTTGAAGGCGTATGGTAGGTTGGCTCCCTGTCCCTCCATATTTGGCCACCGCCCCCTGCTCATGGGAGCTGAACGAGTCATTGGCAGCTCCCGTACATTAGAGAAGCGGGGTGGGAAAATAATGGTCAAGCAGCAAATGATCCTATCAGCAGTATTCACACAGTCAAATTAGGAAAGTGTCTGGGTCAGGAATCCCAACATTTTCAGAATTTCCAACCCATATGGGATTAGTTCTTAAAGAAGGGAAACAGATACTGGGAATGTGTGGAGGAGAGTTAAGAGAGAACGCCCATCATAGTCCTGTGAAACTGTGTTTTAATCCACTGTGTCCTTAAGATTATATAAGGTCCAAAAAATATCAGTTAAGATATCAATTAAGATTCCCTGGAGTTCCACAAAATCATTATTATAAAAAAAATGAACGAGTGGATGAGCTGCAATACACTGGGGGATGGAACTTTCCAAAACTATCAGGTATTTAATGTTCAATGGTATCCAACCAAGAGTAGTGTTGGTGGTGCATCCCACTGGTTGTCTCAAAGGCACACATGTGCCTGGATTCCAGGTAAGAAGTGGGGAGATGCTTTGAGGATTTGGAAGTCGAGATGAGTAGCTGTTTCAGGTAGCAGATGGAACCAGGTGTGCTCTCTTGCCATTTTTAGGACATTGAAAATTGATTTGCAACTGCCCAGAAATAATGCTGTTGGGTCCTGTGCTGGATAATGAAGTACTGGAATATTTAACGAAAACATCCTAAGTCCTTGTAAAATGAGTAGGGTTTAGGCCAATATATTAGAAACATTTTGCAGTAAAATTAATAATTGCGCCCTTTTTCTAAAACATTTTTCTGTAAACAGTGCACACAAAACCTCCTGATGAGGACAATAAATGTTTACTGAGTGTAATAAAGGGCTGCTACTAAAACATCTTCCACTGTTGTTTTCAAGCATCTAGTCCATCCATGTGCGGGGTTGGTTTCACTGTAGCATATTTCAATCAGAATAGAACCCTACTATAATTGATTGCCCCTATGTTGCTGTGCTTCATAGCATTAGATCCTACAGCCGTGAGAGCTACATGCTTCTCAGAGAAGCACTGAAGTCCCACACAGTGACACATCTAGTAAAATGCTTTATGTCTCCATTAGTAAAATGCGTAAGTATGCTTTAGTGAGATTCACACACTCTCTTCACATTGACTGATAGAGAGGAAGAATGGTGTTGGGATGGTGTTGACTCCTATCAACTCCCAGGTGGCAGGACTAATCTTCCTCTCCTTCCACAATCAATCAATCAATCAATCACGGCATTTATAGAGCGCGCTACTCACCCGGGAGGGTCTCAAGGCGCTGGGGGAGGGGGTAGGTTACTGCTCGAACAGCCAGGTCTTGAGCTGCTTCCTGAAGGAGAGATGGTCCTGGGTTCGCCGAAGGTGAGTGGGGAGGGAGTTCCAGGTCTTGGCTGCCAGGTAGGAGAAGGATCTTCCTCCGGCGGTGGTTCTGCGGATGCGTGGTACGGTGGCGAGGGCGTGGCTGGTTGATCGTAGCTGGCGTGTGGGCGTGTAGAAGGTTATGCGGTCGTTGAGGTACTTTGGGCCCAGGTCGTGGAGGGCCTTGTGTGCGTGGGTGAGGAGTCTGAACGTAATTCTCTTGCTGACGGGGAGCCAGTGCAGGTCTTTCAGGTGTCCGGTGATGTGGCTGTGTCGGGGGATGTCCAGGATGAGTCGTGCGGAGGCGTTCTGGATGCGCTGGAGTCTTTTTGAAGTTTGGCTGTGGTTCCGGCGTAGAGGGTGTTCCCATAGTCCAGTCGGCTGGTGACGAGTGCCTGGGTGACGGTCTTCCTGGTTTCAGTGGGGATCCATCTGAAGATCTTGCGGAGCATGCGCAGGGTGTTGAAGCATGAAGATGAGACGGCGTTGACTTGTCTGGTCATCGACAGGGAGGAGTCCAGGATGAAGCCCAGGTTGCGTGCGTGGTCCGTTGGCTTGGGCGCGGTGCCCAGGGCCGGGGGCCACCAGGAGTCGTCCCAGGCGAAGGGAGATGAGCCCAGGATGAGGACTTCCGTCTTGTCCGAGTTCAGTTTAAGGCGGCTGTTCCTCATCCAGTCGGCGACGTCTCTCATCCCGTCGTGTAGGTTGGCTCTGGCGGTGGTGGGGTCGTTGGTGAGGGAGAGGATCAGCTGGGTGTCGTCGGCGTAGGAGATGATGTTGAGGTTGTGTTGGCGTGCGATGGCTGCGAGGGGGCTCATGTAGACGTTGAAGAGGGTTGGACTGAGTGAAGATCCTTGTGGAACGCCGCAGATGACTTCGGTGGCTTCGGATCTGAACGGGGGAGGCGGACTCTCTGGGTTCTTCCGGCGAGGAACGAGATGATCCATTCCAGTGCTTTCTCTCGGATTCCGATGTTGCTGAGGCGCTTCACTAGGTGCGGTGGCAGACGGTGTCGAACGCCGCGGAGAGGTCCAAGAGGATGAGGGCAGCTGTTTCCCCGTTGTCGGTTAGGGTTCTGATGTCGTCGGTGGCTGCGATAAGGGCGGTCTCGGTGCTGTGGTTGGCCCGAAACCCGGACTGCGGGGGTCGAGGGATCCATTCGTCTCGAGGAAGGCGGCAAGCTGTCTGTTGACGGTCTTCTCGATGACTTTGGCCGGAAACGGAAGGAGCGAGATGGGACGGTAGTTCTTGAGGTCGGTGGGGTCCGCCGTTGGTTTCTTCAGGAGGGCGGTAAGCTCGGCGTGCTTCCAGCTCTCCGGGAAGGTGGCGGTGTGGAAGGAGGAGTTGATGATGTCCCGGAGATGGGGTGCGATGGTGGCGTCGGCTTTGTTGAAGACGTGGTGTGGGCAGGGGTCGGTTGGTGATCCGGAGTGGATGGAGTTCATCGTGCGGGTGGTGTCTTCGGTGCTGATCGGGGTCCAGTTGCAGAGGGTGGTGGTGGCGGGCGTTGGTTCGGCGGTAGGGTGCGTGGTTTGTGCATCGAAGCTGTTATGTATGTCGGTGATCTTGCGGTGGAAGAACGCGGAGAGTGAGTTGCAGAGGTCTTGCGAGGGGGTGATGTCGTTGTTTCCGGGCGCTGGGGTTGGAGAACTCTTTGACGATGCTGAAAAGTTCCTTGCTGTCATGGGCGTTGTTGTCCAGTCGTTCTTTGAGTGCCGACTTCTTGGTGGCACGGATCAGCTGGTGGTGTTTGCGGGTGGCGTGCTTGAGGGCGGTCCTGTTGTCTGTGGTCTGGTCGAGTCGCCAGGTTTTCTCGAGAGTGCGGCAGTTCTTCTTGGATTCCTTGAGTTCGTTGGTGAACCAAGGGGTTTTCTTGCTTCTGGGTCTGCTGGGAGGGTTTTTTAGTGGTGCGAGTTCGTCGGCGCAGGCGGTCAGCCACTTGGCGAGGTTGCTGGCTGCTTCGTTTGGGTCCGTTGTGTTGGTGGGTGTGTTCTGGCCGAGGGAGGCGGTGGGCTGCTCGGCGGTGATCTTGCTCCAGCTCCGGCGGGGAGCCTGTTGCGGGTGGTGGTGGGTCGCAGTCTTTCTGAAGCTGAAGTGGATGCAGCTGTGGTCGGTCCAGTGGAGTCCGGTGGCGTGGCTGAAGGAGATGTGTTTGCTGGACGAGAAGACTCCACAGGACCCAGGGCATACTGTGGGAGTAGGAAATGGTTCCCATGATCCCCACAAGCCAAGTCAACATGAGAATATTTGAGATTACCTTCCATGGGACCTACAAGAACCCAACACAAGACTAAAGATTTTCTTGGAATGTCAAGCTTGCAACCTAGGCATGTGTTGACACTAACAAGGAAGACCTTTGAATTTTCCATTTGTCATGCAAGGCTATCGCACTCTTGGGAAGGCATTGATGCACTGGTACATAGGATCCCTGGGGTCCAGCAAACGCCCTGAGATTTCACACGGTCCACTATCAGGACAAGCTCAGCCATGCAGCAACACTTGGCCACCCTGAGCACAAGGAAATCAGCACAGCAGTGTCTGCACTGCCATACTGATGTTCTCATTTGCCCCACAATTATCCTATGTTGGCCTGGTCCATTGCAATTTAGGTGAAAAATTGCAGGTAACCATGTCAGTATAATGGCAATATGTTGTCCGGGATTATGCCTAAATGGAGGGATCTATCCACTCATGAGAACCCTACAGACGTGCTGGACACAAACTCCCAACCAGACACTGTCAACACAGTCAGTTATCCATCCAAGACTAGTGCAATAAGTATTTAAGTATTAGGTTAGATTGCATCGGGGCTGCTTCCTGAATTTGAGAGTTCTTGGTCAGAGATTGAAAGATGAGGAGGCCTAATTGTTAGGTAACTTTTTGATTTGTTCTGAATAATAATATTGATTTACATAATGAGTATTTCACACTTAACTGACTATATGTCCTTAAATAACAGATCATATTATTCTCTAACTCAATAATATTAATTTCATTATCTTTATTAGGATGCAATGGCCATTCAGGAATTTAAACATATGGGATATATTATCTGGAATGATGGCTGATCTGTTCAGATAAAATCAGTATTAACAGTGGCACAATATTATCAGTAGTGCAGCATGACCAGCTTATAACTGCCAGAATGATGGCTCAGTGAGTTAAGGTTCGTTAAAACAATCTGTATTAAACTGGATATCACAAGTTCAAAATTTTGCAAGATAGTCTTAGTACTCCATCCTTCTGAAGTCAGTAAAATGAGTACCGTTAAATGGGTAACAGTAAACTCTGTTTTTACAGCCTTTGGAAACGGTAGCAGTGTGACACTAAGCACCAGATAAAAACACATTATCACCAATCACTTAAAGTAACCAGTGCTGCAGTATCACAAGTGCTGTATTATCAGATTCACGGTATTCCCAGAAGCTTAGTACCCTAGTGGGGCAGTATTGCCAGTGTCCCAGTATTATAGGTGGTTTAGTATTGCAGGTGGCACAATATCAATGGTGGCACAGAATTAAAAGTGGCTGTATAATCACAACAGGCATAATATCACCATTGGCACAGTATCACAGGTGACTTGATTTAGACATGGCAAAGATCTGTGATGAAGGGCTTTATAAAATAAGTTATTATTACCGGTAATTCTGGGCCAGGAGAGTCTCAGTATCACCATTGGTGCATTATCACAAGTGGCTGTGTAACACCATAATTTTATCAGTATAGCATCACCAGGAGCTAAATTTTCAGACTGGTGTGGTGATTCAGCATCACCAGTGGGTCAGTGTTACTGGACATATCAGTATCACAGGGGTTGCAGTTCCAATGGTGGCTCAGAATCAAAGATGGCTCAGTATCACATGTGGAATAGAATTATCAGTGTTTCACTATCACAGGTGTCAGAGTGTCACAGATAGCACAGTATTACCAGTGACACAGTATCACCAGTGGCCTAGTGTCAAAGGTGACTCAATATCCTTGTAGTGGATCTTATGTAAGTGGTAGCAGTTGAAATCTTGAGCTACAAAGCAAGATGAGTTAGGAATGACACAAACCGATGAAGTATGGTGGCAGGGAAAATCTAGAATGCTGAGTGGATACTGATGAGCATATGATGGCCAACAGTGTGGATGACTGCTGACAAGTCAAGTAGGAAGATGAAGCAGGGGTCAACCTTATCTGCAATTACTTTTTGTCTTCAGCCAGAACGGTGGATATTATGGTGTTTTCATCAAGGTCAAAGCCTTATTGATAATCGTGTGGGTCACAATTTTTGTTCAGCTTGGGAATATATAAGGAGGCATTTCTTTTGCTGACTTTATAGATGAGTGGGCACTTGGGCTGTAGCTGGCACTGGTCATTGGGACCTAGGTTAGAATTGCTAAGCAGTAAGAGGCTTTTTCCTGTTTTGAGTTTGTCCAAGAAAATAGCTTACCTGTAGGAAGGAGACAATTACCATATTGTAAAGTGGGTGGGGATACATCACCTTCCAGGGTATTCAGTTAGGGCGATTGAGGGAAGAAACTAGCTTTTGCAGATGCTTTAATTGAAAACAGAGGTATGTCAGTCATGTATTGAACCGGGCCCAGTGAAATGTTATATTCACAGTGGTAATCTTGTGTAATTTCAAGCTTTTTGTGCTGTATACATTATTTAATTTTATTATTGTATCCCAGTGCTTTCCTATAGAACAACAAACCCTGCTATAGTGAAAGATATATGCTGGCCTCTTGGTCAGCTGCCCTAATGGTCTACAATGCCCAAAATGTGGGCAGATTCCTGCCAGTCCATTCACCACTGTTATTGGAATGTGGGCTGGTGGTGGCTGGGGTGACATTCTTATGGATAATACCCTGGGGGGCACTCCTGGATTCTGCATGTCTAGAAGCCATAAAAATTATATTTAACAAATACCTCAAGGGTAATTAGGGCTCCATCAACACCAGGAGAATGAAGGGGAAGCGATGAAGGTAGTACTGAAGGATAAATGTCTGAGAACAGCATACAGCATTGAGAAGCAGTTCCAGAAAGAAAAGGAGGCACAATTAGCTGAATTACAGCAGCACCCACCCACATCCCCTAGATGCTCTTCAGATGAGATGTCTGCTGGAGATCTCTGGATGCCAATTGGGATTGGCTGGATAAACTGATGTTGAAAGAATATTGTCAGTGATTCTACAGGGAAGGGGCTACACCTGGTAACTATTGGCCTGGCGTATGATGCTTGAGTGTGAAATCTCCCCTATATAGGTGCTAACTTGTTCTGATGGCAGTGTAGCCACAACCCACAAGGGCCAATGTGGTTTCAACCAGGGTCATAGCATTACGATGAACATATGCCAATTAATGCACATACTGCATTTTGTCACAGGAAAAAGGAGAAAATGATGCTGGTGGCAGCTGACCTGCAAAAGGTCTTTGAAAACCGTAAATTGGGCCCATTTCATGGTGTTCCATCTGTGAATGGGAATAGGTTGGGTTTTTCGCAGTTGTGTGAACTTATTATACACGAAATCCACCATCAGTGTTCGCAGTGGCAGGACAGTATCAGATAGCTGTATGTAGGATAGTAGATTACTGGTTGAGGAGGGTGAAACCCTTCTCTGGCAGCAACCACATTTCTTGCAAGGGTAAAACACAAGCAAACCCCAAATTAACCTGTGTTCAGCCCTCTGGTAGCTTGGTACAAAGCAGTCAGGCTTAACTTAGATGCAATGTATAAAGTATGTATGCAGCACTTCAAACAGTAATAAAGTGAAAACACAATGCAAGACAATTCCGACACCAATCTACAACAATAAAGGAAATTTTACACCAAAATGACAAAAATCCAATCAGTAGAAGCCGAGGTATGCAATTTTAAAGATTTAAGTAGAAATAGATTTCTTAAAAGCATGAAGCAGGAACTGTGGTTATTTGGTTACGCCAGATCGAGACCAAGTCTCAAGTTCAGGCAGGTACAGCGACCAAGTTAGGCCTGCTGAACAAAGTACCTTAAATCCTGGTTGTGGAGCATTACGAAATCCTATGTCAAGGAAGCATCATGCAGCAGCAGTTCCGAGAAGTTTTTGAATATGATACAGAGTCCTTCGTAGGATTCATAGCACAGCAGTGGTTCCAATGAGGTGCAGGGCTGCAATGTGAAGTCCTGCGTCGAGGCTGCATCATGCAGCGATGGTTCTGAGGAGCTGTGGGACTAGGATGCGAGGTCCTGAGTCGAGGATGTGTTGTACAGTGGTGGTTCTGAGGAGCTGCCGTGCCCTGATTTCGGAAAGCTGCAAGGAGTTGCATCACACTGTGTCGATTTTGCTCAAGTACACAGCTGAACTTGCACCTTCATGCCCACTTCCAAGGGACCAGGACTGGGGTGGCACCACTTGGGGGGCAGCATTCACAGAGGGCAGAGTCCAGGTGCCGGGTTGAAAGTGGTTGGAGTCTTGTCTGTCCCTGAGGCTATGATCAGGAGGCCAGCCAATCTGCCTTTGGAGTCTCTCTGGTGGTCCTGAGTTCAAGATGCAGGTCCAGTCCTTCTCACTCAGGCAGCAGGGTAGCAGAGTAGCAGGGCAGCAAAGTAGCATGACACGTTCTTTGAAATCATTGATAACATTACTGATGACAGTTGAACTGACATCATTGATGACGACACTGCATGGTGGGGGCACGTCAGTATATATATTCACAAAAACTTGCCAGGTAGGTCGCTCCCCCACCACACAGCTCCGCCTGTGTTGTCCGCCCGCTGCTGCTGCTGGTAAGATCGCCCCTCCGCTTGTGGCCTCGGTGCCCGTATTTCTTTGCTTTTGTCTCCCCATTTTCCCTTCTGTGCCCCTCGCTGCCCCATTGTACTGTGCCCATATTTCTCTGTTTGTTTTCCCTCCTTTTTCCCTTCTGTGCCCCTCGCTGCCCCATTGTACTGTGCCCGTATTTCTCTGTTGGTTTTCCTTCCTTTTCCCTTCTGTGCTCCTCGCTGCCCCATTGTACTGTGCCCGTATTTCTGTCTGTTTCTCTCCCCATTTTCCCTTCTGTGCCCCTCGCTGCCCCATTGTACTGTGCCCGTATTTCTGTCTGTTTTTCTCCCCTTTTTCCCTTCTGTGCCCCTCGCTGCCCCATTGTACTGTGCCCGTATTCTATCTGTTTCTCTCCCCATTTTCCCTTCAGTGCCCCTCGCTGCCCCATTGTACTGTGCCCGTATCTCTGTCTGTTTTTCTCCCCTTTTTCCCTTCTGTGCCCCTCGCTGCCCCATTGTACTGTGCCCGTATCTCTGTCTGTTTTTCTCCCCTTTTTCCCTTCTGTGCCCCTCGCTGCCCCATTGTACTGTGCCCGTATTTCTGTTGTTTTTCTCTCCGTTTTTCCTTCTGTGCCCCCGCTGCCTCTCGCCATTCCCGCCGCTGCGTCCCCTGCGGCCCCGCCCCCCTGACTGCCCATTCGCTGCCCCTGCCTCCCAGCTGCTCCTCCCTCCCACCTCCCCATAAATGGCGGCCGCTGCGCGGCCGCGCCGCTGGCGCGCCTAAGGCAAGCCCGTCTGCGCCCGTCCGCGACTGGACCGCGCCCAGTGCCAGAACCCCTGGACCGCGCGCCCCCCGCTCCAGCCTCGAGGACCGACGCCGATACGATGCCACCACACTCCACGCTCTCAACCCCGGACAGACGCACAACTGCTTCAAGGCCGCCCCGAAACGCACCCATGGTCCCTTCACCTGCCGGAACTGTAGCTACACCAGCCTCAGAGCCACCGAGGCACCTGCCAAGAAGGACCTCAACCACCTCTGGTGCATCCTGCTGAACACCCGCTCCGCCCGCAAACACGCCGTCGAGCTCTGGGACCTGCTCGACACATCATCACCAGACGTCGCCTTCCTGACAGAGACCTGGATGAACGACTCCTCCGCCCCCGACATCGCCATAGCCATCCCAGACGGCTATAAGATCACCCGCAGAGACCGCATCAACGCAGTAGGAGGAGGAATCGCCATCGTCCACAAGAACACCATCAGGGTCTCGACCAGCACCGACGACACCCTCAGCACCGCCGAACACATGCACTTCCAGATCCACACGGACCCCAACACCACCCTTAGAGGCACCCTTGTCTACAGACCCCCTGGGCCCCGACCCCAGTTCAGCGACTCCATCGCCGACTTCATCAGCACGCACGCCCTGACCTCTACCGACTACATCCTCCTCGGAGACCTGAACTTTCACCTGGAGAACAACAACGACAGCAACTCCACCACCCTGATCGACAGCCTCGCCAACCTCGGCCTGAGCCAGCTCGTCACAACACCGACCCACTGCGCCAGCCACACGCTTGACCCCATCTTCTCCTCAAGCTCCCACGTCTCCTTCAGCCACACCACGGACCTCCTCTGGACCGACCACCGCTGCATCCATTTCACCTTCCAGAAACCCACCACACACCACCGCACCCAACAGATCCCACGCCGCTGCTGGAGCAAAGTCACAGAAGACCAACTCCGGGCAACCCTCGCTCTCAGCCCTCCCTCCGACCCATCCAACACCGACGACGCTGCCTGCAACCTCAGACGATGGATGGACGACTGTGCCAACACCCTCGCCCCGCTGAAAAAGCTCACCTACAGGGACACCACCAAAAGAGCCAGCTGGTTCACCTCGGAACTCCTAGCTTCCAAGCGCACCTGCCAGAAACTAGAGAAGAAATGGCACAGCGATAAGACACCGAACAGCCACACAGCCCACAAAGACGCCATCCGTAACCACCACCACCTCATCAGGTCCGCCAAGAGAATCTCCTTCAAAGACCGCCTCGACAACAACGCACACAACAGCAAGGAGCTTTTCAACATCGTGAAGGAACTCTCCAATCCCAGCTCCAACACCAACGACATCCCGCCGTCGCAACCCCTGTGCGATTCCCTCGCCACCTTCTTTCACCGCAAGATCGCCGACATCCATGACAGCTTCGACACCCAGACAACCCCAACTAAGATCGACCCGCCACACACCATCGACCACGACCCCCTGCCATCCTGGGCCAGCGTGAACATCGAGGACACCATCAAGACCATGAGCACAATACACTCCAGCTCCCCGTCAGACCCTTTCCCGCACCACATCTTCAACAAAGCCAGCAGCTCCATCGCACCCCACCTGTCACCCCATCGCACATCGCACCCCACCATCATCAACCTCTCCTTCGAGACCGCGACCTTCCCAGAGAGCTGGAAACACGCAGAGATCAACGCCCTACTCAAAAAACCCAAGGCGGACCCGAGAGACCTCAAGAACTTCCGGCCCATCTCTCTGCTTCCGTTCCCAGCCAAGGTCATCGAGAAGATCGTCAACAAACAGCTAACCCGATACCTCGAAGAAAACAGCATCCTGGACCCATCCCAATCAGGGTTCCGCAGCAACCACAGCACTGAGACTGCCCTCATCGCCGCCACCGACGACATCAGGATCCTACTGGACAATGGTGAGACCGCAGCCCTCATCCTGCTGGACCTCTCCACCGCCTTCGACACTGTCTGCCACCGCACTCTACGCGCACGCCTCCACGACGCAGGGATCCGAGACAAGGCCCTGGAATGGACCACCTCCTTCCTCGACGGCAGAACCCAGAGAGTCCGCCTCCCACCCTTCCGATCCGAAGCCTCTGAGATCATCTGCGGCGTACCCCAGGGATCGTCTCTCAGCCCAACACTGTTCAACATCTACATGGCCCCGCTCGCACGCATTGCCAGACAACACGACCTCAACATTATCTCCTACGCCGACGACACTCAACTGATCCTCTCCCTCACCAAGGACCCCCTCGCCACCAAAGCCAAACTCCATGAAGGAATGAAGGCCGTCGCCGATTGGATGAAGATCAGCCGACTAAAGCTGAACACGGACAAAACGGAGGTCCTCATCCTCGGCTCCAACACCTCAGCCTGGGACGACTCCTGGTGGCCAACGACGCTGGGAGCAGCCCCGACGCCCACCGACCACGCACGCAACCTGGGAGTCATCGTCGACTCAACGCTCTCCATGACCAAGCAAGTCAACGCAGTCTCCTCCTCCTGCTTCAACACCCTCTGCATGCTTTGCAAGATCTACAGGTGGATCTCGACAGACACAAGAAGAACAGTCACCCAGGCCCTCGTCAGTAGCAGACTGGACTATGGGAACGCCCTCTACGCGGGAGCCCCGGCCAAGCTCATCAAGCGACTGCAACGCATACAAAACACCTCCGCACGACTGATCCTCGACGTACCACGCCACAGCCACATCACCCCCCACTTGAGGAACCTGCACTGGCTCCCCGTCGACAGGAGGATCACCTTCAAACTCCTCACCCACGCACACAAGGCACTCCACAAAACTGGCCCAGCCTACCTCAACAGACGGCTCTTCTTCTACGTCCCCAACCGCCAGCTCCGCTCCGCCAACCTCTCCCTCCCCACCGTCCCCTGCATTCGAAGAACAACCACCGGCGGCAGATCCTTCTCACACCTCGCCGCCAAGACCTGGAACACCCTTCCACTAAGCCTACGAAAGACCCAAGACCTGCTGACCTTCAGGAGGCTACTCAAGACCTGGCTGTTCGACCAGTAGCAGCATCCCCCCTTCCCTCTCCCCAGCGCCTTGAGACCCTCGCGGGTAAGTAGTGCGCTCTACAAATTCTGTGATTGATTGATTGATTGATTGAAAAAAACAAAGTTAAAAGATAAGTTATAACACAATAACATTTGTTTTTTGTGGGAATATATATATATATATTTATATATATATATATATTATCTACTGGCGGTCGCCAGTAGATAGTTATAGTTAGAACCTATTTTCCATAGGAAATCCGCGACATTCTATTTGAAATAACTCTTGCGTCGGTTGACGAATCTTCGCGAAATTTTCAAACTTTATGGCCCGCTCCGGTCCGCTCCTACCCTGAAAGTCTCAGGGTGATTCGTCAAGCGGGGGCCGAGAAAAAGGGGGTCCCAAAACGTGTTTTCCCCATTCATTTTCCATAGGAAACTTTAGACACGGCTACAGCCCGAACTGCTGAACGGAATTACACCAAATTTGGCAAAGAGGTAGTTCTTGGTTCAGAAAGAACCCTTTTGTTAAATGGTGTAAATCCGTTCAGTAGTTGCGGAGAAATTAAAAAATAAGAGTCAAAAAATCAATTTCCCATAGGAAACTTTATGCAAGGCTACAGGCCGAACTGCTGAACGGAATTACACCAAATTTGGCAAAGAGGTAGTTCTTGGTTCAAAAAGAACCCTTTTGTTAAATGGTGTAAATCCGTTCAGTAGTTGCTGAGAAAATCAAAAGTAAAAACACATATATATCTGGGCGGAGCCTAACCACACATGTCATCGTGAGATCTGATTGGCTGTCAGCACTTCATCCTGGAATTGCTGGCAGCCATCTTGGGACCAATATAAATGATAGTACCCCATTGAAATGCATTGTAGTGAATCGAAGATTTTGAGGGTTACCAAAAGGAGAACTATAAAGGGTGATAACAGACTTTAGTTACATTAGAATTCATTTGTTGATGGTACCATACTAATTTCAGGAATTGTGGTGTGTTCTAAGGTGATTTTACCCTGTGAAAAACCTTCTGCTGGGATATCATGAATCATGTTTGAGAGAAAACTATTTTCACATGCTTGTCCCATACAGTTTTGGAAGGTGCCCCAGAAGCTAAAATGAGAGCATATTTTCTGTAAATTCACATTATCTTTCTCAGTCATGTGAGAATGAAGTCTGACATTCTCAGTAAAACATGTACATCCAACAAGGGCAGAGACTGTCAGTTGATTCCTTTGTGTTCTACTGCAGCTTCCCAGAGTGTTCTAAAGAACAACTAGAGTGCTAACAGCCTTACTTATGACAAAAGTATGGCACACCTGAAGCCATCTTGATTGGAATAAACTGGTAACACTTAAAACATTTAATTTAAAAAGGAACAAAATGATGGGGTTCATTTTGTCATAGAAATTATGGTTAGTGCTGTAGAAAGAAAAATTAGGACATGTTTCAAGTGTGATCTCAAATATCTTCCTGTTATATTTCAACAGGAGCAGCCTGTCAGTTGATGCCTTTGTGTTCTACTGCAGCTTCCCAGAGTGTTCTAAAGAACAACTAGAGCGCTAACAGTCTTACTTATGACAAAAGTATGGCACACCTGAAGCCATCTTGATTGGAATAAACTGGCAACACTTAAAACATTTAATTTAAAAAGGAACAAAATGATGGGGTTCATTTTGCCATAGAAATTATGGTCAGTGCTGTAGAAAGAAAAATTAGGACATGATTTAAGTGAGATCTCAAATATCTTCCTGTTATATTTCAACAGGAGCAGCCTGTCAGTTGATGCCTTTGTGTTCTACTGCAGCTTCCCAGAGTGTTCTAAAGAACAACTAGAGTGCTAACAGCCTTACTTATGACAAAAGTATGGCACACCTGAAGCCATCTTGATTGGAATAAACTGGTAACACTTAAAACATTTAATTTAAAAAGGAACAAAATGAGGGGGTTAATTTTGCCATAGA
The DNA here is from genome assembly GCA_963921515.1 of Calotriton arnoldi. NCBI lineage: Eukaryota > Metazoa > Chordata > Amphibia > Caudata > Salamandridae > Calotriton > Calotriton arnoldi. The sequence continues at coordinate 1,658,902 of CAWUFW010003923.1, read as the reverse complement.
AATTATGGTTAGTGCTGCAAAAAGAAAATTTAGGGCATGTTTTAAGTGAGATCTCAAATCCTCTTCTATTTCATTAGAAAATTCTGACATGCAGACTGAAACAATCACTTTCAATACCAGCAGTAGACTTCCAGTTAACTCCTTGGTGAGCAGTAGCTTTACTACAGTGATCTAATGAACAACTAGAGTAATAACATTCTGAATTTATGGCAAATGTGTGACACATCTGAATGCCTTCTTGATGGAATCAAAGTAAAAAACTGAAAGCATTTCCTACTGAGGAGACTGCAGTAAATGAGGAAATTAGGAAACTTCATAACAAAGAAGTCTTCCAAGATGGCCACCAGTGAAAAAAGAGCCCAAATGTAGCACAAATATTACCCAGATGTAGCCCACATATAGCCCAATGACAAAAGTGTGCAAAACACTTTTTATTTTTAGTTTTTTTGCAGTTTTATGTAGTGCAGACTGGTCAGGTATTGGAGCGTTGCATCTTAAAACATGACCCCCCTACACTACAAAAACACCACTGCACTACCCTAAACCCTAAAACACTACCCCAGCACGACACCCTACACTACACAAGCACCACTCCACTATCCTAAACCCTAAAACACTACCCCAGCATGACCCCCTACACTACACAAACACTACTGCACTACCCTAAACCCTAAAACACTACCCCAACACCACTGCACTAACCTAAATACTAAAACACTACCCCCAGCACGACCCCCTACACTACCCAAACACCACTGCACTACCCTAAAACATGACCCCCTACACTACACAAACACCACTGCACTACCCTAAACCCTAAAACACTACCCCCAGCATGACCCCCTACACTACACAAGCACCACTGCACTACCCTAAACCCTAAAACACTACCCCCAGCACGACCCCCTACACTACACAAACACCACTGCACTACCTTAAACCCTAAAACACTACCCCCAGCACGACCCCCTACACTACCCAAACACCACTGCACTAACCTAAATCCTAAAACACTACCCCCAGCACGACCCCCTACACTACCCAAACACCACTGCAATACCCTAAAACATGACCCCCTACACTACACAAACACCACTGCACTACCCTAAAACACTACCCCCAGCACGACCCCCTACACTACACAAGCACAACTGCACTACCCTAAACCCTAAAACACTACCCCCAGCACGACCCCCTACACTGCCCGAACACCACTGCACTGCCCTAAATCCTGAAACACCAGCCCCTGCACGACCCCCTACACTGCCCGAACACCACTGCACTGCCCTAAACCCTGAAACACCACCCCCTTCACGACCCCCTACACTGCCCGAACACCACTGCACTGCCCTAAACCCTGAAACACCACCCCCAGCATGACCCCTACACTGCCCGAACACCACTGCACTGCCCTAAACCCTGAAACACTACCCCCAGCAAGACCTCCTACACTGCCCGAACACCACTGCACTGCCCTAAACCCTGAAACATCACCCCCAGCAAGACCCCCTACACTGCCCGAACACCACTGCCCTAAACCCTGAAACACCACCCCCAGCACGACCCCCTACACTGCCCGAACACCACTGCACTGCCCTAAACCCTGAAACACCACCCCCAGCACGACCCCCTACACTGCCCGAACACCACTGCACTGCCCTAAACCCTGAAACACCACCCCCTGCACGACCCCCTACACTGCCCGAACACTACTGCACTGCCCTAAACCCTGAAACACCATCCCCAGCACGACCCCCTACACTGCACGAACACCACTGCACTGCCCTAAACCCTGAAACACTACCCCCAGCAAGACCCCCTACACTGCCCGAACACCACTGCACTGCCCTAAACCCTGAAACACCACCCCCAGCAAGACCCCCTACACTGCCCGAACACCACTGCCCTAAACCCTGAAACACCACCCCCAGCAAGACCCCCTACAATGCCCGAACACCACTGCACTGCCCTAAACCCTGAAACACCAGCCCCAGCACGACCCCTACACTGCCCGAACACCACTGCACTGCCCTAAACCCTGAAACACCACCCCCAGCACGACCCCCTACACTGCCCGAACACCACTGCACTGCCCTAAACCCTGAAACACCACCCCCTGCACGAACCCCTACACTGCCCGAACACTACTGCACTGCCCTAAACCCTGAAACACCACCCCCAGCATGACCCCCTACACTGCACGAACACCACTGCACTGCCCTAAACCCCGAAACACTACCCCCAGCAAGACCCCCTACACTGCCCGAACACCACTGCCCTAAACCCTGAAACACCACCCCCAGCAAGACCCCCTACACTGCCCGTACACCACTGCACTGCCCTAAACCCTGAAACACCACCCCCAGCATGACCCCCTACACTGCCCGAACACCACTGCACTGCCCTAAACCCTAAAACACCACCCCCAGCACGACCCCCTACACTGCCCGAACACCACTGCACTGCCCTAAACCATGAAACACCAGCCCCAGCACGACCCCCTACACTGCCCGAACACCACTGCACTGCCCTAAACCCTGAAACACCACCCCCAGCACGACCCCCTACACTGCCCGAACACCACTGCACTGCCCTAAACCCAGAAACACCAGCCCCAGAATGACCCCGTACACTGCCCGAAAACCACTGCACTGCCCTAAACCCTGAAACACCAGCCCCAGCACGACCCCCTACACTGCCCGAACACCACTGCACTACCCTAAACCCTCAAACACCAGCCCCAGCACGACCCCCTACACTGCCCGAACACCACTGCACTAAAGCCTGAAACCCCACCCCCAGCAAGACCACCTACACTGGCCGAACACCACTGCACTGCCCTAAACCCTGAAACACCACCCCCTGCACGACCCCCTACACTGCCCAAACACCACTGCACTGCCCTAAACCCTGAAACACCACCCCCTGCACGACCTCCTACACTGCCCGAACACCACTGCACTGCCCTAAACCCTGAAACACCACCCCTCAGCACGACACCCTACACTGCCCGAACACCACTGCACTGCCCTAAACCCTGAAACACCACCCCCAGCACGACCCCCTACACTGCCCGAACACCACTGCACTGCCCTAAACCCTGAAACACCACCCCCAGCACGACCCCCTACACTGCACGAACACCACTGCACTGCCCTAAACCCTGAAACACCACCTCCAGCAAAACCCCCTACACTGCCTGAACACCATTGCTCTGCCCTAAATCCTGAAACACTAGCCCCAGCATGACCCCCTACACTGCCCAAACACCACTGCACTGCCCTAAACCCTGAAACACCACCCCCAGCACGACCCCCTACACTGCCCGAACACCACTGCACTGCCCTAAACCCTGAAACACCAGCCCCAGCAAGACCCCCTACACTGCCCGAACACCACTGCACTGCCCTAGACTCGGAAACACCAGCCCCAGCAAGACCCCCTACACTGCCCAAAAACCACTGCACTGCCCTAAACCCTGAAACACCAGCCCCAGCATGACCCCCTACACTGCCCGAACACCACTGCACTGCCCTAAACCCTGAAACACCAGCCCCAGCACGACCACCTACATTGCCCGAACACCACTGCACTGCCCTAAACCCTAAAACACTACCCCCGCATGACCCCCTACACTACCCAAACACCAATGCACTACCCTAATCCCTAAAACACTACCCGCCGCATGACCCCCTACACTACCCTAAACCCTAAAACACTACCCCCGCACGACTCCCTACACTACCCAAAGACCACTGCACTACCCTAAACCCTAAAACACGACCTCCTACACTACACATACACCACTGCACTACCCTAAACCCTAAAACACTACCCCCTACACTACACAAACACCACTGCACTACCCTAAACCCTAAAACACTACCCCCAGCAGTACCCCTACACTACCCAAACACCACTGCACTAACCTAAACCCTAAAACACTACCCCCAGCAGTACCCCTACACTACCCAAACACCACTGCACTACCCTAAATCACTACCCCCAGCACGACCCCCTACACTACCCAAACACCACTGCACTACCCTAAACCCTAAAACACTACCCCCTGAAATGACCCCCTACACTACCCAAACACCACTGCACTACCCTAAACCCTAAAACACTCCCCCCAGCACGACTCCCTACACTACCCAAACCCCACTGCACTACCCTAAACCCTAAATCTACCCCCAGCATGACCCCCTACACTACACAAACACCACTGCACTACCCTAAACCCTAAAACACTACCCCCAGCACGACCCTCTTCACTAACTAAACTCAACTGCACAATTTGTTACAGGCGTTGCAACGCAGGCCTGTGGTGCTTACTGGAAGTACCTAGTGGGCTAGTTGGGCCCCAGGGACCCTCAGGATTCAAGGTGACCTAATCCCCCAACTTAAAACGCACCACGGGGCGCGTTTGCACAGTGGTGAAGGGAGGGGGCGGGGCCTCAGGTGACATGTGCGCAAACACGCCCTGTGGTGCGTTTTAAGTTGGGGAATTAATTCCCTTTGAATCCTGAGGGACCCTGGGGGCCAACTAGCCCACCAGGTACCTTCAGTAAGCACAACAGAGTTGCGTTGCAGAGAGGTGAAAAAGGTGCGTGGCCTCGGAACGCCTCTCTGCAACTCAGCTCTGTGGTCCTAACTGTAGGTACCTGGGGGGCTAGTTGGGCCCCAGGGACCCTCAGAATTCAAGGGGTCTTAATCCCGCAACTTAAAATGCGCCACGGGGTGCGTTTGCACACAGGTTACCTCAGGCCCCCTCCCTTCACCACTGTGCAAACGCGCCCTGTAGCGCGTTTTAAGAGGTAGTTTTAATCCCCCTGCCCTATTATGTACTAGGGACTTGCAGAGGAGGTCATGCTAATCACAGGGGTACCCCAACGCATAGTGTTCCCTAGTGTATGTAGGTGTTTTCACTGTATTCTAAGTGTCTTTTAGCATAGCACTGGCTCTGGTTAGTCAGAGTCAGTTACCACCAGTACCCGTCTGAAAAAGTTGTGGGCACAGGATGATTTTGCAACAAGGCCTCTTTCTGCTCCTCTGTTGGTTCTTTCTGCACATCTTTTGCTTCTTTCTGTGCGTTTTTCTTCTTTCTTCACATGTCCTACCTCTGTAGGCATAGTTAGAAACTAGCATTTAGAAAAAGCTTTGAAATTCACTTAAAAAATCATAGGTTTCAGGCACGTTATAGTTAGAAATTAGCATTTAAAAAACATTTGAAATTCACTGAAAAAACCATAGGTTTCAGACACGTTATAGTTAGAAATTAGCATTTAAAAAACCTTTGAAATTCACTGATAAAACCATAGGTTTTAGGGACAGTTATAGTTAGTTGGACATTTCACTCGTACAAAACCATAGAAATTCCCCGTTATAGTTAGTTCAGCTAACTATAACTCGCGCCCGCAATGCACTGCTGATGACGTCACATATTACATCACTCATGACATGGTCAGTGACATCACTGATGACATCACTGATGACATCTCAAATGACATCACTGATGACATCATCCATGTGATAATTTCATGCATCTTCTCACACCCTAATATAACTTTTGATACACCCACTCTAAATTACAGACTGCCATTCTCAAAACCATAGACACTCCAACACCAAAAACTACATACCCACTCACTGATTCTTAGGTCTACACACACATCCACTCACTCACCCGTACAGTCACTCATACTTAGTCACTCAGTACAGGACTATCATATGCACTCATACACCTATATAAACACTCACACACCGCCACTCATCCATAGAGGTACTCACACACCTAGTCAGTCATGCAAAAAACTTAATCACACACCCATTTACTCACCTATACAGTTATACACACACCAGCTCACTTACTCATACAAATACTAGCACTTTCTTACGCTCTTATACAATCACTGATACAAGTACACACTCATCCATACAGCCACTCTCACAGTTACACACTCTCACTTATAGCCATTTATATACTCCAACACACATATATACTGCCTTTCACATATGTAGTTACTCACACATGTACCACTGAGATATACATTCAATCACTAACACACCCATACACACACTCACCCACCCATACAGTCCATCACAGATGCACTCTTGAAACCATGCACCCAGTGAATCACCAACTCACACATCTATGCACAGAGTCACACACACCCCACCCACACAAACACTCAGACACCCATACAGATACTCAGACAATCAATCAATAACCCATGTAGACACTCATGTAGCTATTCAGAAAGCCATGCAGCCGCTTACAAACCAACAGACAGACGGATACAGACATTCACTCAGTTTAGTCACTAACCCATGCATTCAGTAAGATACATTTAATCACTCACTTGTAGAGTCAGTCACTCACGTACTAAATCATCCATTCAGACACTTATACACCCACTCATTCTTCAATACGCCTTTCACTATATATATTAAACATATTTAAACTTTACAGAAACACCCAGTCACTGGATGATGTCATCAGTGATGTCATCAGTGATGTCATTTGAGATGTCATCAGTGATGTCATCAGTGATGTCACTGACCATGTCATGAGTGATGTAATATGTGACGTCATCAGCAGTGCATTGCGGGGGCGCGAGTTATAGTTAGCTGAACTAACTATAACGGGGGAATTTCTATGGTTTTGTACGAGTGAAATGTCCAACTAACTATAACTGTCCCTAAAACCTATGGTTTTATCAGTGAATATATATATACATATAATATTAAATATCTATATCTATAGTCACTTAAAAAACAAAGGTTAAAGGCATGTTATAATTAGCAAACAACATAAAAACAAAATCTTAGAAATTCACTGAAAAAACAAAAGTTAAAGGGACATAATAGTTAGGCTCACATTTCACTCGTACAACTTCTGAGGATTTTTTTAATGTTGTTTCCTAACTATAACATCTCTGTAACCTATGGTTTTTTACGTGCATATATATATATATATATAAAATACCGGAAGTCACCGACGCCGCTCCTCTTGTCCTGGGTGCTCACTACTGTGGTGGTGAGCCGCATTCCATGCCACAACAAGGTATGCCCTCTTTGTACCCAAACGGAAAGCACTCACAGGAGCAGTTTTAGCAAAATGCTTTATTCGTGCAGACCCCCCCGCACTGACAGACGCGTTTCGCCTTACAGATTTTTCGATGTCAGTTACCCTGTGCAAAACCGGCAGTATTTCACGTCACATTGTGTCACATGATCATACAGGTAACATCAAAGACGGACTTACAAACATTGATGTTAATATTCATGGCGGCCATCTTTCAGTATGGTTTTCATCCCACAATTGTTATACCACCATAAAAATAAAGTGCTTACAGTGAAATAAAAGTTAAAATCACATATACAAGTAGGAAACAAAATTCATTCCTTTGGTATCTGCCCTTTGAAGAAAAAGTAATATGACATTATTAAACGCCGTCATTCTTTATAGAAATTACTTTTCGGCAAAATACTCTAGGCTACTTTTTAAAAGAAAATTCTTTTATAAAATGAGGTATTGTCCCTTTTGTACCACAATTGAGCCCTGAATGGGCAATTTTAGCATCAGTCCTAGCGAGTTATTTATTCATATCACAATTGAGCCCTAAATGGGCACTTTTGATGCCTAGTGAATGGAAAACCCGCCTTGGTGCATCTGTTGGTAACCCCCCTGAGTTTACTGGTCGTCTCACAGAAGAGTGCCTCTGCTACTCCAAGTGGACCCACAATTCTTCGTCGTTATTGAGCCCAATGGGAGCCTTCGTTTGTAGATCTATGATGTATTTGGACTCTAACACCCGCAATCTCTTAACCCTGTTGCCTCCTCTCTCACCTCTCTCCAATACAGTAAAACGTCAAGAGGTCACGATTGCTTTGATGGTATTGCTCAAAATGGCGCACAACTGTATAGGTAACATCTTTGTTCGTTATTGCGCGCATATGTTCAAGGATGCGCTTTTTGGCTGGGTGTATTGTGCTCCCAATATAACGTTTGGAGCAAGGGCACTCCAGGCAATACACTTTAAATTCTGAATTATAGTTCAGGAGCTTTTTGATGGGTCTAAGAGGCCTGGGACCCCTGATCTCCCCTTGAAAGTGGTGGCCTTATTGCTGTTTTTACAGGCCTTGCAGAGAAGGCAAGGATAAAATCCCACAATATTTATTTTACTTTTCATTTTAGTGATGGATCATGATGGCTATGTATTAGGTGGTCACTGAGTGATTGGCAGCGTGTATAGGTAATCAAAGGGTGGGTCGGTAGGTGATGTTTTAAGATGTTATCCGTCTGTAGGATATGCCAGTTTTTCTTATAAATATGTACCACTGCACTCGATTTATCATTGTACGTTGTAATCATTCTGGCATGTTCCTCTTGGACCGAAATTGCTTTTGTTTTCGCCACCAGCAGGGTCCTCCTATCTATCTTCCCTACTCTTTCTTCTGCTTGTTGTAGGATGATGTTGTTATATCCCCGCATTTTGAATCTTCCCAAAGCTTCATTTTTAGCTATTGTAAAGTCTCGTTGATTAGAGCAGTTACGTTTAAGACGTAATAGCTCTCCAAATGGAATATTTCTTACGAGACTTTTGGGGTGATAGTTGGCTGCGTGTAACACAGCATTACCCGCTGTTGGCTTCCTGTAAAGTCTAGTTTGTAATATCTCATTTTCAATAAAGACTTCCAGGTCTAAATAGTTGACTGATCTATTACTAAACTAAAAGACTATGAAGCCGTGATTAAACGCAGAAAACAAACAAAGTTCCAGAGAGATGAACAGGACTATCGTACTGGTCGTATTCTAACCTTCGCACGGAAATTCGATGCCCCGAGGAAAAGGATGACACAACAAAGCACCGCTTGTAATCTAAACAAGGAGACCTCAGAATCGGATATCGAAACATCTGAAGGGGAACAATCTACTAGCGTGGATAACGGGAAAGGTGACAAAGAGTTCCCTTATTTTCAAGAATATCAGCTAATGAGGGAAACTCGACAAAGACCCATGCAGAGAACGCATCCTCCACAAAAAGGACAAAAAGGACACCAAAAAGGGCAAAACAAGGAGAGGCAAGAAAAGAAGGGGAAGAAGCACCATCCCCGAGAGTCACACGCAGCAAAGGGAGGAGGGGCAAGTGGTGAATGGAGAAGATCTAAGGACAGTGATTAACCTTTCGGATAGACCACTTACAGAAGATGAGACCAAGGTCCTTCAATTAGGACTGACCTTCTGCTCTACTTCCGAATACAATTTTGTGCAAACTAGGATAGACCTGTTCAAATACATTAGAAAGTTGAAACTACAGAAGATCTTTATCCTCCATCCTAAAAAAGACAAAACAACCAGTAGAATTAACTGGGAGGATACAGATTACAACCAACTGAGTGGCCAAGATTTAGAGACTCTCTTGACCTCACAAACTCTGGATACTGGCGAATCACATCAAGAAGAAGTAGACGACGTGGCAACTTGTCTTGAGGTAGCAGGTATAAAGCAGTCCAGTGGACACAGCAAATTCAAACGAAAGTCACGAGTTATGCCACAGGTTCCTTTTGACACTATTGACGTTTTCAATGAGGCAGTTCTTAAGGACCTCAAAAACTTAACAAAGTCTAAACAACGAGGGAAGAATAACTACAATATCCCAAGAAAACAATGGGAGGTGATCAAGACACTTAAAACGGATTTGACTGTGGAAATTAAGCCCTCCGATAAAGGGGGCAATATTGTTATTATTAATAAAGAACACTACCAGAAAGAGGCTTTACGACAGCTGGGAGATTGAGAATGTTACATATCCATCAATAGGGCGGCCTATCTAGATTGTATTAAAAGATACCATACACTTTTAACAGATTGGAGGGATGAAGGAATGTTAGATCAGGATGAATTCCTATTCCTGTACTGTGAAACTCCGGTCCTTCCAACATTTTACCATTTACCTAAAATTCATAAGGATTCTGTTAACCCCCCAGGTAGGCCCATCATGGCCTCAATCAATAGTCTCCTAGAAAATACATCTTTGTATATTGATTCTTTTCTGGCTCCCTTGGTCAGAGACTTGGCTTCATACATCAGGGACACCCAGGACTCCCTGAGGCTAATGGAGGGCATTGTATGGGAATCTGATATGCTTTTAATTACATTGGACATTACCAGCTTATATACCTGTATTAACCATCAAGACGGGATTACCGCTACCAAATGGTTTTTGAATAAGAGACCTTTTAAGTTTCATAAGCATAATGTAATGCTCCTCGAAATGATCAGTTTTTGTTTAAATAACAATATTTTCTTATTTGCAGGCAGTTTGTATAGACAGCAGCGTGGGACCGCCATGGGCACGTGCTTCGCCCCCAGCTACGCAAACCTTTTCGTGGGCTGGTGGGAGAAGCACGTGGCCTGGGGGGACACCCATGAACAATGGCTGGACAGCATTATATTGTGGGCGAGGTATATCGATGACTTCTTTATTGTTTGGAGGGGGAGTCGCTCCTCGGCTGAGGAGTATATAACCTCTCTGAACAACAATGAGCTGAACCTCAAGTTTACTGGTCACATTAGTAATAGATCAGTCAACTATTTAGACCTGGAAGTCTTTATTGAAAATTAGATATTACAAACTAGACTTTACAGGAAGCCAACAGCGGGTAATGCTGTGTTACACGCAGCCAGCTATCACCCCAAAAGTCATGTAAGAAATATTCCATTCGGAGAGCTATTACATCTTAAACGTAACTGCTCTAATCAACGAGACTTTACAATAGCTAAAATTGAACCCATGCATTTAGTAAGATACGTTTAATCACTCACTTATAGAGTCAGTCACGCACCTACTAAATCATCCATTCAGACACTTATACACCCACTCATTCTTCAATACGCCTTTCCCTATATATATAAAACATATTTAAACTTTACAGAAACACACAGTCACTGGATGATGTCATCAGTGATGTCATTTGAGATGTCATCAGTGATGTCATCAGTGATGTCACTGACCATGTCATGAGTGATGTAATATGTGACGTCATCAGCAGTGCATTGCGGGGACGCGAGTTATAGTTAGCTGAACTAACTATAATGGGGGAATTTCACGGGTTTTGTACGAGTGCAATGTCCAACTAACTATAACTTTCTCTAAAACCTTTGGCTTTTTCAGTGAATTTCTAAGGTTTTTTAAATGCTAATTTCTAACTGTAACGTGCCTGAAACCTATGGTTTTTTCAGTGAATTTCAAAGGTTTTTTAAATGCTAATTTCTAACTATAACGTGCCTGAAACCTATGGTTTTTTCAGTGAATTTCAAAGGTTTTTCAAATGCTAGTTTGTAAGTATGCCTACAGAAGTAGGACATGTGAAAAAAGAAGAAAAAACGCACAGAAAGAAGCAAAAGAAATGTAGAAAGAAACAGAAGTCCACAAAGACGAAGAAAAATGCAGGAAGAAGCAAGACATGTGCAGAAAGAACCAACAGAGGAGCAGAAAGAGGCCTTGTTGCAAAATCATCCTGTGCCCACACCTTTTCCAGACGGGTACTGGTGGTAACTGACTCTGACTAACCAGGCCTAGAGCCAGTGCTATGGTAAAAGACACTTAGAATACAGTTAAAACACCTACATAGACTAGGGAACACTATGCGTTGGGGTACCCCTGTGATTAGCATGACCTCCTCTGTAAGGCCCTAGTACATAATAGGGCAGGGGGATTAAAACTACCTCTTAAAACGTGCCACGGGGCTCGTTTGCACAGTGGTGAAGGGAGGGGGGGCCTGAGGTGACATGTGTGCAAACACGCCCTGTGGCCGTTTTAAGTTGGGAGATTAAGTCCCCTTGAATCGTGAGGGTCCCTGGGGTCCAACTAGCCCACTAGGTACCTCCAGTAAGCGCCACGGAGCTGCGTTGCAGAGAGGTGTAAAAAGGGGCGTGGCCCTGACCACCTCTCTGCAACGCAGGCCTGTGGCGCTTACTGGAGGTACCTGGTGGCCTAGTTGGCCCCCAGGGGCCCTCAGGATTGAAGGGGTATTAATTCCCCAACTTAAAACGCGCCACAGGGCGTGTTTGCACACATGTCAGCTCAGGCCCCGCCCCATCCCTTCACCACTGTGCAAACGCGCCCCGTGGCGCGTTTTAAGTTGGGGGATAATGTCCCCTTGAATCCTGAGGGTCCCTGGGGTCCAACTAGCCCACGAGGTACCTCCAGTAAGCGCCACAGAGATGCGTTGCACAGAGGTGTAAAAAGGGGCGTAGCCTGGACCACCTCTCTGCAACGCAGGCCTGTGGCGCTTACTGGAGATACCTGGTGGGCTAGTTGGCCCCCAGGGGCCCTCAGGATTGAAGGGGACTTAATTCCCCAACTTAAAACGCGCCACAAGGCGTGTTTGCACACATGTCACCTCAGGCCCCGCCCCCTCCCTTCACCACTGTGCAAACGTGCCCCGTGGCGCGTTTTAAGTTGGGGGATTAAGTCCCCTTGAATCCTGAGGGTCCCTGGGGTCCAACTAGCCCACCAGGTACCTCCAGTAAGCCCCACATAGTTGCATTGCAGAGAGGTGTAAAAAGGGGCGTGGCCTCTGAACACCTCTCTGAAAAGGCAGCTCCGTGGGGCATACTGGAGGTTCCTGGTGGGCTAGTTGGCCCCCAGGGAACCCCGTATTCAAGGGAAATTACTTCCCCATCTTACAACGCGCCGGGGGCGCATTTGCAGAGTGCTGCAGGGAGGGGGCGGAGCCTCCGGCGCGATGCCGGTCTTTTATTTAATTCATTTTTTTAAGAAGGGGAGCTGTGTGGCCCCCCTTCTTTTCCTATTTTATTGGCCCTGGGGACCCCATCCCCCAGGGCCTGACCCCTATATATATATTTTTTAATTCACTGAAAAAACCATAGGTAGTTATAGTTAGAACCTAGTTTCCATAGGAAAAGCGTTTTTTGATTTGCCAATATCTTTGGCGCTGTTTGACGAATCTTCGCGAAATTTTCAAAACTAATGTGGTGTTCCGGTCAGCTCCTGTCTTTAAAGTTTTGGGGTGATTCGTCAAGCCGGGGCTGAGAAAAAAGGGGGGTCCCAAAACGCGTTTTCCCCATGTTAATTTCCATAGGAAATTTTGTCACGGCTACAGCCTGAACTGCTGAACGGAATTACACCGAATTTGGCAGAGAGGTAGCTGTTGTTCCAGAGTGCACCCATTGCTTTAAATGGTGTAAATCCGTTCAGTAGTTGCTGAGAAATTCAAAAAATACAAATTTATATATCTGAGCTCCGAGGAGGATTCGCGAACCCTCCCGAGCACGAGCTTCATTCTGACTGGCTGCCAAGACTCCAAACCAGAATGTGTTGGCAGCCATCTTGTGACTCGGTAAAGAAAACAGTTTAAAAAATGATACAAAACAAGAAAAGGGGGCAGGGTACAAACACCCTGACCCCCTATGCCTGCTCAGGGTTCCCACAAGGACCCCTAGGGCCCAAAAAAGCATAAAAAAAAAAAATCGGCCGAATTCGTGCTGGGTGCGCAAATTCGGCAGAGAAAATTATAAAAAACGAATCGCGGGCTCCCACCCTTTGATTTCTATAAGCCCCCGGGTGGGTCAGGTCCCGGGGGCAATGTGGAATAAATTAGCTTAGGCCCACGGGGGCCCCTGCAGCTCTGGGAACTGCCACCTCCCCGGGGCTTTATCTATTATGTGTGGGGGCACGCAGCCCCCCTGCAGCCCCAGGGACCACCACCTCCCTGGGGCTTGTAAAAAAAATGAGTGGGGGGGCTCCTGCCCCCTATGCTGCCCCGGGGACCGCCACCTCCCCGGGGCATTCATCATTATGTGCGAGGGGCCTCGCGGGCCCCCCCAAGCCCCGGGGACCGCCACCTCCCTGGTGCTTAAATTAAAATAAAAAAGTGTGGGGGGGCTCCTGCCCCCCCACACTGACCCAGGGAACACTACCTCCCCTGGGCACTAATTATTTAAATATGGGGGTCTGTTATGGACCCCCGGGCCCCGGGGACCACCACCTCCTGGGTCTTTAAACAGTTGGGAGGGGGGCCACACAACCCCCCTCCTGGAGCCCTCCTTGGTCCTGGGGACCGCCACCCCCATTGGGCCGGCTCCTGCAATGTCCCGGGGTGCCCACCTCCGGGACATTGCCATTTGCTATGGCAGGGGGGGAGCATGGCTCCCGCCCTGTCATAGCAAACACTGCTTTGCTTCATGGAAGCGAGAGCAGGAAACCTGCTCTCGCTTCCATGAAGCAAAGCAGAATTGCTTTTGGGCAAGGGGAGCTGCATGTTAGCAGCTCCTCTTGCCCAAATGCAATGCCGGCTCCGGCAGGAGGCGGGGAGCCGACTGGGACCGTGGGGGAATGGGGTCCCCGGGGCTGAAATTGGCCACAGGAGGGGGACCACGCGGCCCCCTTCCTATTTTTTTTTTTAAAATGTGGCTGGCACTGGAGGATGGGGTCCCCAGGGCCCAAAAAAGATTGCCTCCACTAAGTCCCACACAGTGGGATTGCTAAGAGGTCTTCGGAGGCCACGCCCCCTTTTCTCTACCACTCTGCAAACGTGCCTACTGGCACAGTACTGATTGGGGGATGAAGTCCACTTTACTTCTGAGGGACTTTGGGGGCCAAGAAGCCCTCCTGGTATCTCCTGTAAGTCCTACGCAGCTGAATTCCTGAGCACTGGTCGGAGGCCCAGCCCTCTTTCTGCACCACTCTGCAAACGCGACTACTATGTTATAGTTATAAATTAGCATTTAAAAAACCTTTCAAATTCACTGAAAAAACCATAGGTTTCAGGGACGTTATAGTTAGAAATTAGCATTTAAAAAAACCTTTGAAATTCACTGAAAAAACCATAGGTTTCAGGGACGTTATTGTTAGAAATTAGCATTTAAAAAACCTTTGAAATTCACTGAAAAAACCATAGGTTTCAGGGATGTTATAGTTAGAAATTAGCATTTAAAAAACCTTTGAAATTCACTTAAAACACCATAGGTTTCAGGGACGTTATTGTTAGAAATTAGCATTTAAAAAACCAGTGAAATTCAGCCGTTATAGCTAGAGGAGCTAACTATAACTCACACCCCCGTAATGCACTTCTGATGACGTCACATATTACATCATTCATGACATGGTCAGTGACATCACTGATGACATCTCAAATGACATCACTGATGACATCACTGATGACATCATCCAGTGACTGTGTGTTTCTGTAAAGTTTAAATATGTTTTATATATATATATATGCCATTGAAGAATGAGTGGGTGTATAAGTGTCTGAATGGATGATTTAGTAGGTGCGTGACTGACTGTATAAGTGAGTAATTAAATGTGTCTTACTGAATGCATGGGTTAGTGACTAAAATGTGTGTATGTCTGTATCAGTTTGTCAGTCTGTGTGGAAGCGGCTGCATGGGTTGGTGAGTAGCTACATGAGTGTCTATATGGGTTATTGATTGGTTGTCTGAGTATCTGCATGGGTGCCTGAGTGTCTGAGTGGGTGGGTGGGGGGTGTGTGACTCTGTGCATAGATGTGTGAGTGGGTGATTCACTGGGTGTATGGGTTCAAGAGTGCATCTGTGTAGGGCTGTATGGGTGGGTGAGTGTGCGTATGGGTGTGTTGGTGAGTGAATGGATGTCTCAGTGGTACATGTGTGAGTAACTACATATGTGAAAGGCAGTATATGTGAGTGTTGGAGTATATAAATGACTATATGTGACAGTGAGTGATTGTGACAGTGGCTGTATGGATGAGTGTGTGCTTGTATCAGTGATTGTATAAGAGAGTAAGTATGTGTTAGTATCTGTATGAATAAGTGAGGTGGTGTGTGTATAACTGTATAGGTGAGTAAATGGGTGTGTGATTGATTATTTGCATGACTGACTAGGTGTGTGAGTAACTCTATGGATGAGGGGCAGTGTGTGTCTGTCTGTATAGGTATAGGAGTGCAAATGATAGTGCTGTATTGATGAGTGACTGCATGTGTGAGTGACTGTATGGGTTAATGAGTGGATGTGTGTGTAGACCTAGGAATCAGTGAGTGGGTATGTAGTAACTGGTATTGGTGTGTCTATGGTTTCGAAAATGGTAGTCTGTATTTTAGAGTGGGTGTATCAAAGGTTATATTAGGGTGTGAGGAGGTGCATCAGATTATCACGTGGATGATGTCATCATCATATAGTTAGCTCAACTACCTATAACGGCCAAATTTCACTGTTTCTTTTAAATGCTAATTTCTAACTATAACGTCCCTGAAACCTATGGTTTTTTAAGTGAATATATATATATATATATTAGTTATAGTTAGGACCTTGCTTCTATTCAAAAAGCGTTTTTTCTTTTGCCAATATCTTGGGCGCCGTTTGACAAATGTTCGCGAAATTTTCAAAACTAATGATTCACTGAGGTCAGCTCCTGTCTTGAAAGTTTCGGGGTGATTCGTCAAGGCGGGCAGAGAAAAAAGGGGGTCCCTAAACGCGTTTTCTCCATGATAATTTCCTTAGGAACTTTAGACACGGCTACAGCCCGAACTGCATAACGGAATTACACCAAATTTGGCAAAAATGTAGCTCTTGGTTCAGAAAGCGACCTTTTTTTTAAATGGTGTAAATCCATTCAGTAGTTCCTGAGAAATTCAAAAAATCAAAATATCGATATCTGAGGGCCGAGGATGATTCGCGAACCCTCCCGAGCACGAGCTCCATTCTGATTGGCTGCCAAAACTCCAAACCAAAATGTGTTGGCAGCCATCTTGTGACTTGGTGGAACCGAGTCACAAGAAAACAGTAAAAAAATAGATAAAACACAAGAAAAGGGGGCAGGGTGGAAACATCCTGACCCAGCAGGCCTGCTCAGGGGGTCCTGCCAAAAAAAGCATTTTGTTTTATATTTTTGGCCGAATTTGTGCTGGGTGCGCGGAACCAGTCGAAAAAAATAAAATAAAAATGAAGTGTGGACTTCTGCGCTTTGTTTCTTTGAGCCCCCCGTATGGGCCAGGTCCCGGGGGCATTGAGGAAATCATATGCGGGGGCCCGCGGGGGCCCTTGCAGCCCCGGGGACCGCCACCTCCCCGGGGCTTAGTTTATCACATGCGAGGGGCACGCGGCCCCCCCACAGCCCCGTGGACCACCACCTCCCCGGGGTATTTAATTATTTTAGGGCAGGGGCCTCGCGGGTCCCCCCAAGCCCCGGGGACTGCCATCTCCCCAGGGCTTTAAATTATTTGGGCGGGGGGCCTCGCTGGCTCCCCCAAGTCCCAGGGACCACCACCTCCCCCGAGGCTACATGATTTAAATGCGGGGGGCCATGCGGCCCCCCCACAGCCCCGGGGACTTCCTCCTCCCCGGGGCTACTTTCAAAAACAAAGTGTGGGGGGCTTGAGCCCCCCCACACTGCCCCGGGGACCACCACCTCCCCGGGGCACTGTTGATTAAAATGCTGGGGTCTGTTGCGGACCCCCGGGGACCACCACCTCCCCAGGGCTTTAATCAGTTGGGAGGTGGGCCGCGCAGCCCCCCTCCTGGAGCCCTAAATGTCCCTGGGGACCGCCACCCCCCAGGGCTGGCTCCTGCAATGTCCCGGGGTGCCCACCACCGGGACATTGCCGTCTGCTATGGCAGGGCGGGAGCTTCCAAGAAGCAAAGCAGAATTGCTTTTGGGCAAAGGGAGCTGCATGTTAGCAGCTCCCTTTGCCCAAAAGCAATGCCGGCTCCCGCAGGAGGCGGGGAGCCGGGTGGGACCGCAGGGGGAATGGGGCTCCCCCCGCAGTCCCCAACATGAGGGCTGGCCCTGGGGGATAGGGTACCTAGGTGCCGGCAGGGCGAGGGTCCAAAATCCACAGCTAGGCACATTGCGAAAAAAGGGTCCGTTTTCACTAGAAAAATGTGATGTGCCCAAGTTGCTTTTTGGGCCATTTCCTGACACGGGCACTAGGCCTACCCCCACAAGTGAGGTACCATTTTTATCACAAGACTTGGGGGAATTCTGGGTGCATGGAAGTTTGTGGCTCCCCACAGATTCCAACTCTTTCCGTCACAGAAAAGTGAGGAAAACGTGTTTTTTTTACAAAGCTTGAGGTTTGCAAGGGATTCTGGGAAACATAAACTGGTGAGAAGCACAAAAGTCACCCCATTCTGGATTCCCTTGGGTGTCTAGTTTTAAAAAATGTACAGGTTTGCTAGGTTTCCCTAGGTGCCGGCAGAGCTAGGGTCCAAAATCCACAGCCAGGCACATTGCGAAAAAAGGGTCCATTTTCACTGGAAAAATGTGATGTACCCAAGTTGCGTTTTGAACCTTTTCTGTTGCGGGCACTAGGCCTACCCACACAAGTGAGGTACCATTATTATCAGGAGACTTGGGGAAACACAGAACAGTAGAACATGTGTTATTAACAATTGACTTTCTATGCATTTCTGCCTTCCAAATGTAAGACAATGTGTAAAAAAGAAGTCATTTTGAAAAAAGTCCTTTAATTCACATGCTATTATGGGTACCCACAATTTGGGAGATGTGCAAATAACTACTGATTCTAAACTCTATATTTGTTTCCCATTTCAGAAATACATAGGCATCCTTGATACCTATTTTAAACTCATACTGGCACATGCATCAACAATGCCATTTGCGATTCCTTATTAGCGAAAAATAAGGATTCGCTAATAAGGAATAGCAAAAGGCTATGCATGTAGAAATCGCTTTAAAAATAGCGATTTCTGAACATTCCTTAATTGCGACTCGCAAATTGCGAGTCGCAATTAAGGAATACCTCCCCATTCATTCCTATGGGCCTAGAGGCCCATAGGAATGAATGGGAAGACATTCTCAATTTGCGATTCTCAATTAGAGAATCGCAAATTGAGAATGCATTTCAAGGGTGCCAGGGTGTCAAATAGACACCCTGTTGCACCCCTGAAATCTGCATATGAGTACATCTTGCACACACACATACCCCAAGGGGATGTGTGTGTGTAAATAGAACTTTGAAAAATGCACTTTAGTGCATTTTTCAAACTTCTTGCAAATTACCATGAAGTTCAACTTCATGGTAATTTGCTCCCCCTATTAGCGAAATCACTAGTTTTTTTACTTTAATGCATTGCATTTAAGGAATCTCAATTTGCGATTCCTTAAATGCAATGGCAATTTAAGTAATCGCAATTTAGAGATTACTTAAATTGCGATTTTTGCATTTGGGATGATGCATCCCAAATGCAAAAATACCGGTCGCAAAGCGGCAGATTCTGAGAATCTGCCCGTTTGCGACCGGTTTTTGCTTTGATGCATGTGGGCCTTAGTTTTTTACAAAATGAATTGCCATATACCAGGGACACAATGAAAAACCATTGCAAGGCGCAGCTCAGTTATTGGCTCTTGGTACCTCGGATTCTTGGTGAGTCCTATATATCGCCACATCACCACAACCAGAAGGGTCCAGCAGACGTAACAATATACTGCTTTAAAAAATCTGCCATACTTAGAAGGAGTTACAGGTGAAAACGTTGGCACAAATGTTTTTTTTAACATAATTTCAAAACTATTTTATTTCAACTGTTAGTTTCTATAGGAAAACTCAAAAGGATCTGCAAATGACCCCTTGCTGAAATTCAGAATTTTGTATACTTTTCAGAAATGTATAGATTTCTGGGATCTTTTATTGGTTTTGTACCAATTTCTACCACTAACTGGAAGGAGGTTGAAAGCACAAAAAATAGGAAAAATAGGCTATGTCCCAGTAAAATGCTACTATGTGTAGAAAATGTTGGTTTTCTGACACAAGTCAGCCTTTCCCTGAAAGCTGGGAAGATGGTGATTTCAGTACCACAAGCCCTTTGTTGATACCATTTACAGGGGAAAAAAACAGACGCTTTCTTCTACAGCACTTTTCCCCATTTTTCTATTAAAAAAAAGAAAATGTTGCTGTATTTTGGCTAATTTGTTGGTCCCCTCAAGGGGAATCCTCAAACCCTGGGTACCTTTACAATCCTCAGTATGTTGAAAGAAAAGGACGTAAATGTGGCGTGGATACCTTATGTGGACAAAAAGTTAGAGGGGCCTAAGCACAAAGTACCCCAAATAGCAAAAAAAAAAGGCTTAGCACAGGGGTGGGGGAAAGCCTTACAGCGAAAGGGTTAAAGTATAACTATTGAAAGAAAGGAGCTAAAAATATACTTCAAAGTATCAGTTAGAATAAATCCAACAACTTGCCACTATTAGATTTATTATAACTCTCATGGAAAAGAAGTTATAGAACTTTCTTTTCTGTAAGCCTAAATCCAGCTCATCAGCAGTCCTGTTCTGATTGGTCAGCCTCCCCCAAGCTGAGCCAAGCTGTCTTAATGAGGTGGGAAGTGGCATGATTAGAGACAAAGGATTTCCTGTGGGAGGAGAATTGCAAGCTTCAGCGCAGAAGACAGGATGGGGTGGAGTAGCCAAGCTGGTCTTCAAAGAGGGAATGACAGTTTAGGGTAGCACAGGCTCACCCCCCGCCCAATCCTGCACCCCAGTTAGTCAGGAGCCCCAGTAATTAGGTTAGTGAAGGGGCCAGAAGGTGAGTGTTAAGGAATCTTTCCCACACCAGTGAGTTGGCGCAGCCAGATCTAACCCTTCAGGAGAGAATGTCTCCATTTTAGACGAATTATGCTTTCTGTGTCAAGAATATGCCACATTTTCGATGAAGTGGTCAAACACCTGGGTGGCACCCTGCATCCCATTGGTCAGGGGAGCCCCCCTGCTTGATGCCCAGGAGCTGTGAATAGATAGGGGAGCGCTGCCCAGCAACTGAGATCCCTGAATAAAACAACAAGGAGAAGAAGGACTGCCCTGCTGGCACCCTGATCTGCACCAAAAGGATTGCAATCTAAAGGCCTGCACCTGCTGCACAGTCTGGAACTGCAGCCCTAAGGACTTTGCCTGATTTCACAAGGGTTAAGGAGCGAGCTCCCTGAAAGCAACATGTTAACAGAGCTCCACCAAGAAGCACACATTTGGAGTTTGTCCAGTGGACTTTTAAGGAGCTGGCCAGGTGCATTCTTGGAAACGTAGTTCCAATAGCCCAAGGACCTTCTCAGAGCTTCTAGACCTTTGGATATGTGTTGTGGACATTTTGGAATCCCAAAAGGACCTTTTGGAAGACAATTCCGAAGTTTGGAGAATTTTTTGTCAAAAAGCTCCATAAGCTGACCTACCCGTCAACATGAGTCAAGCCACCGACGTTGAACTGCCACCCGGCCTGGATTTCAGGTTTGTCCCACTGTAAGCTCCGGAGCTTAAGGCTTCCAAGTTTTCACAGAAGCCTCGCATTGAACCAAGCCACCATCATCAACTCGAAACCTGGCCTGACGAGGAGCCTCGCTCAGCGTCGAGAGAAAAAGCTCTAGAAAAATGACTAAGTGCAAAGGTAAAACTTTGACCGAGGCCTCTTGCTTAGTGTATCTGACCAGGGTTCCATCCCAGTTGGCCTCAAACTTTGACTTTGTCCCGGTCAAGCGCAACCAGATGTCCCAAAGTAGTGCTTTGGGCTTTTAAGCACTAGAACTCTAAATGAGTTTCAAAATGTCTAATAGGTTGAGGGCCTTCTCCCATGCCACTCTCTCCGAGATGAGCCTTTAATATGGCAAGATTCCATGTGCTTTGCTCTGCCACAAGACAGTTTTTCTAAACCGGCTAGAGAATGAGGGGTAAAAGGGAAAATCTAGTTTCACTATGCAATTGGTATAAGCACAAATCTAGAAAGAAGGTTGGAAAATTAATGTATTTATTTATAACCACGGATACCACAAAGGGGGCTGCTGTTGGTTACCAAGAATAATCACCAAAAATTATTTTTCCCTGAAATACTAGCCAATAGAAGTCATCTCTAGCCAAATTTCATTGCAAGCTCAATACTGTTGTGCATTTGATGGTTGCGATACACAACCTTTTTATGTATCCCCAATATAACTTTAGCTCCACTTAAGTGATTTTACTATATGACTTCATGGTTGACTATGGGCAATGAAATGCACAAAAGGTGATGGGAGGAATGCTTGTATTAGGCCTAAACACTGACAATCCCTCAGGGTAGCTTCCAAATGTCATTTGTTTGGCTACCATGCCACCTCAGTTTGGACCCATATATATGCAAATCAGTCTTGGTCCTGCTCCAATAGTAACAGTCCAACCTGAACTGACAGGCCAGGTCCTCCCTGAATCGAAAGACAAGCAATGCAAGTCCAGTTTCTCCTTGTTGGGGATCGTGAGTCGTGTGTAGCTTGCTTCCAGTGGCACAGTGAGGACGGACCCATGCCAGGGCATACCCTTATGCAGTACATCCACACACACAAAAGGTGACGAAAGGAATGCATATAACCATTTTACTATTAACTATTCATTGACTGTACTGTTATGCAACTGAGAGCATAGATATGTTAAGTTCATTGTACAGTTACACAATTGTATTCCTTAACATCTGTATGTATTATTTGAAAATCAAATTTACATCTGAATTCCATTTTGAGATGTTTTAATATGAACGAGAGGGCACAATGTAAAGTACGGTTAACTCCTCGATGCTCATGACGAGCCCAGCTCGTCATGAGTCACAGTGGAGTTGTGCTCATGACGAGCTGGGCTCGTCATAACAGCTGCGAACCTCCCACGCGGGATTAATTCCCCGCCTGTGTGGGAGAATTAATGAGTGGGCGGGGTTGTGACGAGACCAGCTCGTCATGAGCACATCTCCACTGTGACTCATGACGAGCTGGGCTCGTCAATGGCACAGCGGTGCCGCGCTCACCCCCTCACCCCCCCGCACCCGTTCGGGAATTACCCCCGCAGGGAAGGGGTTAAACTCATTCCCACAATTTCATTGTTCGGAACATATTTAAAGATAGGCAAATACATTTAAAATCCAGACAATTGGTAAGTGGTACATCTACAAAGCGAAGACAACCAACTTGAAAACACAATTTGCTGGAATAAAAGTACATTAGCAGCTACACTCTTTGTAATCAAAGGACATCGTTTAGTATTATTGAAACCGATTGCTTCTGAAATATTAATTCCCCCATCCTATACCAAGCATAATATGCATTTGGTACATTAATCTTACGATGAAAATTGTATTAATACTCTGCAGACGCAGATGACCCCAAAACTCATATGTATATATTTATTGTCTAAGCATCTCAAACAAGAAAGACAGTGTGCAGGTTAAATTGAACGGTAAATAGAAACTTAGCAGAGGATGGTAACAGAAAGCACGTATTTTGGGAGAGAGAGCTTGGTGAGCGAAACAATAGAATACATAAATAACAGTTTTAGTTTCAGTTTTATTTCAGATTGGGGTGCTGTATGTACTGCAAAGCTAGCACTGCTGGGGATGTAGAGTCTTACAGAAAACAAGGTTTAAGTGCTGGCATATCTGAGTGAGAAAAGCATGGGCATACATTTACAAAAAGGTGAGAAAGAAAATCAAAGAAGATCAAATCGCATTTCCACCTACAACAAAAGACCAAGGGGCATATTTATGAGGAAATGGCGCTGCACAGCGCTGAGGCATATTTTGCAGCGCCACGCTGCGTCATTTAAAAAATGCACAAGAATACAGCGCACCCCTGTGTTTTCCTTTGCGCTGGTTCTAAAAATAGCTGTCTAGCGCCAACACAAACACTGCATTGCAGGAATGATTGTTCATGTGCAGGAAGGTGTTAATGACATTTTGCTCTTTCTATGTGTACTGCAGAATGCAGCACACATAGATAAATAAAAAATGAGGGGAAATAAAAATTATTTCTCTTTGTTGCACCAATTTAACACCTACTTTTGCATGGCATTAGTTTTTGGCGCTGCCTCAGATTTACAGATCCTTGTAAATCTGGGGAAGCGTCAAAAATCTATGGGTGTTGTAGGGGAATGCCCACAGCAACAGCCATTGCACGCCCCTTTCACATAGAAAACAGTATGAAAGGGTACCGTATTTACAAAGTGCCGTTATGCCAAAAAAGTGGCTTAATGCTACTTTGTAAATATGGTGCAGTCATTGCTCCAACGGAATGTCATAAAAAGTGACGATCCGGTGGTGCAATCCTCTTGTAAATATGTCCACAACAGTGGAAAGGAAGAGCGGAATTGATTTTGATGTGGAGAAAGAGAAGGGCATATTTACAAGGGGATTGCACCACTGGAACAGCACTTTTTCTGATGTTCCCATGACACAATGCCCTGCATCATATTTACACTTTTTGTGGACCTACCAGAGCCACGCCGTACCAATATCCGGGGTACTGGACCCTAAAAGCAAACAGCAAGATTCTGTACTCCAATGATGCCAGAAGCAAGCACCCAGTGAGGGGCATTGAGACCACCTGAGTTTCACATCCTGAGTGTCCCAGCTGTCACGAAATCAGCTCTCAAAGTTGCCTGCTTCTGACCGTGAGGACTTTTAGACACACAACGACCAGCTGACCTATCTGCTCGGCACCACCGGGCCGGGTAACGATGAACCAGTTGTGCTCCTGTGTTCCTGCAAACCCTGTGACCTCCTCCCTCTAGTGAGACCCACTGGACTTACCTCTAAGTCCACCTGTGCAGTGTCTTTCCAGGTGGCCCCCTCTGTCGTAGAACACCTGCCACCAACACCTTCAGCACCCTGCTCTGCTCCCGGCTGAATCCGGGGTGCTCCCAAACTTCTGCGGCTGAAACTTTGGACCTGGTCCAGCTGTCGACCAGAAATGAGAAGGTGAACTTCGTGAAAGCATTGCCTGATTTTATACGCATTTTTCTCCTTTTCTCCATTGACTTCAATGGTGCGTAATTGCACACAAAAGTGATATATTTTCTGAAATCTTAAAAATCGTAACTCCTAAATTACTTAATGTAGATTGGAGTTCTTTGTCTTAAAATGTGCACAAAAATCGATAATATTTTTATAAATTTGTCTTCGCTTTATTCTTGAGAGTGTGTCTCATTTATTGCTTCTGTGAGTACAACAAATGTTTATCAATACCCTCTGATAAGCTTAACTGCTCGCGCACACTACCACAAAAAGAGCATTAGTACTATGTACTTTAACCTCTGTGTACCAGTAAGGGATCCACTGGACTCTCTACACAGTGTACTTCGTTGTAGTACACTTTCCTACTGTACATAACACTTAAAAATATGTTCATATATATTTGCATTCCTCCACTTGTTCATTCAGTTTCTAATTTTACCTGTCTTGGGAAGGGAATACCCACAACACCACTTTGTAGTTTAAGTGCGACTTGTCAGGAAGCAGGACTGGAGTTGTTGCTTGCCTCTTCTGGCTTGGCTAGTGCAGGTGTAATACTCCAAACCTGCTTGTACTGGTGGTACCTGAAAAGTGTCAGTGCGCTCTGAACTATGGCTTTGTATGTTTGGAGAACACACTATGTAGCAGCTTCCTGACAATGAACTGGATTTCCCAGCAGACTATGATCTCTCCCTTAGTTTGTGGAAGCAATTGCCACCATGGTTATCTGGGTCTAACTTTCTTCGTGGCCTACATATTCTTTGCTAGGCAATCGTGATGCAATGTTACTGCAGCCAGAACCTTGCTAAATGGATCTAGGATTTCCCTTGCAAAGAAAAGTTGCTTCCTTAAGCTTGTTTCAAGGACTTTAGGGAAACAGATTTGTATGATGGAAAACTATTAAAGACTGTAAGATTATCGCATTACACATGTGGCTTATACTGTGACAGAACAGGAAGAATATGTAAATTCCTTCAATTTGTTATTTGGCCCCAGAGGATGGGGTTTTTGGAGTTCATGAGTTTAAAACCTTCAACTGTCATTAATGATGCCATTTTAGATGTCATTAGTGATGTCATCAGTGATGTCACTGACCATGCCATGAGTGATGTAATATGTGAGGTCATAAACTGTGCATTGTAGGGGTCATAAGTTATAGTTAGCTGAAGTAACTATAGCTGCTGAATTTCAATGGTTTTGTACGAGAGAAATCTGAGGCTAATTATAATGTCCCTATAACCTTTGGTTTTTTAGTGAATTTCTATGGTTTTTTAATGTTATTTCCTAACTATAATGTCCCTGAAATCTTTGATTCTTTTGTGAATTCCTAAGGCTTTTTACATTTTATTTCCTAACTGTAACCTGGAACCTTTGAGAGTGGCTGCGTGAGTGGGTGCATGGGTCTGTGAGTGGATGTGTGAGTGTTTTTCTAGGTGTGTGAGTGGGTGAGTGAGTGGCTGTATGGGTCGGTGAGTGGGTGTATAAGTGGCTTTATGGGTCAGTGAGTGGGTGGGTGGGTGAGTGGGTGTATGGTTCTGTGAGTGGGTGTTTGAGTAGCTGTGGTGAATCGTGTTTTATTTTTATGTGGAATCTGGCTTGCCTTGGTCATGTTTTCTAATATTCAATGATCACAAGTCCTGAACAATATGTGCAGAAGTAGAATGATCTCACAATCAACTGTTTTACCCTGCTAAACACTGGTAAACTAAACAGCTTGTAACAAAAGGCTTGCTTAAGGACACTATGTGCAACTTGCATTAGCTCACTAGCCTAGCAGCAGCCACTCTTAGCATACCATATACAGATAGTGTTAGACCTGGCGTCCTTGGCGTGGGTCTCCCTTCCATTTTTTCGTAATGCCTCCACTGTTGCCGATATGTTTTTGCTGGACTAGATGCTCATGGGCACTTTGCCGCTGCTAATCAGTGCCAAAGTGCAAGTGCTCCCTATTGTAAATTGATGTATGTATTAGTGACTCCATGATTGGATGATTGGTTTACTTGTCAGTCCCTAGTACCGTGCACTGAGTGTGCCCAGGGCTTGTAAATCCAATGCTGCTGGTGGGCTTGCAGCACGGGTTGTGCCACCCACAGAAGCAGCTTGTAAAGTGTGTCCTGTTGGCACCGCATCGAGCACCGCTCGCATTTTGCAACGCACGGCCTTGGTCTCACCGACTCCGTCTCGACGACGTCAACGAGCCACTGCCTGCACCGTATCGAGGGACAACGCATCCTGCAACGCTTCCATTTTGCATCGCGACCGCGACGTACAGCCATCCGGCTCGCACGCCCGTGCCTGCCGCTTCAAGTAAAAGGTACTGTGACCGAGTCTGTCTACGCTGTGTTGGCCCGTCTCGACGCGGTCAGCTGGATTTGTGAGACTCTGTTTGTTCTTGACATCGCAGTAGCCGGAGAAGGCTACCGACTCGCACGGAACCTTGAATTAAGCCTTTTTGATCAGAACTAAGCATTCTTGACAGTATTGTGGATTATTTTTGCCGTTTATGGTCTTGTGATAAATCTATATAAAGTATACCTATTTTTTATAAATATATAACCTGTGTGGTGTCCATTTGTAGTGTTGTCACTTGATTACTGTATGTGTTCACAAATGCTTTACACACTGCCTCTGAACTAAGCCTGTCTGCTCGTGCCAAGCTACCAAGAGGGTGAGCAGGGGTTATTTCAGGAGTGTACCTACTTTCCCTGACTAGACTCAAGGGTCCCTATTTGGACAAAGGTACCTACCTCTGCCAACTAGAGACCCCCAAATCTAACATTGGTGGGCAGCGGTGAGCATTCTGGACTTGCATTTGTGACTCATGTACAGTGATTGGTGAACACTACTTAGTGAGTGCAGACCAAAACGCAACCACATACTTTTATAGCATTTTTTCTGGGATTTCCTATTTTTGCAACTGCCAAGTTTAATCACTATGGAGAAACCAGCATCAGTAGCCTCTGTTGAGTGTGATAGGGAAGAAGAGAGGCTAGAATGCTACACCCTCAAGCAGCTCACGCAATTCTGCAAAAAGTTTAAAGTGTCCATGACCGGGCTCTCCAGGAAGGAGGACCTCCAAAAGACACTGAGGGCCTGGGTCGAATCAAGGAGTGCCCCGGTGGAGGGGGCCGAGAATGCAGAAGGGCAGCTGGAGGGGCTATTGGGTCTAGGGGCGGGAAGACCACCTTCCCCAGTAGGTAGCAGTATTTCTGCCAGAGGACTGTCTCCAAAGGAGTTGGAGGACAGGAAAGAGAGTAGGATGCACGAAATGGAGCTGACCAAGCTCAGGCTGAATGGGCAGTTAGAATTTGAAATGCAAACTAGGAAATTAGCCCTAGAGGAAAAGAAAATGCAGTTTGAACACGAGAAAGATTTGAGGGAGTTGGAATTGAAGGCCAAAAGCTTAGAGATTACTCCCTCTGGTGGCAGTGTACCGCCTGTGCCTGTTGAAGCTAGGGTGTATATTCCCAAAGATGTGGTGAAGGAGTTTTTCAAAAATGATGACATTGGGCAGTGGTTCAAAGCCTATGAGGTAGCCATGTCTTCCCACCGGGTCCCTGAGAAGGATTGGGGAGCGGGGTTGTGGGGGCGGTTCCATAGTGAAGGGCGGGATACCTTGTTGGATTTGCCCTCTGAAGTCTATAATTCATACAGCCACATGAAAGATGCTTTAATGACTAGATATGGTTTGACCCCTGAGCTTTATAGGCAAAGGTTCAGGAACTGTAGTAAGATTGAAAGCAGTACCTGGGTTGAATATGTGACCTTCTTTTGCAGAGCCTTGGATGGTTGGGTAAAGGGTAGCAAAGCGACTGATTTTCAGGCGCTCTTTGATTTGATTTCATGGGAGCATTTGTCCAGTAATTGCTTTCCTGAGCTACGCCAGCACCTGATTGATAGTAAGCTGACTAACCCTAGGCAGCTTGCTGAGGAGGCGGACCGCTGGGTGAGTTCCCGGGTCCACAAGGGTCACGTGGGCGACTCCGCCAAGGGTGGGCAGGGTCCCCAGCAGAAGAGTGGGGGGGACAAGGGTAAACAGAGGGAGTTCCATAAAGGGCCCCAAAGTAGACCCCAAGGGAACCAGGGAAAGGTTCCCAGCCTCCCCCTGAGAAGAAGCCAGTGGCCCTGACAGGCCCCCCTGTTCACCAGGGACCACTGGTATGTTACAAGTGTGGTGCCCCTGGCCACAAGGCAAACGATCCTCGTTGCCCTTTGCATGGAAAACCAGCACCCACTGGTGCAGTCCCCCGGCAGTTGGCTAGTGTAGCCCTGGGGGAGGAGTTGGGTGCCCAAGGTGGGGGGGATCCCACAGTGTTTTCCCTTGTCTCATTAGGAGACTCTGAGATGGTCCCTAGGACCCAGCTGCCTGATAACACTAAAAAATACAGGCAGTGGGTGACCATCAATGGCCATAGGGTGGAGGCTCTGAGAGACACAGGAGCCAGTGTGACAGCTGTCAAGTGTCACCTGGTGTCTAAAGAGCAGGTTGTCCCTGATGCATTCTATCCGGTTGTTGCCGCTGACAACACAGAGAGTCACTGCAAGGTGGCTCAGGTTCCCTTTGAGTGGGGGGGGGTCTCGGGTACTCTTCAAGTAGCTGTGAGGCCAGCCATGCCTGTTGACTGTTTGTTAGGGAACGATTTGAAGCGCTCACCTTGGGCTAAGGTGGAGCGGAGTGCGCATTTAGAAATGTTGGGCTTGCCTGATTGGGCATGTGTGACCACCCGGTCAATGGCAGCGAAAGGTGTTCAAGAGGACCTGGAGCCTGAGAGGGAGGCCCAGGTGCCTGCCGGAGAGAGAGGAGGCAAGGGGCGCGGGAAACCGGCCCCCGAAGTTCCCACGGTCCAGGAGGAGGCAGACTCTGAGGGGGATGCCCTGGAGCCTACAGGGGAACAGGTAGCTGAACTGGGGGACCTACCTGAGCTGACCCATTGGCAGCAAGAAGGAGGACCCTCCAGGGAAGAGTTCTGCGAGGAGCAGAACACATGCCCCTCTCTCGTGGGTCTGAGGCAACAGGCCACAGACCAGGCAGCAGGTGATCAGTCTGGATCACATTGGATTTACTGGGAGAATGGTCTCCTGTATTCAGACCCTAAGGTTGCTGAGCCTGGGTCAGCCCGTGTGCTGGTGGTACCCCAGCGCTTCAGAGCCTTCCTACTGGGGTTGGCTCATGATGTACCGTTAGCAGGACATCTGGGGCAGGACAAGACCTTTGACAGGTTTGTTACCCATTTCTATTGGCCCCAGATGAGCAGGAGTGCCGCCACTCACTGCAGGACATGCCAGACTTGCCAGGCAAGTGGAAAGAGTGGGAGGAAGCACAAGGCTCCTCTCCAGCCATTCCCTGTGGTCAGCACCCCCTTTGAACGGGTGGGTATTGACATTGTGGGGCCACTGGACCCCAAGACAGCCATGGGCAACAGGTTTATCCTGGTCTTGGTGGACCATGCCACCCGGTACCCTGAAGCCATCCCTCTGAGGACAGTGACGGCCCCCTTGGTGGGACGGGCACTGATGGGAATTTTCTCATGTGTGGGATTCCCTCAAGAGGTGGTGTCTGACAGAGGTACCAACTTCGTGTCCAAGTACATGAAGTCCCTGTGGCAGGAGTGCGGTGTAACTTACAAGTTCACCACTCCTTACCACCCTCAAGGAAATGGGCTGGTTGAGAGATTCAACCGGACCCTCAAGGGCATGATTATGGGTCTGGAAGAACCCATGAGGCGTAAATGGGACGTCCTCTTACCATGCCTGTTGTTTGCATACCGGGAGGTGCCACAGAAGTCTCTAGGGTTCAGTTCCTTTGAGCTCCTCTATGGACACCCGGTGCGAGGACCTCTGAGTTTGGTCAAGGAAGGCTGGGAGCAATCTCCCAGGAAACCTCCCCAGGATGTATACAGTTACATGCTGGCCTTCAGGAACCAGACTAGGCGTTTCAGAGAACTTGCTGAGGCAAATCTGGAAGCCAGCCAGGAGGAGATGAAGTGGTGGTACGACCAGAATGCCACTCTGGGGTTCAGCCTGGTCAGAAAGTGTGAGTCAGGCCCCTGTGGAGCCTTGTGCGCTCCAGGACAGGTGGACCGGCCCTTTTATGGTGGTGGAGCGCAAGAGTCCAGTTATCTATTTGGTGGACTTGCAGTCTCCCAGGAACCCCTTGCGGGTCCTGCATGTGAACCGCCTGAAGCCCCACTTGGAGAGGTCCCAAGTGGGCATGCTCTTAGCTACAGATGATGGGATGGAGGAGGAGACCGAGCCTCTTCCTGACCTCCTGTCAGCCCGAGAGCAAGATGGATCCGTGGAGGGAGTAAACCTCTCTACCTCCCTCACACCTGAGCAGCAGGGTGACTGTTGCCAGCTGTTGGGACAGTTCCCTGACCTGTTCTCCCTGGTTCCCAGTGTCACTCATTGGTGCGTCCATGATGTGGACACTGGGGACAGTCTTCCTGTGAAGCACAAGGCTTACAGGGTGACTGACAGGGTCAGAGCCTGCATCAAGGAGGAGGTCTCCAAGATGTTTGCGCTAGGGGTGATTGAGTCCTCTAACAGCCCTTGGGCCAGCCCAGTGGTCTTGGTTCCAAAGGCTGCCGCACCTGGTGCCACACCAGAACTCCGGTTCTGTGTGGACTACACGGGACTCAATTCCGTCACCAGGACTGACGCCCACCCCATCCCCAGAGCTGATGAGCTCATAGATCAGTTAGGTGCTGCGCGGTACCTCAGCACGTTTGACTTATCGTCTGGGTACTGGCAGATCGCCTTGACTGATGGGGCAAAAGAGAGGTCAGCATTCTCCACACCAGATGGGCACTACCAGTTCCGGGTGATGCCCTTTGGGATGAAGAATGCCCCTGCCACCTTTCAGAGGTTGGTCAACCAGGTGTTGGTTGGACTGGAGGATTTCAGTGCCGCCTACCTGGATGACATCGCAGTGTTCAGTACCAGTTGGGAAGAACATCTGCGCCACCTCTGGGAAGTGTTGATGGCGCTGCGGAGGGCAGGCCTCACAATCAAGGCAAGTAAGTGCCAGATTGGGCAGGGTTCTGTGGTGTACTTGGGACACCAGGTTGGGAGCGGCCAGGTGGCACCCCTCCAACCGAAAATTGATACCATTCTGGCTTGGGAGCCCCCAAGACCCAGACAGAGGTGAGAGCCTTCCTAGGACTCACCGGGTATTACAGGAGATTCGTCAAGGGGTATGGCAGCATTGTTGCCCCTTTGACAGAGCTGACTTCCAAGAAGCAGCCCAGGAAAGTGATTTGGACTGACGCCTGTTAAAAAACTTTTGACACCTTGAAGACTGCCATGTGCACGGCGCCTGTGCTCCAGGCACCCAACTTCTCCAATGAGTTCATTGTTCAGACGGACGCTTCAGAGCATGGGGTAGGGGCTGTTCTATCACAGATCAATGAGGAGGGCCTAGACCAACCTGTAGCCTTCATCAGTAGGAGGTTACTTCCCGGGAACAGAGATGGAGTGCTATTGAGCGGGAGGCATTTGCTGTGGTCTGGGCACTGAAGAAGCTGAGACCATACCTGTTTGGGACTCACTTCCGGGTTCAGACAGACCACAGGCCCCTCAGATGGTTGATGCAGATGAGGGGTGAGAATCCAAAGCTGTTGAGGTGGTCCATTTCCCTACAGGGGATGGACTTTACGGTGGAACACCGCCCTGGTACAGAACACGCCAATGCTGATGGTCTGTCCAGATTTTTCCGCCTTAGTGATGAGAACTCCCTAGGGGTAGGGTAGTTCTCCCCACATTTCAGCTGGAGGGGACACGTGTTAGACCTGGCGTCCTTGGCGTGGGTCTCCCTTCCATTTTTTCGTAATGCCTCCACTGTTGCCGATATGTTTTTGCTGGACTAGATGCTCATGGGCACTTTGCCGCTGCTAATCAGTGCCAAAGTGCAAGTGCTCCCTATTGTAAATTGATGTATGTATTAGTGACTCCATGATTGGATGATTGGTTTACTTGTCAGTCCCTAGTACCATGCACTGAGTGTGCCCAGGGCTTGTAAATCCAATGCTGCTGGTGGGCTTGCAGCACGGGTTGTGCCACCCACAGAAGCAGCTTGTAAAGTGTGTCTCAGGCCTGCCATTGCAGAGCCTGTGTGCAGCCTAGGGCTGCCATGTCGACTTGGTGAGTGCACCCACTTACCAGTCCCTAAACCTTCCCTTTACTGCATGTTGGTCACCCCTAAAGTAGGCCCTAGGGCAGGGTGCATTGTAAGTATAAGGTAGGACATGCCCTGGTGCGTGTGGCATGTCCTAATAGTGAATTACAGCCATTTTCGTTTTTCACTATTGAAAGGCTACCTGCTCCCCATAGGCCAGAATGGGCGGTTTCGATTATTACACCTTATAATCCTAACTGACCCAGGGAGCATGGTAGAAAAACGAATTTAGTATGCCTGAACTCAGAATGATAAAATACATCTTTTAGTGAAGTTGGTTTTAACATTCTGTGTTTGAAAATACCACTTTTAGAAAGTGGGTATTTTCGTGCCTAACTATCCAGCCTGCCTCTGCCAGCTTGTGTATTGTGTGTCTGGTTTGTGCGTGACAGGGGCTGGGGGTGGCTACAGGAGACAGGGTGAGGCAGCACAGGGCTGAATAGAGAGATCTGCATCCAGAGTGGAGGGAGGAGTTGCATCTGGGTCTGAATAGGGCTGTGCCTGCCTTCCACAATGCTGGCTCCACCTCCTGCCGGGCGTCTGAGTACCCTGCCCCACATTCTGAAAGGAAGAAGGAGACCTGTACACAGAGTGCTCCAAAGCTGCACGGAACTGGTTTTAACTAGGCAAAGGCCTCTCTGCCTCCCGAGAACAAAGAGAAAAGGAGTATAAGTACTGGGGCCCAAACCCAGGAACTTTGGATCACTTTTGGGAACAAGAAGAAATC
This sequence comes from Calotriton arnoldi, assembly GCA_963921515.1. NCBI lineage: Eukaryota > Metazoa > Chordata > Amphibia > Caudata > Salamandridae > Calotriton > Calotriton arnoldi. The sequence continues at coordinate 1,625,245 of CAWUFW010003923.1, read as the reverse complement.
TTTGCTGAGGAGCGGAACCAAGAAGAAACTGAGGAGAGACTATCCCTAAGCGGAAGTGCTGCTTGGGGAATTGGCCTGCAGTGGTTTGCCTGACTGCCAAAGAAAGGAGAAAGGAACTTTTGCTTTGCTGTGACTTTCATCAACTTGTGAAGGATCTCCAAGGGCTTGGAAGAGAGCTTGCCCCCTGATCGAAGTCCCAGGACCATTGGACTTCACCCCTTTGTGAATTGCTGCTGGAAACTCTGTTTCAGTGGCTACAGAGGTAGGGAGCTGTGACCGACTCTCCCGACCGGCTCGGTGTCCTGTTGGCACCGCATCGAGCAACGCCTGCATCTTGCAACGCACGGCCTTGGTCTCACCGACTCCGTCAATGAGCCGCTGCCTGCACCGTAACCTGTGAGCACCGCACCTTGCAACGCCTCGCTACACCGAATCCATCTGGTCTGACCGACATGGTCACTGTTGCTGAGTTCGAGTCCTGTGACCGCACCGGAGTTGGGCACCTCTCGCACGCTTCACGACGCACCGTCCGACTCGCACCGCTGTCCGGACTGATCGACGCCAGCTCCTGAATCCGGCTCCGTCGCCACACCGCAACCTGCCAGCACCGCATCGAAGCACCGTCTCGCCCTGCAACGCACGGCCCTGGTTTCACCGACTCCGTCTCGACGACGTCAACGAGCCGCTGCCTGCACCGCATCGAGGGACAACGCGTCCTGCAACGCTTCCATTTTTGCATCGCGACGAACAGCCATCCGGCTCGCACGCCCGTGCTTGCCGCTTCAAGTAAAAGGTACTGTGACTGAGTCTGTCTACGCTGTGTTGGCCCGTCTCGACGCGGTCAGCTGGATTTGTGAGACTCTGTTTGTTCTTGACATCGCAGTAGCCGGAGAAGGCTACCGACTCGCACAGAACCTTGAATTAAGCCTTTTTGATCAGAACTAAGCATTCTTGACAGTATTGTGGATTATATTTGCCGTTTATGGTCTTGTGATAAATCTATATAAAGTATACCTATTTTTTATAAATATATAACCTGTGTGGTGTCCATTTGTAGTGTTGTCACTTGATTACTGTATGTGTTCACAAATGCTTTACACACTGCCTCTGAACTAAGCCTGTCTGCTCATGCCAAGCTACCAAGAGGGTGAGCAGGGGTTATTTCAGGAGTGTACCTACTTTCCCTGACTAGACTCAAGGGTCCCTATTTGGACAAAGGTACCTACCTCTGCCAAATAGAGACACCCAAATCTAACAGATAGGACCAAGTGTCTGTCCCTGATTGGACCAAGTATTTAGCAAACTATGTTGTTGTCCAGTTCTGGAATGTCCCTACTGTCCCGATCATTTGGCATGTGGGCATCATGCACTCTATCATATTGTATCGTTCTGGTGGCATGTATCATCTTCCTTCTCTGATTGGCTATATGCTTGAACATGGTGTCATTCTGTCCTGTCTAAGTGACAACTCACAATGTATTTGTTCATGACAATGAAGAAATTACCTTGTTACTGTATTCTGATTAGATGTGTGTTTAACCTGCCTTTTGACGTTTATGGGCATAAAAGCCACGGTAGAATACTGCTCTTTTTTAGCATGCCTCTGTGAATTCATGTAATAAAACTGCCTATGTCTTTGTTTATTTGAACTAGATTCAACATTTGATGACAGAATGAGGTCCTAGGAGAGGTGAACTTCAGTGTTCAATCTGGACCAGTGGACTGATGAGGCAGGGCTTCTGACATAACAGATCTGCCCTCCCTGCCCGTGTGGCGTGAGAATTCTGCCGTTTGCGCCCCTCCACTTTTCCATAGTGACCATTGATGGTAAACAGACATAATATCGAAACAAAAATATCGAATGGACACAATATCGAGTCTAAAATATAGAATGGACATAATATCGAATGGACATAATATAGTCGTTAAAAATATCGAAATTAAGGTAAGTAAAATCGATAGTTAAAATATCGAAGTACATAATATAGGCATTAAAAAATATCGAATTTTTAATAATATCGAATTTTTCTAAGTGTATTGTATGTTAGTATATGTGTTAAAAGTGTATATTAGTTGTTGTAATGTATGTTTAATTTTTTAAAAGCAATGAATTTTATGTTATTTAATTTTTGCGTAATTTAATTCCGTAGCGGGTAGTGGGTTTATAGGGGAATAGGGTGGGAAGTAATTTAATTAAAATTAAGTACATATTAATAAATATTAATTGGTATTGATAATTAATTTATTGTTAATTAATTATTAATTGGTAATAAAATTTTATTAATTGGAATTTTTTTGAATTGATTAAATGGTAATTATGTTAATTCAATTAATTAAATAGTTGTAGCGGCATGTGGGTTTATAGGGGAATAGGGTGGGAAGTAATTTAATTAAAATTAAGTACATATTAATAAATATTAATTGGTATTGATAATTAATTTATTGTTAATTAATTATTAATTGGTAATTAAATTTTATTAATTGGTAAAAAAGTTTAATTGATTAAATGGTAATTATGTTAATTGTATTAATTAAATAGTTGTAGCGGGATGTGGGTTTATAGGGGAATAAGGTGGGAAGTAATTTAATTGAAATTAAGTACATATTAATAAATATTAATTGGTATTGATAATTAATTTATTGTTAATTAATTATTAATTGGTAATTACATTTTATTAATTGGTAAACATTTTTTAATTAATTAAATGGTAATTATGTTAATTCTATTAATTAAATAGTTGTAGCGGGATGTGGGTTTATAGGGGAATAGGGTGGGAAGTAATTTAATTGAAATTAAGTACATATTAATAAATATTAATTGGTATTGATAATTACTTCATTGTTAATTAATTATTAATTGGTAATTACATTTTGATAATTGGTAAAAAAAAAATTTAATTCATTAATTGGTAATTAGTGTTATTAATAATATTTATTAGTATTGATAATTAATTATTTTTTAGTAAAATATTAAAATATTACTTTCCCTACTGTTGCACTCTCTGGAGTGGGAATAGTAATTATTACCCCTACGCTATCCAACGCTTTCCCTACTGTTGCACTCACTGGAGTGGGAATAGTAATTTTTACCCCTACGCTATCCAACTCTTTCCCTACTGTTGCACTCTCTGGAGTTGGAATAGTAATTATTACCCCTACGCTATCCAACGCTTTCCCTACTGTTGCACTCTCTGGAGTGGGAATAGTAATTTTTACTCCTACGCTATCCAATGCTTTCCCTACTGTTGCACTGTCTGGAGTGGGAATAGTAATTTTTACCCCTACGCTATCCAACTCTTTCCCTACTGTTGCACTCTCTGGAGTGGGAATAGTAATTATTACCCCTACGATATCCAACGCTTTCCCTACTGTTGCACTCTCTGGAGTTGGAATAGTAATTATTAGCCCTACGCTATCCAACGCTTTCCCTACTGTTGCACTCACTGTAGTGGGAATAGTAATTTTTACCCCTACGCTATCCAACTCTTTCCCTACTGTTGCACTCTCTGGAGTGGGAATAGTAATTATTACCCCTACGCTATCCAACGCTTTCCCTACTGTTGCACTCACTGGAGTGGGAATAGTAATTTTTACCCCTACGCTATCCAACTCTTTCCCTACTGTTGCACTCTCTGGAGTGGGAATAGTAATTATTACCACTACGCTATCCAACGCTTTCCCTACTGTTGCACTCTCTGGAGTGGGAATAGTAATTTTTACTCCTACGCTATCCAATGCTTTCCCTACTGTTGCACTGTCTGGAGTGGGAATAGTAATTTTTACCGTCCCGCTATCCAACGCTTTCCCTACTGTTGCACTGACTGAAGTGGTAATAGTAAATTTTACCGTCCCGCTATCCTACGCTAAAAATATTGAATATTTTTTATAAATATTACGTTAATATATTTATGTATTAAAAAATTAAAATGTATGTTTATTTTTTTTAAGTTACATTAATTATTTATTAATTTTAAAGTTATTTAAGTATTTTTAAGTATGTTTTAGTTAATTATATATATTATTTCATTAATTTTACATTACTTTTCATACATTTAAAAAATTCGATATTTTGACTGACTATATTTTTAACAACTATATTTTGGAGTCGATATTTTTGTACTTACCTGTTTGTAGATAGGGAGTCGATATTTTGGCATTCGATATTTTTACTTCGATATTGTTGTAGGTCGATATTCTTGTTATCGATATTCTGTCAGTGATCCACCATTGATAAGTGTCAGTGTCACCACTGCCCTCACCCTAGCTGTTTCCCGTTCTTCCATAATTTTACTTTTCATATTAAATTGTGATATTGTGGTTTCATACGCAGCTTTCCTTTAGGATATCATGCCAGATGTAATATTGTGATATTTTATTTTATTGACCATTTTCCTTGCTGTGGTCTCTTGTCTGTCTTTTTGGTTTCATCTGACCCCTCCCTGCCACACTGAACTGCTTCAATCAAGTGACGCCATTTGTACTGAGACGGTTCCTGATGGTTGGGTGCCCCTCATTTGGTGCATACACCGTATGACACACCACAACTGAGCAAGTTCCTGGAGGTCGAAGGTCCCATCTGGCATGCATGGATGGTTACTGTGTCAGATTGGTCCAAGGGAGAGCCCAAGGTCCTCAGAGGAGGGGGTTTTCGCTTTCAGGCTGGTATATCCCAGGCGATTGTCTAGGGTTTTAAATTTTGCGCTGGACTGTCCCAGGCTATTGACTTTGTGTAGGCTCTGGGAGCTTTCCCTAGGTGATGGTATGTACATATCTTGTTTGTGCACGCTTTTGAAGGATTTTGGTATACTGGGAGTATTATGATTTATATTGGCCAATTGAGGAAGGTGGTCCTTCTGGAGTTACAGGGATTATTGTTTGCCTCACTGATTATGCTTGTCTCCTCCGTCATCCTTGTGACTGACTGATCATTGCTAAGTTCTGGGCGCCTGGTGCCTAGGGTATCTCCGGTTGTATGTATCCAGGTGCGGAATGCCCTGGTTACAAGAGGAGGGTGACATGGGGAGGTTAGTGTGATTTACATTTTATTATTTGTTGATTATGTCATTTCCCAATGCTAGGCTTGGCATCCTTGGTGTGGTTTCCCCTGACCTTTTGCCTCTGCCTCTTGTATTTCTTGGTTGTGTGCTGGATTTCGTTGTTGCTGGTTTAGGTGCTCTGGGCACTTTGCCCCTGCTGCTCAGTGCCAAAGTGCAAGTGCTCCCTGTGTAAATTGTATTTCTGATTGGTTCTCCATGATTGGCATATTTGATTTACTGGTAGATCCCTAGTAAAGCCACCGTGTGTGCCCAGGGCCTGTAAATCAAATGCTACTAGTGGGCCTGCAGCACTAGTTGTGCCACCCAAACAGGTAGCCTTTCAAATGTGTCTCAGACCTGCCACTGCAGTATCTACGTGCACAGTTTTTTAACTGACATGTCGACCTGACAAGTGCACCCACTTGCCAGGCCCTAACCTTCCCTTTTACTACATGTTAGTTACCCCTCAGGTAGGCCCAAAGTACCCCCAAGGGCAGGGTCCTGTGTATGTTAAAGGTAGAGCATGTACCGGTGTGTTTTATATGTCCTGATAGTGAACTATTGTGTATTTCATTTTTCACTATCGCAAAGACTAGGGGCCATATGTATGAAAGTTTGGTTTTGCGATTCTCAAATAGCGAATTTTAGAGAATCGCTATTTGAGAATCGCAAAACGAGATGTATGTAGGATTTGCAAAAAAATTGTGAATCCTACATATTCCTTAATTGCGAATCGCAAATTGTGATTCGCAATTAAGGAAACCCTCCCCATTCATTCCTATGGGCCTAGAGGCCCATAGGAATGAATGGGAAGACATTCTCAATTTGCAATTAGCAATTAGAGAATCGCAAATTGAGAATGCAATTTCAAGGTTGCAAGGGTGTCAAAAGGACACCCTGTTGCATCCCTGAAATAAGCATGGGTGCACATGTGGCGCACATACATGCCCTAAGGGCATGTATGTGTCCCACATTGCACTTTTAAAAATGCTAAAAATTGCATTTTTTAAATAAATCGCATATTACCACCAACTTGAAGTTGGTGGTAATTTGCGATTCCTTATGACCAATTTGCACTTTTTTTGTGCTTCATACAATGCATTTTAGGATACGCAATTTGCGATTCCTTAAATGCATTCGCAAAATAGAGAATCGCAAATTTTGCGATTCCTTATTTTGCGAGGCAGTTTTTCATTCATACATACCACTAAGCCCAATTGCGATCGCAAACGCTGAAATTCTGAGAATTTTGGCATTTGTGATCGCAATTTGGAATGATACATATGGCCCTAGCTCTCCCATAGGCTATCATTGGAGCTGCACTGTAACATTTTACATGTGCAACTTTCAATTGGGAACAGCTAGAGATTTGAAGTGTAGACTCTCTGAACTCAGAATGTAGTAACACCCCTATTTTAGGAAAGGTGGTTTTTAAATTGTGAGTTTGAAAATGCCACTTTAAGAAATTGGGCATTTTCTTGTATAACTATCCTGTGTCCCTCTGCCTGGTTGTCTATTCACCGTCTGGTTTAAGATTGACAGGAGCTGGGGATGTGCATTCACCCTAGACAGTTACAAGTGGGGTTGAGGTGTGGCTTGCCTTTCCTGGGTGACCCAGAGCCAGGCTGAAAAGACCTTTCTGATTTTAGAGTGGTGGGAGGAGTTTTCACTAGCACCTGCATAGGCTGTGTCTAGTCTGCACAACGCCATTGCCACCTCCTGGAGTGAAGCTGGACCAGGGAGGACAGAACTGGTTTTACTGAGGTCATAGACTCTTGAAACAATGACTGCAAAGAGGAAATGGGGTAGAAATATTAGGCCTAAACCCCCAGAACTTTAGATTACTTTTGGAATCAAAAAGAACCTCTGCCAAGTAAGAAGAGCTGAAGAGCTGTGAGGAGGAGTGCTGCCCCATTGCTGTGTGTTGCTTTGTTGGGCTGGCTTTCAGTTGCAGCTTCTGCTAAGGAGAGGACAAAGACTGGACTTTGATTTGAAGCCTGCTTGAGAAGATTCTCCAAGGGCTTAAGTGTGCTTCCCTCATGTTCTGAAGATTCAGGGCCACAAAGACTTCACCCAGAGCTTCCTGGAAATCCACTGTTGGGAATTCTGACCTGCCAGTAGGTGCCTATTCCAGTTCTGGCCTCTGGAGGTTGTTCCTGCTACAGGAAAGATCTGAAGAAAATCGATGCTTCGCCCTGCTTGTGACTGAATTTTCTGACGCAGCTCTGCTGGAGAAATTTCTGACGCACAGCCCCGTGAGGCTGAAAAATCGACACAGTGTTTGCCAGCGGCCTGAGGAACCGCCGCACACCAAGTCCTGTGCATCAATCTCCGATGTCAAATATTGCTGCACCCACTCCAACGCAGGCCCTGCTGGGTGGCAAGAAGAATCGACGTATCATCTGTCGGTGGCTATAAAAATCGACGCAGCATCTGGTTCGCCATCGCGCATCGCCCCCAGCACATCCGGATTTCCCACGCATCGTACCTGTGCAATGGATCTACAGTTCTGGAGCTGCAGTAAGACATGGATACATCACTTCCCCGCACAGTAAGAAATAGACGCATCACCTCCTCTATAGTAAGGAACCGATGCATCACCTCCCCTCCATAGCAGTAAGGAACCAACGCATCACCTCCCCTGGAGCAAAGAACTGCCACATCACCTTCCCTGCGCATAAGGAACCGATGCATAACCTTCCCTGCAGCTATTTTTGCTTGTGATTTTGACGCATCCCAGGTACTTTGTGCTAACATTGATGCATCCATAGTTTCCTATGGACAGAACTCTTTTTACCTTCCAAAAGTCATACTTTGATATCTGTATGTTGGATTTTTTTTGTTTTGGTCGTTTGGTTTAGATAAAGATATCTTATTTTTCTAAACAGGTGTGGTGTCCATTTGTAGTGCTTTCACTGTGTTTTTGTGGGAGATATACAAATGCTTTGCACATTGCACATTGCACATTGCCTGAAGCTGAACTCGGACAAGACGGAGGTCCTCATCCTTGGTTCCAACCCTTCAGCCTGGGACGACTCCTGGTGGCCAACATCACTGGGAACAGCCCCGCCACCCACCGACCACGTACGCAACCTAGGGGTCATCCTCGACCCCACCCTCTCCATGACTAAGCAGGTCAACGCCGTTTCCTCATCCTGCTTCAACATCCTCCGAATGCTCCGCAGGATCTTCAAGTGGATCCCCACCGAAACAAGAAAAACAGTCACCCAGGCCCTCGTCACCAGCAGGCTGGACTACGGAAATGCCCTCTACGCAGGAACGACGGCTAAGCTCCTGAGACGGCTGCAACGCATCCAGAACGCCTCTGCACGTCTTATCCTCGACATCCCCCGACGCAGCCACATCACACCCCACCTGAGAGACCTGCACTGGCTCCCTGTCAACAAGAGGATAACCTTCAAGCTCCTCACCCACGCACACAAAGCACTCCACAACTCCGGACCAGCCTACCTCAACAGACGACTCAGCTTCTACACCCCCACCCGCCAGCTCCGCTCGACCAGCCTCGCCCTCGCCACAGTCCCCCGCATCCGGAAAACGACCGCCGGCGGCAGATCCTTCTCCCACCTCGCCGCCAAGACCTGGAACACCCTCCCCACCAACCTCCGACAGACCCAAGACCTACTGGCCTTCAGAAGACTCCTCAAGACCTGGCTCTTCGATCAGTAGCAGCACCACCCCCCTCTTCCCCCAGCGCCTTGAGACCCTCGCGGGTATGTAGTGTGCTTTATAAGTGACATGATTGATTGATTGATTGATTGCCTCTGTAGTTTAGCCTGACTGCTCTGTGGCAAGCTACCAGAGGGTGAGCACAGACAAATTTAGTTGTGTACTTTACTCATCCTGACTAGAAGGAATGAAGGGTCCCTATTTGGACAGGACGCAAGCCACTGCCAACTAGAGACCCCATTTCTTACACCCAATAACGTATGTTTTAGCACTTTTAGTATTGTCAAATGGTATATATTGCGTACTTATTTTCCTGTGTGTGTGATTTTTCCAGTTAGAATGCAGTGACCATTTTTCTTCCACTCCCATTGCGCCCCAGCATAGGGATCTGGGACATGGGAATTGTAGGGTGTGGGTAGACACATCTAGGACATCTAGTAGACCAGGGTTAGTCCCTCGTTTTTCTGTGTATGCATGTATGTTTGACTGAGTGCTTCATGATAAACCAGTAGCATACAATCTGTTCTCAGAATGCCGGCATGTCTGAACTCATACCTTGCTTCCTACTATTGCACAGGGTAGAATGCGAAAGAGATATGCATTTGAATGCGTTCCCCTTCCCCTCTGACATGTCGCTGTCCGACGGTATGAGCTTTGCAAATTAGCTTCAGAGACCTCCTACTGCATCCTTTTGTCTAGTGTGAGTGAAACTGTTTGTGACGCTACTAGGACAGTTATTATGCCGCAATATACAATGGGCTACCTCATGAGTACAAAGGATATGGACAGCAGTAAGCTTGCCGCACCAAGAATTCCCCTGCCTACAAACATTGCAGGGAAGGATGGCAAGAGGAAATAGATACACCGATCTGTTCTTCCCACATGATTTCAAGCAGACAGAATTCCAGAGATAAGAATGGTGATGATTTGGTGGAACCAAATAGACATCTACCAGTTGCTAGAATGCCAAAATTGAATGTGGGAAATCTATTCTCACAATTAGTGCATAAGGAACTCGCAACATATGATTTCCAGCTTTTAGTGCATAAGGGTACACTGTGCGACATGTTCCAGACTGCTCATTGTGACGTGGCAAATGCCCATCAAGCTCTATATGATATTATTCACCAGTGTTCTCAAGAAGGTGTAAGAGTCCCCTCCTGTGTGACACTTGGGGGCCGATTCCGATCTCGGCCGGTAGTGCTCCGAATCGGATTCGGATTTACCGGATCCGATTCGGAGCCCTGTTTCCCGACCGAATCGTACGCGGGTCCGGCCGAGCAAGTACGATGCAGGCACCCGCGAAATCTCCGACCGACTCGAATGCGGCTTCAACACGCTTCGACCGACTCGCATGGACACAACCCGCACCGCGCTATGGAGACGTTTCCCGGCCGGGTAAGTACGATGCGCGCCGCAAGCAGTCCGAACGACTCGCGCCGTCCGGCTCGAAAAAGCTGTCGGAGCCGGACTTTGGGGGTCCGCGTCGGACCCCCCTGTACACGTAGGCACGCGAGTCGCACACAGGGGGGACCCATGGGTCCCCCCTACCTGTGCATGTACACCGCGATGCGCATGGATGCGTACACACTGTAGGGGGCGCCCTTGTCCGCCTTGCACCCATTGAGTCAATGGGAGCCCGCATACGCATTGTACGACAGGCTCCCATTGACTTCAATGGGAGTCCGACCGACTCGAGTCTGATGGCATGCGTGCGCATCGTACTTGCCCGGTCGGACTGCTAGGGTCCGATTCGGTCGGAATTCTCTCCGGGTCCGGCTCGGTCGGAGAGATTTCCGGCCGGAATCGGAATCGGCCCCTTGGTCTTACTTGGCCTCAGGCTTATGATGATCCGTATATCCTACTCACAACGGCGGCCTCTTCACTTAATTGTCCTATTTTGGAGATGGCTGCTAAAGTGCCAGAGTGGCAACCTACCAATATAACATATTTCATGTACTTAAAGAGGATCACCATAATAAAAGGGACCAGAATGATGTTGAAAAACATCGTCCTGCACAAATGCTTATAGCAAAGAAAAAAAACAAATGCTCAGAAGTTTTAGAGACAGTGATTGATTTACAATTTGACATTGTGAAATGGCCCCCATTTGCGGGTTCTCAGCATCAAATGGTTGAACTGCTATTCCTTTCGTGTGACTGGGGAGAAGAGGACTCCTCTCTTTTCTATGGTCTCTATGACTAATACACTAGAAAACTGGGTGCACTGTTAGAAGATTGCAACAGAGACCAGAACATGCTTGAATATAATGTGCCTTCTGGTATGTTTTGTTTTTCTGGCAGCGAGTTGTACAGATGGGATTCGTCAAAAATACTGTCTCACCTTCAGCAGGCTAAAGCCCTAATACGAATGTTTCGGAAATTTATTTAATGCCTTAATGGCCAAATATTTCATTTGCAAATACGAAAATTAATATCTTCTGGCACAGTGGTGTCTGGAGAAATAGGGAATAAACAAATAGGCTCAGAGCATTCTCTGTGCTTCAGTTCTTAGGGAAACGAGTGTCACTTTCAGTACTTAAGAAGGTTAGGGCATTTAGGGTTGGCATAAAGCACATGCATTTATGTTAATATTGTTTTTGAAGTGCCCTACTCGAATGTGTTTTAAGCTTTAGATGCTTTTATGATGCTTGTGCTATTTTTGTTTTCCTGGTAAAAAGTAAAAGTAATGATGTGTGGCACTTGTAATCCTTTCGCACAGGGTTAAAGAAGTATATATTATTTGAACTAATATAGTTGTTCCTGAGTCAAGGTGTGAAAATGTTGTGCGGTATTCCAGCTGTCACTGCGCCTGCCACACCACTGACACCGGCTACCCTTATTTATCGAGCGCTACACAATTCCACTAACAGGCACTGCAGCATTCAGATCTGGGTTGTCCCCAGATGGCAAACACCTGAAGCATATAGCCTGGAGGGTGAGAGCAGCGCTCAATAACAATGCATTACAATCTCTTTTTTAGGAGACCATAGACTATGTTCAAGGGCTTGGTGCCCATGGCAGAAATTAAGGCCCCATTTATGAGGCCCCTTGCACCATTGGAATGTCACATTTTGTGACGTTCTGGTGGCGCAGGAGCCTGCCCCATATTTACGAGGCAGCACTAAGCCACTTTTTTTGGCTTAATGCTGCCTCGTAAATATTGTCCCCTTTGATGCAGTTTTCTGCGTTAAAGGGGCGTGCAATGGGTGTTACCGGGGGCGTTCCCAGAAACATCTATGGCATTTTGACTCGAGGAGAAATGTCTTTATTTCTCCTAGTTTTTCCTTTTTCTATGTGTGCTGCATTCTGCAGCACACATAGAAAAAGGAAAACGCCTATTTTGATTGTTTTTGTGCAGAAAGGTTTCTTGCTTGCAGAAAGTTGAGTTATGTTTGCTTTTGCTTGGTGGGAGTTGTCAGCTCCATCCTAGCAAAAGGAAACAGCTACCTCCCAAGGGTGGGCAAATCAGGAGGTAGCAGGCACTGGCCCTGGGGGGTGGCGGTCCCCTGGGCCATCTTTGGCTCCATGAGGGGACAGCGCAGCCCCCCTCATGTAGGATTAGCCCCGGGAGGTGGTGGTCCCTCGGAATGTGGAGGGCCATGCAGCCCCCTTTAATTTGAATGAATTGCCCATGGATGTGGCCATCCCAGGGGCTGCAGGGGGGCCAACAGGCCCACAGCATTACTTTTATGTTTAGACCCAGGGAGTTGGTGGTCCCTGGGTCTGTGTGGGAGGCCATACAGGCCCCCCACATTAATAGCTAATGTTTTACCCCAGGGAGGTGGTGGTCCAATGGGCCTGCTTGCATACATATTTTTTAGTGCCTCAGGGAAGTGGCAGTCCCCGGGGCTGAGGGGGTGGGGGGTGCATTTATTTATAGAGATTTGCCCTGCAGAGGTGGCGGTTTTCAAGGTGCGGGAGTGCCCAGGGGAGGTGGTGGTCCCCGGAATGTTCATATGCCCTAGGAGGGGGGTCTGGTGCCCCCCCTATACATAACTCCTCATGCCTCCGGGACCTGGCACACCGGGGCCAAAATATTACAGAAGTGTAGGGAGTCAGGGTATTCCTACCCTGCCCCCTTCTCTTTTTTAAAAAGTTTTTGGGGATAGGACTTCGCTGAAGTTGAGTCCCAAGATGGCTGCCAACACTTTCTGGTTGTAGTGTTGACAGTCAATCACATTTCAGCACAGGGACTGTCAGATCCACGGAGGATCCCTTGATTGTTTACAAAAAAATTGCAAAACCTAATAAACATATTTACACCAAATAACAAACAGTGTTCTTTCTTGACCAAGAGCTACCTTTCTGCCAAATTTGGTGCAATTCCGTCCAGCGGTTCGGGCTGTGGTAGCAACTACAATCTCTATGGGAATTAACATAGTAAACGGTCCTTGCCTGAGGGATCACTGGGGTACTTTTTTGGGGAAAGTTTTGGGAGGATTCATTAAACGACGGAAAAGATATAGGCAAGTCAAAAACCGATTTTCCGTATGGAAACATGGTCCTAACTATAACTATATATCTTTATTCACTGAAAAAACCAAAGGTTACATAGACGTTATAGTTAGGCTCAGGTGTCACTCTTACAAAACTAGAGAAATTCAGCCATTATAGTTAGTGAGATAACTATAACTTGTGCCATGGCAATGCACTGCTTACGACCTCACATATTACATCAGACATGACATGGTCAGTGAGATCACTAGGGCTAGGGGGAGTCAGGATGTTTGTACCCTGCCCTCTTTTCTTTTTTTTTTATGTTTCTTCTTGTGACTCGGTTCTACCGAATCACTAGATGGTTGCCAACACTTCCTGTTTTGAAGTATAGGCAGCCAATCAGATCTCATTCACGAGATTGGAAAGGGTCACAGATCCACTGCGGCCACAGTTATATATCTGAAAAATCCTTAAATTTCTCAGCAACTACTGAACAGATTTACACCAAATCACAACAAGGCACTACCATCCTGCCAAATTTGGTGTAAATCCGCTCAGCAGTTCAGGCTGTAGCCATGTCTAAAGGTCCTATGGGAATTAGCATGAGAAAAATCTTCAAGGCAGAATACTAATTTAATGCCTGACGCAAGCTCATCCAATAAGACATTTTGGTATAGAAGCAGTTTGAACTGGGTTGCCAGAAAACTCTCTTTGACCAGAAAGAGTAATTCAGGAGTGGTCGGAAATCATTCAAGTGCTTGGAAGGGGTTGGATCAGTGTCAGTTAATTTTTAGAAAGAGAGAACCCTGACAGCTTTTAGATAGTCTGAAATTGGTCCTTGAGCTAGTGAGGTGTTGATTAGGGTGCACAGTCAAAATATCGACTTTTAAATATCGACCTACATTAATATCGAGTTTTAAATATCGTAGGGACAGAATATCGACATCAAGAATATCGGTGACCAGAATATCGACCTGAAGGTAAGAAATATCGTTTTTGTTAATATCGAAGTTGTTAATATATCGATAGTAAAAATATTGATGTTAATAATATCGATGTTTATGTTAGTGTTATGTATTTTAGTATGTATTTTATATGTATGTGTTCCGCATGTTTTGTTATGTTTTGTATTATTTTTTTAAATATATGTATTAATTGTTTAGAAGTTAGTCATTTTTTTTAAAGTAAATTTTGCGTTTTAGTACCGTAGCGGGTTGTGGGTTTATAGGGGAATAGGGTGGGAAGCAATTTAATTATAGTAAATTAATTCATAATTTTTAGAAATTATTAATTATTTTTAATTAAATTTTGCATTTTAGTTCTGTAGCAGGTTGTGGGTTTATAGGGGAATAGGGTGGGAAGTAATTTAATTGTAATTAAGTAATTATTAATTTTTATTTATTGTTATTGATATTTAATTTATTGTTAATTAATTATTAATTGGTAATTAGTTTTTATTAATTGATTAATTGATAATTATATTAATTGTATACATTTTTTAGTGCAGCGGGTGGTGGATTTATAGGGGAATAGGGTGGGAAGTAAATTGATTATAATAAAGTAATTAATAATTATTATTTTTGGGTATTGATAATTAATTTATTGTTTATTAATTATTAATTGAAAATTAATTTTTATTAATTATTATTTATTGGAATTGATTATTATTTTATTGTTAATTAGTTATTAATTGTTAATTAATTCTTATTAATTGAGTAATTGATTAATTAATAATTATATTAATTGTGTTAAATTTTATGTGGAGTGGGTTTTGTGTTTATGGGGGAATAGGGTGGGAAGAAATGTAATGTTATTAAAGTAATTATTAATTTTCATTTATTGGTATTTATAAATAATTTATTGTTAATTTATTAATAAATCATTATTTAATTAAAACAATTATTTAATTGATAAGTATGTTATTTTTAACCCCTACGCTATCCAATACTTTCCCTACTGTTGCACTCTCTGGAGTGGGAATAGTACATTTTACTCCCTACGCTATCCAACAATTTCCCTACCGTTGCACTCTCAGGAGTTGGAATAGTAATTTTTACCCCTACGCTATCCAACACTTTCCCTACTGTTGCACTCTCTGGAGTGGGAATAGTCATTTTTACCCCTACGCTATCCAACACTTTCCCTACTGTTGCACTCTCTGGAGTTGGAATAGTAATTTTTACCCCTACGCTATCCAACACTTTCCCTACTGTTGCCCTCTCTGGAGTTGGAATAGTAATTTTTACCTCTACACTATCCAACACTTTCCCTACTGTTGCACTCTCTGGAGTTGGAATAGTAATTTTTACCCCTACGCTATCCAACACTTCCCTACTGTTGCACTCTCTAGAGTGGGAATAGTAATTTTTACCCCTACGCTATCCAACACTTTCCCTACTGTTGCACTTTCTGGAGTTGGAATAGTAATTTTTACCTCTACTCTATCCAACACTTTCTCTACTGTTGCACTTTCTGGAGATAGAATAGCAATTATAACCCCTACGTTATCAAACACTTTCCCTACTTTTGCACTCTCTGGAGTGGGAATAGTAATTTTTACCTCTACGCTATTCAACACTTTCCCTACTGTTGCACTCACTGGAGTGGGAATAGTAATTTTTACCCCTACGCTATCCAACACTTTCCCTACTGTTGCAATTACTGGAGTGGGAATAGTAATTTTAACCCTTTCGCTATCCAACACTTTCCCTACTGTTGCACTCTCTGGAGTGGAAATAGTCATTTTTACCCCTACGCTATCCAAAAATTTCCCTACTGTTGCACTCACTGGAGTGGGAATAGTAATTTTTACTCTTACGCTATCCAACACTTTCCCTACTGTTGCACTCACTGGAGTGGGAATAGTAATTTTAATCCTTTCGCTATCCAACACTTTCCCTACTGTTGCACTCTCTGGAGTGGGAATAGTCATTTTTACCCCTACGCTATCCAACACTTTCCCTACTGTTGCACTCTCTGGAGTGGGAATAGTAATTTTTACCCCTACGCAATCCAACACTTTCCCTACTGTTGCACCCTCTGGAGTTGGAATAGTAATTTTTACCCCTACGCTATCCAATACTTTCCCTACTGTTGCACTCTTTGGAGTGGGAATAGTAATTTTTTTCCCTCCGCTATCCAATATTTTTCTGTATTGTTTTTATTAATGTTGTGTATAATTTATTTTACAAAAATTAAAAATATTGTAATTTTTTTAATTTGTTAAATATATATATATTTTTTTTAATAATAATATTTTTGTATGTGTATGTCTGTATTTATAATTTATAAAATAATTTTAACAATTTATAAGTTATTAAAATAATTATTTATGAATATTATTTATTATTTCTGCTTATTTTCCCTTTTTTCTTTATCCCTTATTTCCTCCCTTTACCTTTCCCCGCCGCTGCTGCCCCCGCGGCCCCTCCCCCCAGCGCGACCGGCCCAATCCAGCTCCCCTCTCCGCTCCCACCTCCCAGCTGTCCCGCCCTCCCCGACCCCTACTTAATGGCCCGCCGAAGGCGTGTCAAAGGCAAGCCCGTCTGCGCCTGTCCGCAACCCGACCACGACCAGCGCCAGGAACCCTGGACCTCTGCCCCGCCAACGCTACGACCCAGCAGCACTCCACGCACTCAACCCAGGCCACAACAACACCTGCAAGCTAGCATCACCAGCCGACACCCACGGACCCTTCAACTGTCACCGCTGCCGGCACACCTGCAGCACCGCCAAGAACACGGATCCAGCACAACCCGCCCACAAGAACACAACCGAACCGCAGACCCTGCAATGCATCCTCCTCAACGTCCGATCCCCCCTCAAACACGCCACTGAAATCTGGGACCTCCTCGACAGCACCACCCCGGAAGTAGCGTTCTTCACCGAAACCTGGACCAACACCACCTCGGGACCGGACATCGCCATCGCCATCCCCCAAGGATACAAGATCTCCAGGTAGGACCGCCGCACCCGCCCAGGAGGAGGAATCGCCATCGTCCACAAATCCAGCCTCCGCCTGATCACACTCCCCGACGAGCCCACAGAACTGATGGAACACCTTCACTTCAAGATACTGGCCAGCCCCACCGCCACCCTCCGAGGAACCCTCAGCTACCGACCCCCTGGACCCCGCGGACCCTTCGCCAACTCCATCATGGACATTATCTCCCCACAGGCCATCGCATCCAACAACTACACCCTGCTGGGAGACCTCAACTTCCACCTCGACAACCAACTGGACCCCAACACCACATCCCTCCTGGACAACCTCCACAACATTCAGGGCCGGACTGGCTACCGGGCGTTTTGGTGTGCTGCTAAGCTGGGGGCTGATTTTGTTGATTCGTTGATTTCATTTTGCAATGTTTATTTAAAAGCACACGCAGGTCCCCATCAACGAAATCAGCCCCCACTGCAGTGAAATCAGCCCCCAGCTTGGCAGGACACCAAAACGCCTGGTAGCCAGTCTGGCCCTGACAACATTGGACTCCGCCAGATCGTGACCGAGCCCATGCACTCATCAGGACACACCCTCGACCCCCTCTTCACTACAGGAAACTCCATCACCTTCAGCCACACCACCGAACTCCCATGGACCCACCATCGTTGCGTACACTTCACCTTCAGAACACCCACCATCCACAGACACCAGCACCTGCTCCCACAAAGAAACTGGACCAAAATCACCGACGACCAGCTCACCTCCTCACTCAACAACTCCACCCCAACCATCGCGGAAAACGACGACCCCAACACCGCAGCCCGAACCCTGCATAGATGGATCTCGGACAGCACAAACACCATAGCCCCCCTCAAGAAAAACAACAATACCTGCGCCAAGAAAGCCAGATGGTTTACCACTGAATTTCGAGAGTCCAGACGCACATGCCGCTGCCTCAAAAAGGCCTGGAGGAACACCAAATCCGCAGAAGCCCACAACAACTTCAGAGCCGCTACCAACGCCCACCATACACTCATCAGAGAAACGAGGAAAAAAGCGATTGAAGACAGAATCTCCACCCACGCGCACAACAGCAAGGAACTCTTCAGCATCATCAAGGAGTTCGCCCAACCCACCAGCGAGTCTACCGACATCCCTCCCTCACAAGACCTCTGCGACAAACTCAGCACCTTTTTCCACCACAAAATCAAGAGCATCTACGACAACTTCGACGAAGACAACCAACACACTGAACCCTCACCAACCACCCCGACACCCAGAAACCAGCGATTGACGACTGGACAGTCCTCACCACCGAAGACACACTGAAGACAATGAAGTCAATCCACTCAGGGGCCCCCACAGACCCCTGCCCCCACCACATCTTCAACAGAGCCGCCAACACCATCGCACACATGCTCTGCCACACCATCAACCGCTCCATGGCGACCACCTCATTCCCCGAAGACTGGAAACACGCTGAGGTCAACCCCCTACTAAAGAAAGCCTCAGCGGACCCCACGGACCTCAAAAACTACAGACCCATCTCCCTGCTCCCGTTCCCAGTGAAAGTCATCGAGAAAGCCATCAACAGCCAACTCGCCACATTCATTGAAGAACACAACATCCTCGACTCCTCCCAATCCGGCTTCAGAAAAAACCACAGTACGGAAACCGCCCTCCTCGCCGCAACAGACGACATACGCACCCTACTGGACAAAGGAGAAACAGTAGCCCTCATCCTCCTCGACCTATCAGCGGCGTTCGACACAGTCTCCCACCGCACCCTAATACGCAGATTCTACAATGCAGGAATCCAGGACAAGGCCCTCGACTGGATCCGCTCCTTCCTCTCCGGCAGGATTCAGTGGGTCAGACTACCCCCTTTCCTCTCGGACCCCACACCTACCACCTTCGGAGTCCCCCAGGGCTCCTCCCTCAGCCCGACGCTCTTCAACGTCTACATGGCTCCACTCGCCCCCATCGTCAGAACCTACGGACTCAACATCGTGTCAGACGCAGACGACACTCAACTCATCCTCTCCCTATCCAACGAGCCCAACACCGCCAGACGCAACTTTCGAGAAGGCATGGAAGCCGTCGCCAAATTAATGAAAAACAGCTGCCTACAACTAAACACTAACAAAACAGAAGTACTCATCATGGGCCCAAACCCAGACGCCCGGAGCGACACCTGGTGGCCCCCCGCCCTCGGAAACCCACCAACCCCCACGGACCACGCACGCAACCTGGGAATCATCCTGGACTCCGAGCTCAAAATGGACCGCCAGATCAACTCTGTCTCATCTTCCTGCTTCCACACCCTCCGCCTCCTTAGTAAGACCTTCAAATGGTTCCCCCTTGAACACCGAAAGACCGTCACTCACGCCCTGGTCACCAGCAGACTCGACTACGGCAACGCACTGTACGCCGGAATAAACAAAAACCTCACCCGTAAGCTACAGAACATCCAGAACGCCTCCGCAAGACTGGTCCTCAATCTGCCAAAACAATGCCACATCTCCCTGCACCTGCGCACACTCCACTGGCTCCCCGTCGAGGCGAGAATCACCTTCAAGATGCTCACCCACGCACACAAGGCCCTCCACGGCACCGGACCAGCATACCTGAACAGCCAACTCAAATTCCACGCACCCCAAAGGACCCTACGTTCAGCCCACCTCTCCTACGCCGTGGTCCCCCGCACCAGAAAGACCAGATCAGGAGGCCGCTCCTTCTCCTTCCTCGCGGTCAAAGCATGGAACGTCCTTCCGCTCCACCTCAGACAGACCACAATTTAGTGGCATAGCAAAGGTGCCATTGACCTTAATGCAAACCAAGCAATTGTGTCCCTTACATCCTATTTGGGTAATAATAATAATAATAATAATAATAATAATAATAATAATCCATATTTGTAAGCGCAAACATATCACCCCTTAAGGTTTCAAGGCGCTGGGGGCCATCACCATTTAGGTGCAGTGGCCATATCACATCATTGGCCACAGTGCCACGGCACCTGCTACACTATTCATAGCTACGCCCCTAGACTGTATACAAAAAATTCAGTGCTTCACAAATTATGTATGAAGAACACCCAGATAGTCTGACTATATATCTGTGTAAAAGTTCTAGTACAGTATCTCTGCGGGCCCAAAAACCTCAAAACAGGGAGTGATATATTGGATGTCCAAACTGCACAGTCTCTTTCAAATGTGGTATTATTAAAGATACCAATCACCTTCAAGATGTCTAGGAAATACAATTCTTTGACCCATAAGACATTTCAAAACAAAATCCATATATGGTAAAGAATTCCTATGAATTTACAATCATTTCATTCTGAGGATGCTCTTATTAGCTTCAACTTAAGTGGGCAACAGCCAAGTCATTTGTACATGGTAACTGTATAATCAGCATTTCCAGCCTATACTACATAGTTTCTGTTAAAAGAGAATGTAGCAATTACACCTTTTCTGGAAGTCACCCCAGATTTGATCACTTTTTCTGTGCCTTACGCTTGTGCGCTTTTATCCCTGCTAAACTGAAACAAAGTGCCTGTACTCCCCCCTTTAAACATGGCCAATTAGCTTATAGATAATGGATTTATTTAATTAAATTTGCTCATAAGTCCCTATTATATTATGTAAAAAATGAGCCAAGGGCCTGGAAGTTGAATTCCACCTGTGTACAGCACCACATATTGTGTCACCAAAAGAGCAGGCCTGTACATTCATGGCTTCAGGCCTACCATGTGTAGCCTGACTACAGCAGCCTAAACACCTGTTGTCAAAACCCTTGTTTACAAACTCTGACTTTAATAATTAATATGTCAGCCATAGGTACAACTTGTTGCCCACAAGGGAGAGTGCCTGATATTTAACAGTGGTAAAGGATGAAATTAAAGTTGGCATGTTCTTCCAGTGACTATACCCTAAAAGGTATTTTCACTCAAAGGGCTGCAGCTGAGTCCTAGAAAATGCTAAAGTACAGATAATAAACTTGGCATAAATTTTTGATAGGAAACATCTACAAAAGTAATTCAAACGTTATCTATAACATGTATTAAAATCCAATGTAAAGGTAAATTTTGTCTGATTTTTAATAATTAGTTAGGAAACGTGACTCTGAGAGAAAGTTAACTTTTACATCCCTGACTTTCCAGCAGGCTAACTAGAAATAGCCTACTTATACCTATTCTTATTGTGCTAGACCCAATGGAGGTGTGAAAACTGCTCCCAGAGTGGAAATAACGGACTGAGTGCAGGGAAGTGTTTTTCTTCCTTTTGCAAGCCCGCAAATTACTGTGGACCCGAGAACCTCATTAACATATAAAGTGTCTGCCCTATTACAAATAAATGCAATGTGAGACCTGGGGATGGTAAGTATAGTGGGAGCCAGATTTGAGTGACTACAAAGGAGAGGGCTACTCATTTCCCTGGGCACATCTCTGTGCGGCAACAGGGACACATCAAACTGCAGAACCATCTTTTCCTGGATGACCAGTTGCCCAGTAACAAGTGGACCTATGGTGGAACATGCACAAGGCCTTTCCTGAACCAAGCCCAGAAGCCTGTAAACAATATGAGAATAGCTGAGGAAAAAGGGATTTACCACAGCAACATTTTGGGACTTACATTTTTACAGACTAGAAACCTAATGTAATAATGTTTTTTTGCAAATCAGAGTTTGTGATAAAATGTACAAAGCCCATTTATCAATTTGGTAAAGGTTTTTGGAATCGCTAAATTGTTTTAGGAAACCATTACAAATTAGTGATTGGAAAGGATGCATTAAATGCATCTTTTCCAATTTCTGATGGTAAGTATTGTTGCGACAGAAAGCTGGTTGCAAAACATTGATCATTTATCAACGATAATAATTGCTGGGTCCTGAAAAGTCGCATTTTAGGAAAACAGGATTCATTTAAAAATAATTCTTTAATGAAAATTAATCAATGACATGGTGGTCTGATGACCCCAGGAGGCTGCCATACCTGTGAGTGTAGTCAATTGAAGTGGTTTGCAACTTGTTACCTACTTGATTAATATTTATAACTTAGGATAAATTGTAACCCATTACAGTTCTGTATTTTGTGATCTGAACTGTTAGTACATAAGTTGGTTTGCAAAATACAAATCCAATTGATAAAAATAGGTGTGCAAATTGCAACCACTTTTAACAAATGTATTTTTAGTACATGAGGTGTTCCCAGTTCTGGGATCCATCACAGTCAGCCTCCGAGAGCACCTAGATCCTGATCTACCATGACAACAGACTATCTTTGGCTGATAGCGCTTTTTGGCGATATTTCATTTAAAACTTTTAAAACTCATGTCTCCAAGACTAGATTTTTGTCCTTTTGTTATTAAACTGTACTCTATTTTACTGATTTTGTTTGTGATTTTTATTCTTTTGTGCTTTGACTTTACTATTGCTTTAAACTGTAGAAATACTTGACATGTTACCAAAAGTTAAGCCTATTTGCACTATGCCATAGCGAATAGGGGGTTGAGCTCAGATTAAATTAGTGACATTCGCTGTTCGCTTTGATGAGATAGTGTTATGGTTGCTTGAGGTGGGAGACAGCACAGCTTAAACAATAATCCACTTTCTTAGAGACAACAATTATGGTGAACTTGACTGATATGTCTTCATTTTAGGCTTAGAAATAATTGAGCTTGGGACTTGTGTTTTACTCTCAGGGCCGCCAATAACTAAATGAGTTTCAGTGAGAAAATATTTGCTCATTCAGGTATAACTATCAGGTATTTTGAAAGTTATCCCATCACAATGTATGAAGGAATAAGAATTATCACAGTTTATAAACTGTAGTCTCCATGTCTTTTTTATTATAATGTGGTAATTTAAGTATTATGGGCCTGATTTGGATGTCGGGCGGAAAGTATTATGATGACAGCGGTCGGAGGGAACAACAATTACAGGTTCCCTTTCCAACCCGAATATAAACCAATTAAACTAGCAATTGCACAAGGCGACCAATACGTTCCTGTGGAGGAACAGGTTCCCAAAAATAAAAAAATATATTTTTATATAATAATGAATAAAATCAAAAGCAAAATGAACATTAGGTTGCAATTCTGTAAAGAGATCTCAGTAACAAAAGCCATCAAATTGTAAATATGTAAATGTAAATTTCGTTTTTTATTATTTTTCAGCAATAATTAGTGATCACAAAATACATATCAGAAATTATTGACAATAATAAGTTATCAAAAAGTGCTAGAGCAGATAATACAAATCACTTACAAGGCATCACTTTTATGCATAATCATATACATCAGAGCAAATAAAAACACCATTAATCAATCTCACATGTTTTTTAAAAGCTATTAATAAAAACCTCCTTCAGAACTGTCTAAATCAGAAAACTGTGGTAAACTGTCGATGCAGCGTTTCGGGGAAAGACCAATGATTTATCACCTTCTTCTGGACAATCTTAAAACATTAAAAATGATCACTACATCCTAGTTCTGTCGGCCACCAGGTGGAGTCCCTTAGGTTTTCCGAAGACCATTACTTCTGTTTTGTTGAAGTTAAGTTTTAAGTAATTTGTTCTCATCTACTCTGCTACAGAGATCATGCAGTTGGTCAGATTGCTTCTTGTGGTGGGTGTTTTATCTGTCAGGGAGAGGTTGAGTTGGGTGTTGTCTTTGTGGGAGATGATAGTAAAGCTTAGAGATCTGATGATGGTGGCGAGCAGGGCCATGTGAGTTGGTTAAGGATGATCCCTGGGGGACTCTGCATATTAGGTTCCTGGCCTCCAATGTGAAAGGAGGCACTGGGGTCTTCTTGTGAGGAAGGAATAGATCCATTTGAGTGTCGGTACTTGAATGACGAATTCCCAGAGTCTTCTAATGAATGTGAATGTGGGAGACTGTGTTGAATGCTGTTGAGAGGTCGAGCAGGATGAGGGAAGCTGTTTCTCCTCGGTCTGGGAAGATCCTGATGTCGTCAGTAGCTTTGATCAGTGCCGTTTCTGTGCTGTGGTTCTTTATGAATCCTGATTGTATGTTGTCCAGTAGATAGTGGAGCACAAGGTGGCTTGTGAGTTGTTTTTTGATGCCCTTCTCAATAACTTTTGCTGGGTAGGGAAGCAGAGAGATAGGGTGGTCGTTGCCCAGTTGGTTTGTGTTGGCTGAAGGTTTTTTGAGGAGGGCATTGACTCTTGCATGCTTCCAGACTTCTGGGAAGGTGGAGGAGGTGATGGAGGAGTTCAGAATGTGGGTAAGGGGTGTGCTTATTAGTGATGTGCCAAGGTTGTAGATGTGGTTGGGGCATGGGTCCATTAGGGCCCCAAGTGGACAGACTTCATGATTGTGGCTTCACTGGTGAGGGTCTTCAATTCGGTCAGGTGGTTGTCTTACTTAGTGATGGGCAGGTTGGGGATGAGTGTGCTGTGGTCTGGCTGGTATGCAAAGTTGCTGTAAATGTTCGCAATTTAGCTGTGTAAGAAGTTGAATAGGTAATAGCACAGTTCTTGAGAGGGCATAATGTTGATGATATTGATGGTACATGTGGTGAAATCTTTGATGATCAAAAAGATTCCATTGTTGCTGTTGGTATCATGCAGTGCAGCTTTGAAGGGTGTCCTGCGAGTTTGGTGAGTTTGATGACATTTATACATATTAAGCTTCTCATGTTGGAGATTGCACAGACAAACCGTACTCAGTAAAAACTGGGCAGTTCCTTCGACTAAGGTGTGGAAGGGCAGAAGACCTACCCACCAGAAGGGTAGGGAGATCTTATTGTATATCAAGAGATGCGGGATTTATTCTCCCAGACTAATGTATAGCAAACTCTAAAGAGTATCCATCTGCCTGATGAGGAAAAGTGAAGTGAAATGTGTGTGTCACAAATAAACACCACTTCCGTGAGAAGTGGGGAAAGGAAAAATAGTAATTTTTCATATACAACCCTCACCCACTCTAGTAGTGGCATGCATCATCATCGGGTCACCCCTGACTCTTAAAGTTCAATGTTGGCTCAACCAGGTATGAGTGAGCTCTTTGTTTATTATTATTCGGGGGAGCTACACTCCTCATCCACTCCCAAGATATCCCTTTATTAGCCAGGGCAGGTTCATTTCCCTGATACTCCCCTGGTGACATCTCTTTTTTAATATTAGAGGTTTCACAATAAGTTATGTACAGTAAAAGAATTTTGTAGGCATGCACGGGCATCCAATTCAATAGTACCCAGGAGGGGCTATTTTCAGGCCCCACAGGAAGGGGAGGGAGGTTGGCCTTAGTACCCAATGCTCTATACGAGCGGACCGCAGAAGGTAATCAGAATGTTAGTGGTCCTTGACGGAAGTATGACTGCAGGGCCAACCTCCTTCCTCTCCCTGTGGGGCCTGAAGATACTGATCATCCCCCATCCACCCCTCTACTAAAGGGATACCTTGGGAATGGATGAGGATTTTTTATTTAAGTATAGCTCCCCAACTAACAATATGCAAAGAGCTCCCGTGAATTTACCTATAAGTCGCTAGCACAGTGTACTACATGTGCCCAGGGCCTGTAAACTAAATACTACTAGGAGAACTGCACTACTGCTTATGCCACCAACTCAAGCAACCCGTAAACTTGTCTTAGGCCTGCCACTGCAGAGTCTGTGTGTGCAGTTCACACTGCCACATTGACTTGGCATTTAAAACCCCTCGACAAGCCTTAAACTCCCCTTTTATTACACATTAGGCACCCCTAAGGTAGGCCCTAGGTAGCCCATAAGGCAGGGTGCTGTGTATTCAAAAGGTAGGATAGGTATTTTTAAGTTTTGCATGCCCTGGTAGTGAGAAACTCCCAAACTCATTTTCCACTACTGAGAGGCCTACCCCTCTCATAGGTTAATATTGGGCATTGCTTATTGCATGTAATAAGCTATAATTCCTAATTGAGAGAAGGTAGAGTTTAGTACCTCTGGAATGGTAATGACAAATCCTCTTTAATGGTAAAGTTGGATCTGTAGTTTTCTATTCTGAAATTGCCAGTTTTAGAACATTGGTCATTTTCTGCTGCCTGCCTCTGATCACTGGCTGGGCATTGTGACAGTTTACTGTGTGCATTCCCTCTAGACAGTCCCACATAAAGGAAGGCTGGGTGTGACTTCATGCATCTTCCTGGGAGGGAGGAGCTGGGAAAAGCAACACACTTACCACTGAATAGGCTGTGCTCTGTCCACACACAAAGGGTTGCATACTTCCCTGTAGTAAGTCTGGAGCCAAGGCAGGAAGAAAGGGCCTGTGTGGACTTCATAGTAACTTCTTTAAATTGACCCCCACTTCAAAGGTACAACTGGGTATAAGTACTGGACCTCTGACCCTATCAACTCACTACACTTCTGGACCTGAAATCCAAGGAGATGAACAGCTGTGCTAAGGACTGCCAAACTGCTGGACTGCTGCTCTAGAAGACTGATGTCTTGCTGTGCTCTCTGCTGCCTGCTGCTCTCTCTCTGACTGGACCTCCATCACTTGATCCAGAGCGACTCCAAGGGCTAGCTGAGTAGCCTACGGTTCTTCCAAGACTAAGGGACATCAAAGCCTTTAACCCTGCTCCTGTGCCTGGTCTATTGGAAGTGGATCCAGGTGCTTGCTCTTTTGCTGTGTGAGGCAGAATCGATGCATTTGCTGTTGTGGGAACAGAACCAGTGCCTCACACCTGGAACCAGCCATTGCCAATTGAACCAATGCATCAGAACCACCTCATCGCTGCTGCTGCAGGAGAGACAATCGACGCATCCCCTCAACTGCGTGGAGAAACCCAGCACATCGCAATAGGAATGAACGCACCTCAGAACCAGTTCTTTATCTTCAGAACCAGCGCATCGCCATCATTGTGTGGAGAATATTGACTTGTTACTTCGACTGCGGGATCGACACTGAGGCATCGCTCGTCTGCACCCGCATCTCACTGTTGGAGCCAGAATCAAGGTACTTTTGTTCAGCGGGTCTTGTGTGGCTCCTGTACCCAGCCCGCGCTCCATCGCAGCGTCCTGAACTCATGTTTTAGCCCTGGTCCAGCACGACCAGATAACGCCCATAGACGCTTATTGATTCTAAGGGGCATATTAACAAGGGCCGGTGATAAATATCGCAAAGCGCGCTTAGCGCTTGCATATTTATTGCCGGCTATCTCTGTAATTTATCGCCCGGTTAGCGCGTTATCAACAACGCGCATCGCCGAGGCGATAAAAATTCCAGAGATAGTGTGGATATCGCCGTTTTTCATGGTGGAAAACGGCGATATCCTAGATGATAGGGCCTGTGGTCTTAGCCACAGAATCCACCCCCCATGTTAAGTATGCCTTAGTCAGGAATTTAACAGACGTTAAATTCCTGCGTTAAGGCATACTTAACGCGATTTAAAAAATCGCTACCCTTCCTTGTTAATATCGCGAAGCTGCCTTCGCGATATTTTCCCTGGTTGGTTTCACAGCCACGCCTACTTTGCATCTCATTAGCGATGCAAAGTTAGGCGTGCTGGAAACGGGCGCTAAGTCAGCAAAACACGCGATAGCGTGTCTTTGCTGATAAGGCAATGAAATTATCGCCACTTTTCGCCCGAAAACGGACGCAAAAGCGGCGATAAATTTCATAGCGCCGCCTTGATAATATGCCCCTTTGTGTTATTTTCACTTTTATTTTTAGAAATGCTTATCTCAACTTCTACTTATTGGATTTTTGTTGTTTTAGTCTTGTTTAATTTATAAAATCATAATCTATTTGTCTAAACTGGTGAGGAGTCTTTTTGTGGGGTTTTCACTGTATTACTTTCAACATTTCCTCTTAAGCAGTTCAGGCTGTTTGCTCTGTGCCAAACTACCAGAGGGTGATTGTGCCACCCAAGCAAGTAGTGTTTTAAACATGCCTCAGGCCTGCCACTGCAGAACTTGTGTGTGCAATTTACACTTCCATGTTGACTTGGCACTCAAAACCCCTTGCCAGACCTTAAGATCTTCTTTTATTACTTATAAGTCACCCCTAAAGTAGGCCGTATATAGCCCATAGGGTAGGGTGCTGTGTAATCAAAAGGTAGGACATGTACTTTTAGGATTTGAATGTCCTGGTAGTGAAAAATCCCATAATCTATTTTTCTAAACTGGTGTGGAGTCTTTTTGTGGTCGTTTCACTGTGTTACTGTTTGAAGTGTTGCACAAATACTTTACACATTGCCTCTTAAGTTAAGCCTCCCTGGTATGTGCCAAGCTATCAGAGTGTGAGCACAGGTTCATTTATCATGCGTATCTGATTTACCCTGACTAGAATTGTGGTCCCTGCTTGGACAGAGTGCATACCTCTGTCAACCAGAAACCCAATATCCCACACTGGTGATCAGCGGTGAGGATAGGACTTGGGTTTGTGCAGTGCCATACAGTGACTTGGTGTATACTACTTCTCCTTGTCTAGACCAATTTGAGTCAATTTTCCCTGATTGACACTTTTTGATTTTTCCAAAGGAAAGTGACCTCTTTTGACATAGTCACCCTTACTTTTTGCCTGGTAAATGATGCAGTTTTGACAGCAGTGCACTGGATTCCTGCTACCCAGGTCTCCAGTGCCGGAAATCTTTCCCTGAAACTGTGCATTTTTTCCCTCAATTGGCAATACCATTACCAACCCTGTAAGTCCTCAGTAAATTGTACCCGTGGTACCTTGGGCAAGGAGGCTCTAGAGGGTCCCTAAGAGCTGCAGCATCTATTGTGCCACCCAAAGGGACCCCCCACCACACTCACGAAAACTGCTGTTGCAGGCTGCGTGATATGGTGCAGACAAAAATGAAGACACTGCAGGCAATATATGTAAGTCTACCGTACAGCAGGCCTTAAAGCCCTAAGGCAGGGTGCCACAGACGTCTTTCCAGTTCAGATTGCTGGAGGGGCAGGCGGAGGAAGGACTTACCCCTTACTCACCTTCAGACCCTGGATTAAAGGACCAGTTTCAGGATACCAGTCATGAACTGGTGGGGAGCAGAGTGGAAAAAGGGTTCAAGGCACCTGAGGCTAATGCCCCCACTCTGAGAAACCACAGAGGTCAGAGACCCCTAGATGGTCTGAGGCCTGGTTCCTGACACTGACAGCTATCAGTGGCCACTGTTTGTTGTTGTCCTTGTGGACAGAGGTTCCTTGTGTTGGGGACAGAAGTGTGATCCAAGGGGTGGAATGGGCCACATTAATTTGTTGGCCGTGGTGGGTCTGCCTACCTACTGCGATGCATCTGTGAACAAGTTAAGGTTAGGTGCTGCACAGATGGGGTCCACAGGTGAGAAGAAGGGTTCCCCAGGGGTCAACTCAGTGGCCCGGAGAGTATAGACCGAGGGATCCAACAGGGTTCAGAGAGGCATATAACTGGCGAGTGTCCCTGCAGTAGTGGGCCATTGTCCATGTTCTATCGCCCTAAGCAGGGAAGTACATTAGTCTACCCTGGCTTTAGTCTGGAGGTGGGTCATGTTGGAAAATGGCCCTCTCTGAAGGGTTACCCCAAACATTTTGCCTTCTTCCTCCTCATTTTCTGGCCTTGTTTTTGTTGACTTTGGGGACTCTGAGCCCTTACCTCTGCCAACCATTGCTGAAGTGCATGTGCTTCTCCCCAAAAGCAAGGTTTGATTGACTTATCCAAAATTGGCATATTTAATTAATCTATAAGTCCCTAGTAGAGTGCACTACCTGTGCCTGTACATTAAGTGCTACTAGTGGGCCTGCAGCACTGATTGTGCCACCCACACAAGCAGCACTTTAAACATGCCTCAGGGCTGCCACTGCAGAGCCTGTGTTTGCAATTTACACTGCCATGTCGACTTGCCACTTAAAATACCTTATTTAAAAAAAACATATATTCTTTTCAATGTAGAACATAAAACAGAAGCTGCAAGTGTACTGAAAAAAAGATAGACCAGCCAATACAAATAATAAATTATTTATAAATAATAACTTGGAATGTAGATTTAAATTGACGAGTACGCATATACATTAATAAATAATTTAAAAGCTAGTACATACAATAAATACAATCATGGTAAGAAACATATTGCAACATCCCCTTACATCAGCTACCAACTAGCAGTCAATAATAACTAACACCCCTACCTACAGTTGCCCCTTGTCAAGCTGCCAAATAAAAGATGCCATAACGGGCAGTATTTCAATGTACATTCATTTTCACCTGGTGGAAGTGACGACTTCAACCTTCAGTGATCACCAGCTCGCCCTTTGAGTCTATCTCCCAGCTGAGGGAGATCAGGGAATGGTCTATGACCTGGCCCTGGGGACTACTTACCCCTAAGGTCACATTAGCCGCTCCTATAGAGTTCCCACCTGCAGCCAGCTTGCTATTTACCAGGTGTTGGTGTAGGTCTGTAAAACAAATATCAAGCATGTGCTCTTTCAAAAAGAAGCTGTATAGCTCAGAATAGTCATAAACCAAGCTTCACTTCAGCCAGCCTTGCTAGCATAGTCAAGAAGTTCCATCCATGTTTGTGTAGAGAGTTTGTGGCTGCCCCTGAACCTTCCGGTTCCGGGTTACAACGGATCAAGGGCGGCTACGGAGCTCCTCGGTGCCCACGATCTCCTTGGCCTCACCTAGCAGCCATCGCCTTCCTGCTTCCACGGGAGATGCGTGCCTATTTATCGAAGACAACAGCGGTGCACATTAAGATCCCCAGAAGTGAGACGCAGATCATCCGGCTCCTACACTCGTGACGAGCCAAGATGGCGGCCTCACTCTGATTGCTCCTGACTGCAGTGGTACTTTTTTGTGGGGGTGCCCCCTTCCTGGCAGAATACTTGGGGGGGGGCATAGACCTGAGAGCCCACCCCCTCGGTGCACCACATATACAGTGGTGGCAGCGGCTGGAGCACAGACATTTGGCCCTTCCCAGAGCACTTCCCTTTCCAACCACCGATGGATAAGGGAGGCTGTGGTGCACAGAGCCTCGGAGGCTGCAGCAGTACCCCCCTAGAGTTCAAAGCCCCCATCATGTCAACTGCTGGTCTCCTCAACTCTCCTGGCCCCGCTAGACGAGTGCTGCCCTAGGTGGGACGGGTGAGAGGCCATCTAGCTGCTCTAGCAGTCCCTCCTGTGCCTGATGTCACGAGGAAAGGGGGCTGTCAACAACAAAATACCAGCCCGCTGCTGTTTGGACCAGTGGCTGCCTGGTCACCACCCTGCTCACCCCAGGCTTGGGGAAAGAGTTCATCCTATTGCTCTTAATGCAAACTATATCTCCTGAATGCTCCTCTGGTGCCGCAAGCTGCAAAAGCGCTGCGCCAGACGAGGAGTCCAGGAAAGTATGGTGCCGGCAGGGGAGAAGTTGCATTTTGGAGTGCAAAAAATACCAAAAAGAACAACGAAAACAGGAGGTGAGCCTACAGTTGCCCCCTACTTTCGACCTCATGTTGCTCGATAGTGCTGATGTGCAGTCTCCCCCCTCCACCCATCCCCCTTCCTCAGGAGTACTCGATGCCAGATGCAGGACCGATGAGGAGTCCTCCATTCGTTCCTGCCTGCTGATTGTTGACTCAAAGAATGCCACCTCAAGTTTCCCTCAATCTCGTGACTCCCCAGATACAGGAATGGTGAGGAGGCCCCCATCCAAGCATTGGGAAAAAGACTATGCTTTGTAAATTTGTATTTTTTATTTGTTCAACCCTTACCGCCTCAACGTTTCTTAAAATGTAACCTCAAGCGAATCTGCAACTTGTT
Source organism: Calotriton arnoldi (assembly GCA_963921515.1). Lineage (NCBI taxonomy): Eukaryota > Metazoa > Chordata > Amphibia > Caudata > Salamandridae > Calotriton > Calotriton arnoldi. The sequence continues at coordinate 1,593,415 of CAWUFW010003923.1, read as the reverse complement.
TATATGGAACTCTACCCACTAGTATCTGTAGTAGACGTTTGTACTTACTACCATTCTTTTGTGATTTTAGAGCTTATCTGTTAGCATCTTTCCTCGAGTGAATCTGCAACTTGTATATATGTAACTCTAACCAGTAGTATCTGTAGTAGACGTTTGTACTTACTACCATTCTTATGTGAATTTAGAGTTTTTCTGTTTGTATCTTTTAAGTAACTCATTTACTCTGATGTCCTTATGTAATGTAACTCGTCCTTTTTTAAAGCGCTCTGACACCTTCGGGTAAAGTTTGCGCTATATAAAATCGCATTAAATAAATAAATAAATAAAAACCTTTGTCTATACCTCTATGGGGCCATCCCTAATTTACTAAAAGTATGGCCTTCATGGGGTATACCGTGTTTTATCCTCTATCCCTAGTGTCAGGAGTATGTCCCTCCCCACCATGGGCATGTGTCTTCACAAGCTACCCCCCAAGGACACCTCAGTACCTTGTGAACCATTAGAGCCACTTCAAGGGCAGAGGACCAGTTGTCAATGTCATCCTGTAGGAAGCTGGCTCTCTATATAGTGTACTAAAACGAGGCACACTGTACACAGAGTCCAGGCAACCCCTATTGATTTACAGAGGCAAAATGATAACACTAAATGCTCTCTTTTGTGGGAGTGTGGGCGAGCAGTTTAGGTTTATCAGAGGGTAGTGCTAAGCAATTGTTGTACACACAGAGACAATAAATGAGACGCACACTCAAAGAATAAATCTGGGACCGATTTAGAAATACAACTCGATATAATATGCAATATAGTGTCTAAAAGTAAAATATCTGGTCGCGCTTGACCGGGTTAAAGTCAAAGGTTCAAGCTGACCGCAATGGAGCACATGTCCGATAAAGTCCCAGATTAGTCCTGCTGAGGGTTTGTGGCAATAGTCCTGTTCGCGTGGAAGAAAGTAGCCGGGATCAAGGAGAGCGTCACAGGGTACGAGGAGCAGGTCGGGCGTTATGGACAGGTGGGCTGGAGCTGTTTTATAAACATTTTGATACCAAGAACTTTGTAAGCAAGTAAGTACTTTTTAAAATATCGACTTCCACAGGTAAGTAAAATGTTCACAAAAATGCTTTCCTATGGAAGAAAAAGACATATACGTTATATAGGTACTTGCGGTAGGTTTCTGGGGGTCCCCTTTAGGACCTAAGGTGCTAGGTGGTAAGGTCCAAAGTACCACCAGCAGTTAGAGTTTGCCTACCCTAGGGCATCCGGGTGCAGAGGTGCTGGTCGGGTTGGTAGCCTTACATGCTGCACCAAAGGGGAGGCACCTAAAAACAGGCTGCAGAGGGTCATTGGGGACATGTCCGGGAGCTTCCAAAGGAGGGCTCGGTTCATAAGGGTCCTAGGAACAAGGCAACATGGTCAGTTCATGAGAATTGGGGGCAGGGCACTCAGGTGAAGAGGGAATTAAGTCAACTGGGCTGGTGCGTCGCTGTTGTCGGTCTCAATGGTTGAGGATGCTAAATTCAGGACAGCTGGGACACTAGGGAAATGGTTCTCTGCAGTGCTAATGTTCCTAAACAGCTGCTCAGTGTCATTGGACTCAACAGGCTTTGGTTGCTGCAAGGGGTTGGGTCCCCTGGGTATTGGTGCTGTTTGGCTCTGGTTAGCCCTGGTGTCTTCTCACTAGATCTATCCTTCTGGAGCATGGTGAACTCCTCCTGGGCGGCTGCTGTGTCAACCAGGGAGCGGAAGCACGATAAACTGGACTCTGCTCTTTTGCTGCCTGCCAACTGCAGGGGAGTATCTCCTCTGCTCCAAGGGAGATTGCTGGCAATTTGCAAATGGCTGGCAGTCTACCAGTATTCTTGGTAGAGGCTCATCTGCAGGATGAGTTGGTTTCCTCACGAATGTCAAGACTGGTGGAGGCAGGCAGGTTTTGGTGCCAAAAAGTCCACTGCAAGTCTTCAGTTCTTGTTTTCGCAGCTCTTCCTTGTCCTCTTCTTTTGGGTCCATCGAATCTGAGTTCCTGGAATCAGGGGTGCTACCTAAATACGCACTTTAGGGGCATTAAAGGGAGTGAAAAGTGGTAGCCAATGGGCTACTCACCATTGGGGTGACTACGACCCCTATATGACCATTTCCAGTGGCGAGAGGGCATAACCCTGTCCCAGTGAATCTAATTACACCAAAAACCAAGATGGTGGAATTCTAGTTTCTATGTTCACATCAGGTAGCCCAACTTAGGGGAGAAACTGGCCTGATAGCGAACACGCCTCCTGACTAGCTGATTTTCCCACCTGTCCTGGTGCTGATTGGGCCCAGGGAAGGGGCATGTATTAATAAATCCATCACTAGAATCAGTGTGGGCCAATTAATACAAGATGTTTGGTATCAAACATATACTCAAGATGGCTTCCCTGTTCACTGGCAATGTCCAAGAATCGACTTGGACATCAGAGGGGCATATCTGCTCATGCAGATATGTCCTCACATGCAATATATTGCATCCGGCCTTATGGCTGTATGGCCTGTTGTAGGGATATCTTATATACATTGCATACAGTTTCTGCAGCATTGCACACAGGTGTGCCATGTTGTGTCTTCATTTGGTCTGCACCATGTCACGCAGCCTGCCATGACAGTTTTTAAAGTGTGGTGAGGGGTCCCTTTGCATGGCACAAAACATGCTGCAGCTCTTAGGGACCCTCTTGAGCCTCCTTGCCCTTGGTTCCAGGGGTATAATTTACTGAGGACTTACAGGGGTGCTAATTGTATTGCCAACTGGGGGGAAAAATGCACAGGTTTAGGGAAAGAGTTCTGGCACAGGAGACCTGGGTAGCAGGAACTCAGTGCACTTCTGTCAAAATTGCATCATTTACCAGGCAAAATGTAGGGGTGACCATGTCAAAAAGGGAAACTTTCCTACACATACCAAAAAAAAAAACTGGGTACAAATTATTTTGGGATGCAAACTTTCCCTTCTCCAGCAGACACTGCAGGTATTCTGCCACCATTTCTGCTGTACTCTACTTGTATGGCTTTGAGGTCCAGCTGCCTGATGCGTAGTTCATGGGCCATTCTTTTTTCTTCCATGGCCGGCCTTTTCATTTCTAGAGCTTGTTCTTTCTCCATCTTCAATTTGGCAAGCTCTAGTTTAAGTTTCTCTCTTCCCTCCTCTCACCCAGCTTCTCTGGGGACAGGTTCCTAGACGACACACTGCTTCCTGCACATGGATGGACTTCCAATCCTGGGAGGATGTTCCCCACCTCCCCAACAGGTCGCATGTCAAGACGCTCAGGCAGGTCTTGTTCCAATACTTCCTCAGATCCTGACCCTTTCTCCTCACTGTCTGTGTGGCTTCTGCCCATGCTCTCAAAGATGTTTGGAGCTCTGCTTTCTTAGCACTCACTTTGGTAATCAACCTCTTTTCCTGTCAGAATCCCTTGCGCTGGGCCACAGTATGGCTCTCTAGGTTGGCCAGCTCCAACTCCATCTTGGCAGGTGAGGTCACAGACACAGCAGTAAAAATGGGAATTGGGAAGCCACTGGAAAAATCCAAAAATGTCAAACAGTGAGAATTGACTCAAATTGGTCTGGATATGGAGTAGTAGTATACACAAAGTCACTGTGTGGCACTGCATAAACACAAGTCCTATCCTCACCACTGATCACAAATGTTAGAAATTGGGTTTCTGGTTGGCAGAGGTATGTGCTGTGTCCAAGCAGGGACCACAATCCTAGTCAGGGTAATTCAGATACACACCATACATTAACCTGGGCTCACCCTCTGGTACCTTGGCACAGAGTAGGCAGGCTGAAAAATAAGAACATAAGAAGCAATGTGTAAAGTATGTGTGCAACACTTCAAACAGTAACACAGTGAAAACATCATAAAAAGACTCCACATCAGTTTAAAAAAATAGATTATGATTGTAATAATAATGTAATGTAATAATGTTTATTGTATAGTTAATTAAAACCATAACAAATAGGCATAAAATCATTCTGAGTTCAGGCATACTAAATTCGTTTTTCTACCATGTTCCCTGGGTCAGTTAGGATTATAAGATGTTATAATCAAACTGCCCATTCTGGCCTATGGGAGCAGGTAGCCTTGCAATAGTGAAAAACGAAAATGGCTGTAATTCACTATCAGGACATGCCACACACATCAGGGCATGTCCTACCTTTCACATACAATGCACCCTGCCCTAGGGCCTACCCCAGGGGTGTCTGATATGCAGAAAAGGGAAGGTTTAGGGACTGGCAAGTGGGTGCACTTGCCAAGTCAAAATGGAAGGGAGACTCACGCCAATGGTACCAGGTCTAACACGTGTCCCCTCCAACTGAAATGTGGGGAGAACTACCCTACCCCTTGGGAGTTCTCTTCACTAAGGCGGAAAAATCTGGACAGACCATCAGCATTGGCGTGTTCTGTACCAGGGCGGTGTTCCACCGTGAAGTCCATCCCCTGTAGAGAAATGGACCACCTCAACAGCTTTGGATTCTCACCCCTCATCTGCATCAACCATCTGAGGGGCCTGTGGTCTGTCTGAACCCGGAAGTGAGTCCCAAACAGGTATGGTCTCAACTTCTTCAATGCCCAGACCACAGCAAATGCCTCACGTTCAATTGCACTCCACCTCTGTTCCTGTGGAAGTAACCTCCTACTGATGAAGGCTACAGGTTGGTCTAGGCCCTCCTCATTAATCTGTGATAGAACAGCCCCCACACCATGCTCTGAAGCGTCTGTTTGAACAATGAATTCCTTTGAGAAGTTGGGTGCCTGAAGCACGGGTGCTGTGCACATGGCAGTCTTCAGGGCGTCAAAAGCCTTCTGACAGGTGTCAGTCCAGTTCACTTTCTTGGGCTGCTTCCTGGAAGTCAGCTCAGTCAAGGGTGCAACAATGTTGCTATACCCCTTGACAAACCTCCTGTAGTTCCCTGTGAGTCCTATAAAGGCTCTCACCTGTTTCTGGGTCTTGGGGGGTTCCCATGCCAGGATGGTATCAATCTTGGGTTGTAGGGGTGCCACCTGGCTGCTCCCTACCTGGTGCCCCAAGTACACCACAGAACCCTGCCCGATCTGGCACTTACTCGCCTTGATCGTGAGGCCTGCCTTTCGCAGTGCCATCAACACTTCCCAGAGGTGGCGCAGATGTTCTTCCCAACTGGCGCTGAACACTGCAATGTCATCCAGGTAGGCAGCACTGAAATCCTCCAGTCCAGCCAACACCTGGTTGACCAACCTCTGAAAGGTGGCAGAGTCATTCTTCATCCCAAAGGGCATAACCCGGAATTGGTAGTGCCCATCTGGTGTGGAGAATGCTGACCTCTCTTTGGCCCCATCATTTAAGGTGATCTGCCAGTACCCAGACATTAAATGAAACGTGCTGAGGTACCGGGCAGCCCCTAACCGATCAATGAGCTCATCAGCTCTGGGGATGGGGTGCGCGTCAGTCCTGGTGACTGAATTGAGTCCTCGGTAGTCCACACAGAACCGGAGTTCGGGTGTGGCACCAGGCGTGGCAGCTTTTGGGACCAAGACCACTGGGCTGGCCCAAGGGCTGTGAAAGGACTCAATCACCCCTAAGGCAAACATCTTGGAGACCTCCTCCTTGATGTGAGCTCTGACCCTGTCAGTCACTCTGTAAGCCTTGTGCTTCACAGGAGGACTGTCCCCAGTATCCACGTCATGGACGCACCACTCAGTGACACCAGGAACCAGGGAGAACAAATCAGAGAATTGTCCCATCAATTGGCGACAATCTTGCTGCTGTTCAGGGGTCAGTGTGGCAGAGAGGCTGACACCATCCACCGACCCATCTTGCTCTGTTGCAGACAGGAGGTCAGGAAGAGGCTCGGTCTCCTCCTCCATTCCATCAAATGTCGCTAGGAGCATGCCCACTTCGGACCTTTCTAAGTGGGGCTTCAGGCGGTTAACATGCAGGACCCGCAAAGGGCTCCTAGGAGACCGCAAGTTCACCAGGTAGGTGACATCACTCTTGCGCTCCACCACCTCAAATGGTCCGGTCCACCTGTCCTGGAGCGCACAGGGCTCTACAGGGGCCATGACCCAAACTTTCTGCCCAGGTTGAAGCTCAATCAGAGTGGCATTCTGATCGTACCACCGCTTCATTTCCTCCTGGCTGGCTTCCAGATTCGCCTGAGCGAGTTGTCTGAATCGCCTAGTCTGGTTCCTGAAGGCCAGAATGTAACTGTATACATCATGGGGAGGTTTCCTGGGAGATTGCTCCCAGCCTTCCTTGACCAGACTCAAAGGTCCTCTTACCGGGTGATCATACAGCAGTTCAAAGGGACTGAACCCTAGGGACTTTTGTGGCACCTCATGGTAAGCAAAAAGAAGGCATGGCAAGAGGACGTCCCACTTATGCCTCATAGGTTCCTCAAGACCCATTATCATGCCTTTGAGGGTCTGGTTGAATTTCTCAACCAGCCCATTACCTTGGGGGTGGTAAGGAGTGGTGAACTTGTATGTAACAACGCACTCCTGCCACAGGGACTTCATATAATTTGATATGAAGTTTGTACCATGGTCTGACACCACCTCTCTGGGGAACCCCACACGGGAGAAAATCCCCATCAGTGCACATCCCACCACGGGGGCCGACACTGTCCTGAGCGGGATGGCTTCTGGGTACCGGGTAGCATGGTCCACCAAGACCAGGATAAACCTGTTGCCCATGGCTGTCTTGGGGTCCAGTGGCCCCACAATGTCAATGCCTACCCATTCAAAGGGGGTACTGACTACAGGGAAAGGCTGGAGAGGAGCCTGGTGCTTCATTCCACTTTTCCCACTTGCCTGGCAAGTTTGACAAGTCCTACAATGAGTGTCTGAACTCTTCCGCATCTGGGTCCAATGAAAGTGGGTGACAAGCCTTTCAAAGGTCTTGTTCTGCCCCAGATGTCCAGCTAAAGGCACATCATGAGCCAAACCCAGTAGGAAGGCTCTGAAGCACTGGGGTACCACCAGCACACGGGCTGACCCAAGCTCAGCAACCTTAGGCTCGCTATACAGGAGGTCGTTCTCCCAGTAGATCCAATGTGATCCAGACTGATCACCTGCTGCCTGGTTTGTGTCCTATTGTCGCAAACCCACAAGAGAAGGGCACTTCTTCTGCTCCTCACAAAATTCCTCCCTGGAGGGGCCTCCTTCTTGCTGCCAATGGGTCAGCTCAGGCCGGTCCCCCAGTTCGGCCACTTGTTCCCCAGTAGGCTCCAGGGCATCCCCCTCAAGGTCTGCCTCCCCCTGGACCGTGGGAACTATGGGGGCCGGTTTCCCATGCCCCCTACCTCTTCTCTTTAAGGCAGGGGTCTGGGCCATATTTTCAGGCTCCAGAACCTCTTCAACACTCTTACTGGCTGCCATAGAACGAGTGGTCACACATGCCCACTCAGGCAGACCCAACATCTCCAGATGAGACCTTCTCTCCACCTTAGCCCAAGGGGAGCGTTCTAAATCATTGCTGGCCTCACAGCTACTTGAATAGTACCTGAGACCCCCTCCCCCCACTCAAAGGGAACTTGAGCCACCTCACACTGGCTCTGCGAGTTGTCTGCGGCAACTACAGGGAAGAATGCATGGGGGATAACCTGCTCTCTGGACACCAGCCGGCAATTTACAGCTGTCACACTAGCCCCAGTGTCTCTGAGAGCTTCCCCCCTATGGCCATTGATGGTCACCCACTGCCTGTACTTCTTAGTGTTATCAGGCAGCTGGGTCTCAGGGACCATCTCAAAGTCTCCTAGCGAGACAAGGGACATTTCTGTGGGACCCCACCCACCTTGGGCACCCATCTCCTCCCCCCCCAGGGCTACACTCGCCATCTGACGGGGTGGTGCACGTGGTGGTGCACGTGGTGGTGCTTTGAAATCTCTCATGGAACACTGTGCATCATATCAACGGTGGCCCATCTGACCACACGTAAAGCATTAGAGGTGCCCCTGTGAACAGGTTTACCTGTCGGGCCTCTTGCTTCTTCTCAGGGGGAGGCTGGGAACCCTTCCCTTGGTTCCCTTGGGAATTACTTTGGGGCCCTTTCTGGAACTCCCTCTGTTTACCCTTGTCCCCCCCATTCTTCTTCTGGGGACCCTGCCCACCTTTGGCGAAGTCTCCCACGTGACCCTTGTGGACCTGGGTGCTGACCCAGCGGTCCGCCTCCTCAGCAAGCTTCCTAGGGTTAGTTAACTTGCTATCAATAAGGTGATGGCATAGCTCTGGAAAACAATTAGCAGACAAGTGCTCCCATGCAAACAAATCATAGAGCACTTCAAAAGTATCCACTTTACTACCCTTCACCTAACCATCCATAGCTCTGCAAAATAAAGACTGATACTCCACCCAGGTAGTTGCCTCCAGCTTCTTACAATTCCTGAACCTCTGTCTATAGAGTTCTGGGGTCAAACCATACCTTGTCATCAGGGCTTCCTTCATATGGGAATAAGACATCCTATTCTCACTGGGTAGGTCTAATAATGTATCCCTCCCCTCACTCACAAAGTGGCCCCACAACCCCGCTCCCAATCCTTCTCTGGGACCCGGTGGGCCAACATTGCTATCTCATAGGCTGCAAACCACTGCCCAATATCTTCCTGTCTGTGGAATTCCTTTATGACATCCTTGGGGATATGGACTCTGCTTTCTGCAGGCACAGATGGTGTGCTGCCACCAGAGGGATTGATTTCTAAGCCTTTTGCTTTGAGTTCTAACTCCCTCAACATTCTCTCATGCTCCATCCTCATTCTCTCTCTCTCCAAGGACAACCTGCTATTCTCTAGGTCCCTCTGACCCTCCATTTTGAGCCTGGCCATCTCCAGCTTGTCTTCCAGCTCTCCTGGGGACGGGCCTTTGGAAGAGACTCTACTGTCAGGCGGGGACGGTACCCCTGCCCTGGCTGGAATCAATGGTATATTCAGCTGCCCATCTGCATCCCCAACTGGCTCCACCACCAGATCAGGGGTATTTCTTGCTTCCACCCAGGCCCCCAGCGCCTTTTGGTATTCATCCTTTTTGGCAATGCCTGGGGTAGCAATTTTAAATTGTTTGCAAAAGCGCTTTAGCTGTTTCACATTGTAGGTTTCCAACCTCTCTTCCTCAAAATCTAGATCCATAGATGCAACAGATGCTGGTCAGCTCATGGTAGTAATAATTGGTAGTTCTCAGAAAAAATAACAGTCCAAGGAGAAAAAAAAAATTCTACCAAAAAAGTATGTGGTTACGTTTGGTCTGCACTCACTAGCAGTGTACACCAATCACTGTATATGAGTCACAAATGCAAGTCCAGAATCCTCACTGCTGACCACCAATGTTAGAACTGGGGGTCTCAAGTTGGCAATGGTATACACCTTTGTCCAAATAGGGATCCTTGCTTCTAAGTCAGGGAAAGGGGATTACACTACTGGATAACCCCTGCTCACCCCCTTGGTAGCTTGGCACGAGCAGACAGGCTTATCTCAGAGGCAGTTTGTTAAGCATTTGTGAACACATACAGTAATACAGTGAAAACACTACAGATGGACACCACACAGGTTTTATTAAAATAAGTATTCTTTATATAGACTTAACACAAGACCACAAACGACAAAAATCCGCAATACTGTACTCAAAATAGACTTAAAGATGGTAGAAGTAACTTAGTTCAAGATGATGATAAATTCGACACGTTTCTCACAAAAGTACCTTGGATGCGTAATGCAAAACAAACAAAGGGTCCGCAGGGAGGACGATGCGGCGAGCAGGTGCCTTGATGCGGTGCGATGATCCGGTGCGATGCGAATGCGCCCTTGATGCGACGACGTGAAGATGATGCATGCACGCCAGATGGCCATGCGGCGAACTCTGTACCTTTGGAGCCGCAACAGGCGCTGCGACACGCCTCTCCGGTGATACGACGGCAGGCAGCTGCGACGGCGACATGCTTCTCCGGTGATGCGACGGCGACCCTTGCGGTGGCAACACGCTTCCCCGGTGATGCGACGGCAGGCAGTTGCGACGAAGACACGCTTCTCCGGTGATGCGACGGCAGGCAGCTGCGATGAAGACACGCTTCTCTGGTGATGCGGCGGCGGCCTCTGCGGCGGCGACACGCTTCTCCGGCGATGCGATGGCAACAGCTGCGACAGCGACACGCTTCTTCTCGTTGAGTCGCGTTTCCAGCTCCCAGCAACACGCAGGCTTCTGCAGACAGAATCCCCAGCAAGGGAATTCAGGAGGGAGCTGGTGGTGAAGTCTTGTAGCCCTGAGACTTCAGCAGGAGGCAAGCTCTAGTTCAAGCCCTTGGAGAAATATTCTGCAAGATGATGAAAGTTCTTTGAAAGTTCCCATCTCCTTTCCTTGGCAATGAAGACCACTGCAGGCCAACCCAGCAAACATCACACGGGCAGAGGGGCAGTCCAAAACTCCTGCAGCTTCCTTGGTTCTTCTCCTTGGCAAAGGTTCGTCTTGTTGTTCCAGAAGTGATCTAAAGTCTTGGGGTCAGGGCCCCAATATTTATACTAGCAAATCCTTTGTCCTCTAAAGGCAGAGGGTCCTGTACCTAGTCCAAACCAGTTCTGGGTGCATTCTGCCAGTGCACACCTTCTTCCTTTGTCAGTCTGGGCCAGGGACATTAGACATACCACAGGAGGTGGAGCCAGCATTGTGGAAGGCAGGCACAGCCCTATTCAGACCCAGGTGCTACTCCTCCCACCACTGTACATGCAGCTAGGTCTATTCAGCCTATTGCTGACTCACCCTGTCTCCTGGAGTCCCCCAGTCCCTGTCACTCACAAAACCAGACATACAATACACAAGCTAGCAGAGGCACGCAGGATGGTTAGGCAAGAAAATACCTACTTTCTAAAAGTGGTATTTTCAAACACAGAATGTTAAAACCAACTTCACTAAAAGATGTATTTTATCATTCTGAGTTCAGGCATACTAAATTCGTTTTTCTACCATGTTCCCTGGGTCAGTTAGGATTATAAGATGTTATAATCAATCTGCACATTCTGGCCTATGGGATCAGGTAGCCTTGCAATAGTGAAAAACGAAAATGGCTGCAATTCACTATCAGGACATGCCACACACATCAGGGCATGTCCTACCTTTCACATACAATGCACCCTGCCCTAGGGCCTACCTTAGGGGTGTCTGATATGCAGAAAAGGGAAGGTTTAGGGACTGGCAAGTGGGTGCACTTGCCAAGTCGACATGGCAGTCAGAGACTGCACACAGGCTCTGCAATGGCAGGCCTGAGACACACTTTACAAGCTGCGTCTGTGAGTGGCACAACCAGTACTGCACGCCCACCAGCAGCATTTGATTTACAGGCCCTGGGCACCCATGGTGCACTATACTAGGGTCTGACAAGTAAATCCAATAATCCAATCATGGAGTACCTAATCAATACATCAATTTACCATAGGGAGCACTTGCACTGTGGCACTGAATAGCAGTGGCACAGTGCCCAAAGCATCTAAACCAGCAACACATATCAAAAACAGAGGAGGCAATCAGTAAAAAATGGAAGGGAGACTCACGCCAATGGTACCAGGTCTAACAGGTGTTTTATTGAGCCTACTAACCTATGTTATAATGTTAATGTTTATGATTTTATTCCTAATAAGGTCTTTTACAATGTTTTTTGTGATGAATTGTATTTTATTTCCTTGTTTTTTATGAAAGTAATGTTGTCTGATTTGTATGCTTTTATGGATTAATGTTTAATCGGAATGTAGATTATTTGATTTGATTTGAATGATAACATTAAACATTGTTTTTCTTTCTGCTCTGTTTTTCTAGCTGAACATTGTCCAGAAGAAAGGAGATATTTATGGCAACATGTTTATTTTTTGCTCTTCTTGGGCAATTATAGAAAAGTTAGAATATTTGCATGTTTCCACTGCGGGAAAGAAAGCTGACTTAAATTAAACTGCTTCTGATATCTTTTTGAAACAAATAGCTAATAGCTTTTTGATGTTGTAAATTCTGCACTAGAGATTCTATTTTTCTTCTACATATTTGCATACTCTGTCTTTCATATGAAAGAGCTATGCACCAATGATTTTAGTTGTTTGTGGACAGGTGACGGTGTGCTCAAGAATTAGAAGGAATAAAGTAGCCCCTGCCTTACATGATAAGGATCTTGCATGTCACCTCGGAGTTCCAGCACCTTATAAAGGAACTCACCCTTCAACCATGTTTCTCTATATGGTCATGGAACTACTCAGTGACTTGCAATATCCTTATAATGTACGGCAGTAGGTACTTTATCCCATATGCTATAATAAAACTGAAAAAAAGAAGTTTAATGCACTATGCCTCTAATTAATATTAAACACACAGACAAGTTCTAACAGTGAAACTATGCACAACAGGTCAAATTCTTGCTAAATAGTGGTGCTGTAGTGGTTCCCAATCTTTAGCCCCTATCACTTCTCCAGAAGCTACAGCATATGGTCAGCTGTACCTACCCCTTCCTCTCAACATTCATTTCTACCGCTTGCCCGTTTAAACCCAAACTAACCTGGGTTACATTGGTTTCACTTGGGCAAGTTGTTTCTCCTTTACAAGCCCTGCAAATACATTTCAGGTTTAATATTTCTTCCCTTGCACCAGAAATACCTACATAGAAGTTAAGCCTGTATGTTCTCATTTAAAAAATATATATATATATCTTTCTTCGTCTGAATTCCGAGGCACTTACCTTGTACTAGGGACATAAAAAACAGAATGAAATATCATTTCCACACTTTTCTACGTGTTAAAGGGATTTATATCTTAAGAAGGTCACGCTTCACCTTATAATCCAAATGACAAACCGATTAAAATTTGCTGGAAGTAGCAAAATAACTACATTATCAAAATTTCACAATTGAACTGCCGCTTTGTGACAATATTGGCAGAGTGGAAACTGACAGTTTTATCGGTAACCCACATGATTACAAAGTCAAGGCCAAGGATTGCACAGTATTGATTCAGTAAAAAAAATATCTTCTTTAAAGATGTGGATTCTTGCTTTTCTCTCGTTCTTTGTTTTGTGCCTTTTGCTAAAGCTACAGCTTACTAGCTATGACAAATAGACAACAAGATTTTGGTGTGTATATATCGTTAATTAAGGTTACATGCCTTGTCTTACTTAAATTGATACATTTAAAGGTTGTCAAAAAAAATAAGAGAGCATGGGGCCAGAAAATAAATTGGCCGGTGTTTTGCTACTTTATATAGTCAGTTCGTATGGGAAGTAAGTTGCTATTTAACTCCCTATTGTATGTGCAAGAGGTGTACTATTGTCCTCCATTTTGTTCTGTAGTAGGCAATTTTTTTTGCAGCCATTACAATCAATAGTCTCTATATAGTTTGTGTTTTGATGTAAAGTGCCTAAATGCCCCTGGGCGCTGGTGTGCGCTACATAAGAACAATAAATACATGGGAAATAATTATTCTAATTATCTAGTGCTGGCATCATGCAAACAATATTTACTGCTGTAAAATGCATTTCAGTTAGGTCTGTGCTATAAATACCACAAACAATTTAAAACAGAATAAAAATAGTACTTCAGATGCAATACTTTAGCATGAGGTTAATCACAGCGGTGTATTGTTTATGTGGAGCATGAGCTAATTTACAAATATGTTGTGCCGCATAAACGCATGTTAAAATGATGCGACCTCTCATTGATGTGGCTTGAGCTGCATCATACCTAAGCTCTCTGCGTATGGTTACAGTGAACTATGCTGTTGCTAGAGTATGCCTGTAATACTAAATTGTTTTGAGGGTGTAAAGCATATGCTCAAACACCTGTTGCTCCCACGACCCCTGCTGCCTTATTCAACCTGGACAGGTGTTGAAACATTGATGGGAATCAAGTGCAGCATGAAACCTGAGCAGTCAAATCCAGAGGAGGTGGCAATCTCCTGCACTTTACGGGTAAGCAGGACATGGAGAATTCTGGGGGACGTGGCTTGTGCGCAACCAAGATGGCCGCGCTGTTCTGAGCTCCGGCGGATCGCGGAGGCGGTCATTCGGCTCCGGATGCTTTAATCCCATTTTTCTGCTCTCCGGATTGCAGATATCGGCAGCGGAACATCGTGGGACCCGTTTTGGTGAATTTCAGCTGCATTGGGTCGCTCTTGGTCATGTGAGCGCTTCCGAGGTTTTCTCCTCACAGGTGCTACACAAAATGGCGGCACATGAGGAATCTCGGTGAAATGTTGCCGTTCTGGAGAAGTTGATGCTTTGGTGACCTTTTGCGCTTCATTTTCCCACCGTTTATGAGGTATGGTGCCTGAATATGAATTTTCCCTCGCCTTACTGAGAGGTCTTTTGTGCAGGCGCTACGCTATTTCGTGTCTGTTTTGAGGAAATTCCTACCGCTGGTCTCAGTCACATATACCCAGCTAAGTTCCAACGGGCGCTGCTTTTTAATGTTTGCCTGTTCAAACACTGGTTCCATATCTGTACCCAGGATGCTGGTCGGGCCACCATAATACGAATATTCTGCGACCTACAATGGTCTTGCTGAATCATAGCTGGCTTTTTGTGGCAAATGTGACTTGTTAATAAGTGTTGGAGGCTGCTGATGACGTCATGTGATGGGCCCTATGTATTCTTTTCTAAGAGCAGTATTTCAGAAGTGATCTCAATATGGTGCTTTTGTCTCTGGTGCCTACATATTATATGTTTTGCCAGTAGGAGAGCTTCAACCTCATTTGATTAAGGCACAACACTTTCTGCTTTACTCTTCTTCGTCATCACTGAGGGGAAAGCTCGTGATACTCGCTTGGAGTCACAGATTCAGTATAATCCCTCATTCTCTGGCCTATTTGCCCCGCTTCAATGGCAGAAAGTATGGGGGTCCCCTTAAAGGATAAGGACTCTAAAGGGAATTTAAAGAGATCTAAGCAAGCCTCTCCCACACCGGAACTAACATCTAAGGATAAAACAGAATCTGGGGCTACTTTGGATACCATTCTCTCTCGCCTCAACTCAGTTCATGAGATTGCGCAGGGCACGAAAACGAACACTGATTTACTTCAGGTGGAAGTGGCGGCTATCAGGAATGAGCTTAAAAACCTGTCACTACGTGTTTCCACTGCTGAGTCCCGGATTGGGGCAGTTGAAGATTCCACACACAAGCAGGTCAAACAAATGCAGAGTATGGAGCGCACCTTAAGTTCATTGAGAAGAGATCTCACGGAGCAGGAGGATAGGAACCGTAGAAGCAATCTACGTATTTTTGGTCTGCCAGAGAATTGCGAGAAGGAGGCTCCATCCATGTTGGACTTTTTGCTCAAGTGGATTCCCACGACGCTAAACATCTCTTTTCAAAAAGATTTTGACATAGAGCGTGCCCATAGGGTTCCTACGTTTAAACCTAAGTCTCTCACTCACCCAAGACCAGTGATATTTAAACCTTTAAGGCACCAACATTCTGAACAAATTTTAGCTCACATGAGGAGAATTAGATCGCTGCAATGGGAAGGCCACAAAATCGCTAACTCTCAAGACTTTGCCAGAGATACAGTCATTCGGCGGAAAGGTTTTTTAAATCTACGAAGAAGACTTCAAGAGATGAACATTCCGTTCTCATTTGCTGGCCCTTCATGCTTCAGAATAACTTTTAGGGGTCGCAACCAGATTTTTTACGAGCCAGCGGATCTGTCCACTTTTTTGGACAATCAGTTTGAGTCTCGGATGGACTCGGATTCTCTTGCAGGCACATCTAATTCTTAATCACTTCCTTTTCAGGTGGTTAGGTTAACGCTCATTTGTGCTTTTCCAGGTTCATGTAAGTTTTAATGTTCTGTCGAGATTTTAGGTGTAGGGTTCTGTAATGATCTAGGATATTTGACTGTTGCTGCTCTCTCCTCACAACGTTACTAACTTTTCCTTTACAGATGCCCTCATTCATCCCCAGGATAATGGTTTCTTAGTATCTATTGTTTTTATATGTATATTTGCTATTTATGTCTTCTTGTCTTTTTTGTGCTTGTATATTCTCCTTCTATTTATATTTTTCACTCTTCATCTTCTTTGATTCACTTTTCCTCTCTCCTTACTTGGTTCGTTTTTGTGTTAATTCAGACATCCTTCTTTGATTTCTTCATCCTGTATTATAGATTTTCTCTCTAGTATTTATGTGCTTGATGTCGGTCATATCATTGCTTTTTGTCTCAAGAAGTAGAATATGTTTAGGGTCTGCCCTCATCTGTGATATTCACCCTCTTATTCTCCTTTGGCTTTTCTTTTATATGTCTTAGTTCGTGTAGTTACTATATGTTGATTTATAGATTATCGTAAACATCCATAGACATGATCAATAAATTATTCGAGATAGATAGTATGTTATGTATATCATTCCTTAGGTATTGTTTATTGCTCTATATGTTTACTATCTTTTCTACTAATAGATATGGAGTACTGTTTTATACTTACCTTTAGGCTGCTTTTAGTATTTACAAGATGTTTCTAATTAATTCTTTCCCGGTATTTAAATTGCTCATTTCTTTACATATTCTCTAATTTCCATAATGGCTTTTTATCTGAGTCTGTATACCCAGATTTATTTAATATTTAAATTCTAGGATTAGATCCTTATTATTCTATTTACATGTTATTTGCCTTGCCATATGCGATCTGAGATTTATTAGATACTGTTATTTACTATTTTTTTAATTCAATATGTATTATCTATTTTTGTGTCTTTGATTGATTAACAAAATGAATTTGTACAGGTTTCTCCTTAAATTCAAATCTTTAGGCCTTTTGATACGCTGGTAAATTTAAGTTTACTGAACATTAGCAGATTATTGTTGCTCCGCTGCTTAAACTTTATATATGTTGTTGAGCAAGCTGAGTTATATGTGCTGGCCTCTGTGGTTGCTCCTTCACGTTTTCCTCCCATGCATTTTGTCTATTACAGACTTCCCCTGCTGGGGTTTTTTCTCTTTGGTATTAAGTTTTCTCTTGTATTTTCTTTCGCTATCCTTTTCTTTTTCCTAGCTTTTGTTTGCTCTTTCTTTATTTCTTCTTTCTTGGGGACTTCTGCTTTGGTCTATGCTTTCTGTTTGTTTTATCTTCCACTCACTATTATATTCAAGTTAGAATCAATGTGCCTCTCCTTTTTTCATACACCATATGTGCTTATCTATGTTGTTTTCTGTTCACTATGTCCGGTCTGAATGTGCTCTCACTTAATGTGCGTGGTTTAAATCACCCTGTTAAGAGGGCCAAGATCTTAGATTACTGTAAAAGCTTGTCTGGTGACATTGTTTTACTTCAAGAAACTAAGGTTGCTTATAAGGAAGCCTTATTTTTACGGAAAGAGTGGGTCCTTGATGTAGCTTGTTCTGAAGCTTCTGGTAAAAGAAATGGGGTTATTACTTTGATTTCCAAAAACTCTGGTCTAACTATTGTGACTGCTGAATACGATTCAGATGGTAGATTGTAGTGTAGCTCCTATTTCCCTAATAGGCTCTGCGCATTGGAATAATATATCCTATAGGTTTGACATAGGACTATCGAGTATATTAAACTTAATTACTTGTGCCAGCTAGCTCAGAGGCCACTAGAAACTCCTTGACAACAAGAAGGGAGTAGTTTCTGGCAGCCGCAAAACATGACCACTGTGTTTCCTTTTAGAATCAGAACGTGTCCCAGAGTCGTGGAAACAATAGATAACTATTTCACTCAGCTCAGTCGTGCATGCTTAGTTTTCTCCAAGTTACACAGAAAGAAATAGACGGGCGTTTCAATAAAAGATTTATTGAACAGTCTTGTTTCTGGTGTAAGTAAAATGAGCTGTTACGATCACAAGACAGTATGTGAGATAAATAATGTACAGTGTGAGCAGTAGAAATAAATAATACTGCGAGAGCATTATCTTTTAGCACATATGCTGTTACATAAATAACACAGACTAAAAATGCGAGTACTCATACGATGCGTTGCTAAGCTAGTTCTACCCCAATGTACCTAACCTAATCCTTGGTGTAGGGAGAGGTATGAAGTAGGTGAAGTATTCCTTACTATGGTATACTAAGAGTATGTTAAGCCTAGTATGCCTAGTATGCCAAGAGTCCCTCTAGGTTCTTATCAGCTCCATACCTGAAGAATGAGAGAGGTTGGAATCTCTTTGCCAGACTCTAACTCCAACACCCCGCAAGGGAAGTGTGAGAAGTTGGCCTGGCATATGCTGTCCACTAATTATAGTGGGCACCTTGCACCAGTCCAAACAACCCCTTATTGGAGATAGGTTAAAGATAACCTTATTGAAAGCTATCCTAGTGGTAGCTATGGAGAGCAGCCTTCAGGCTAAGTCTTGAAGGAATGTAAAGCAGCTTGTTTTACCAGTCTATAATCTCTTGAGTGACCAAATGAAAGAGCACCACACCAGGTATATACTCAAAATATATGTATTTATTGCTAAACACACCCCTCTAGTCTCTTTATGAGGCTAGAGTTCGAAGTACATAAGTTATAAGATATTAAATCACAGTAATAGCACAAATACACGTTTGGGCCCTAGGGGCGTACCAAACCATATACCAATAAAGTGGTATGCGAACCACGACTGAACTAGACACTAGGCCTAGAGCCTCTAGAAGTGCTTGGACCAATCAATCAATCAATCACGGCATTTATAGAGCGCGCTACTCACCCGGGAGGGTCTCAAGGCGCTGGGGGAGGGGGTAAGTTACTGCTCGAACAGCCAGGTCTTGAGCTGCTTCCTGAAGGAGAGATGGTCCTGGGTTCGCCGAAGGTGAGTGGGGAGGGAGTTCCAGGTCTTGGCTGCCAGGTAGGAGAAGGATCTTCCTCCGGCGGTGGTTCTGCGGATGCGTGGTACGGTGGCGAGGGCGTGGCTGGTTGATCGTAGCTGGCGTGTGGGCGTGTAGAAGGTCACGCGGTCGTTGAGGTACTTTGGGCCCAGGTCGTGGAGCGCCTTGTGTGCGTGGGTGAGGAGTCTGAACGTGATTCTCTTGCTGACGGGAGCCAGTGCAGGTCTTTCAGGTGTCCGGTGATGTGGCTGTGTCGGGGGATGTCCAGGATGAGTCGTGCGGAGGCGTTCTGGATGCGCTGGAGTCTTTTTTGAAGTTTGGCTGTGGTTCCGGCGTAGAGGGTGTTCCCATAGTCCAGTCGGCTGGTGACGAGTGCCTGGGTGACGGTCTTCCTGGTTTCAGTGGGGATCCATCTGAAGATCTTGCGGAGCATGCGCAGGGTGTTGAAGCATGAAGATGAGACGGCGTTGACTTGTCTGGTCATCGACAGGGAGGAGTCCAGGATGAAGCCCAGGTTGCGTGCGTGGTCCGTTGGCTTGGGCGCGGTGCCCAGGGCCGGGGGCCACCAGGAGTCGTCCCAGGCGGAGGGTGATGAGCCCAGGATGAGGACTTCCGTCTTGTCTGAGTTCAGTTTAAGGCGGCTGTTCCTCATCCAGTCGGCGACATCTCTCATCCCGTCGTGTAGGTTGGCTCTGGCGGTGGTGGGGTCGTTGGTGAGGGAGAGGATCAGCTGGGTGTCGTCGGCGTAGGAGATGATGTTGAGGTTGTGTTGGCGTGCGATGGCTGCGAGGGGGCTCATGTAGACGTTGAAGAGGGTTGGGCTGAGTGAAGATCCTTGTGGAACGCCGCAGATGACTTCGGTGGCTTCGGATCTGAACGGGGGAGGCGGACTCTCTGGGTTCTACCGGCGAGGAACGAGATGATCCATTCCAGTGCTTTCTCTCGGATTCCGATGTTGCTGAGGCGCTTCACTAGGGTGCGGTGGCAGACGGTGTCGAACGCCGCGGAGAGGTCCAAGAGGATGAGGGCAGCTGTTTCCCCGTTGTCGGTTAGGGTTCTGATGTCGTCGGTGGCTGCGATAAGGGCGGTCTCGGTGCTGTGGTTGGCCCGAAACCCGGACTGCGAGGGGTCGAGGGATCCATTCGTCTCGAGGAAGGCGGCAAGCTGTCTGTTGGCGGTCTTCTCGATGACTTTGGCCGGAAACGGAAGGAGCGAGATGGGACGGTAGTTCTTGAGGTCGGTGGGGTCCGCCGTTGGTTTCTTCAGGAGGGCGGTAAGCTCGGCGTGCTTCCAGCTCTCCGGGAAGGTGGCGGTGTGGAAGGAGGAGTTGATGATGTCCCGGAGATGGGGTGCGATGGTGGCGTCGGCTTTGTTGAAGACGTGGTGTGGGCAGGGGTCGGTTGGTGATCCGGAGTGGATGGAGTTCATCGTGCGGGTGGTGTCTTCGGTGCTGATCGGGGTCCAGTTGCAGAGGGTGGTGGTGGTGGGCGTTGGTTCGGCGGTAGGGTGCGTGGTTTGTGCGTCGAAGCTGTTATGTATGTCGGTGATCTTGCGGTGGAAGAACGCGGAGAGTGAGTTGCAGAGGTCTTGCGAGGGGGTGATGTCGTTGTTTCCGGCGCTGGGGTTGGAGAACTCTTTGACGATGCTGAAAAGGAACCACCCAAGGTAGTGACACAGGGGACCCACGGGAGACGCGTGCAGTGTAAATACACAACCGCGATACGCCGTTAACTTCTATGGAGAAAGTCGGGATCGGGAAAATAGAGGAAAGGGACACTTAAAAGAGGACTAGGACAAAACCCTTTGAGATCTAGGACTTTGAAGAGTCTCTACCCACGGGAGCACCGGAGTACTCGTGTTACCTCACCCAGGGAAGCCGGGTGCATAGGTGCCTTTCGGGGTCGGGTTTCGTCGTCGATTCGAATGGCGATCTGCTGCAAAGTGCTGCTGGCGGCCAAGAGAAAAGTGTCCGGGTGGATCCAAGAGTGGATCGGAGTTCTGAAGAACCTGAAAGCAGAGGGGACAGAGTCTGGGTCACTAGCCAGTGACCAGGAAGGCGATGGACAGATGCCCACCGATGTCGAGTGCTTCAGGTGCGTTGACGGTCGTCTTGACTCTTCAGCCACGAGGTCCAGGAGGCGTTGTCGGTGACCAGGAGCAGGATTCGGGCTGGTACACGATGTCTGTCGAGTGCTGAGGTGTCAGCGACCGGATTGGACCCAACAAGCCTTGGCAACGGCAAGTCTCGGTGAAGATGTAGATCGTCGATGGTGCAGACCAGCAAGGTCTGTGGAACTCACCCAGCGAGGGTAAGTGAGGGCAGGCCTGGAGCAACCAGGATGCCAAGTAAGAAAAGGATTGGCCTTCGTTAAGGGCTACTAGCCAACGGGCTAGCGACCGCGAAGGAGCCTCGTGACGCCGCACGTGGAGCTGGCTTACAGGACACTCGTGGAGTGGGGGCCAGTGATCTTCGGTGCAGGTGGTGCTGGAGGCTAGGGCTACTCGGAGCCCAAAGCACGACTTCTTGGGAGACCCAGAAGATGATGCACTTGCAAATGTGCTCGGTGTCCAGGGGTCACGGTCTCAAGTCACCCACGATAGCCACGGGCCTCAGCTTTGCTGGGGACTCAGGGTAGCCTCGGGGAAGTCTGAGAATCCACCTCTGGTGATGCGATGACTTCGGCGTCCGACGGGAGCTTCAGAAATGCGAACCGGACAGATGCTTCTTTGGTGCCTGCCAAGCAGGGGAGTCACTCCTTGACCCCAAGGGAGATTCTTCAGTCCTCTAATCTTGTCGTAGAGCGTCGAAGGTCCAGGATTCAGTTTCAGAGTTTCGTCCAGGTATAATCTAAAGTCCTAAGGACTGGGTTCCTACCTTTATACTAAAGATAGGGGTTGGACTACTCTGTGGCCCCACCTATGGGTGGGTCAGGGCAGAGGGGTGGCTACACCCCTTTCCCTTTGTCCAGTTCGCGCCAAAGCAGGGGCTGCAAGCCCCTGATCCGGTTTGAACTGGGGTATGCACAGGGACACCAAATGTGCCCCCAGTGCAGGACTTCAAAGCACCCGAAAGTGCTCCCGCCCAGCCCCAATACACATTATCCTGTCTGGGGAGGTGGTCACACCTCCCTGGGACAGGAAACCTATTGTCCAGGCCTCCCCTGCCGGAGTTTCGTCCAGCAGCAGGAGGCCAGACTCGTGTCTGTGGCAGCAGCATCCATTTTGTGATGCCAGGGCTCTGGAAAGAAGTTACCGGACTAGTCAGAGTTAACATGTCTTTCCCTCTAGAAGGGTGGAATGCTACCCCCGCCGCCAGGATTGGCGGGGGGGTAGTATTCCAAGATGTTTGACACCAAACACGACATGTTTAGGTGCAGCCATTCCAAAGTTAGCATTTTACCGCGAGGATATAATGCGCTTAAGAGTATATGGTCAGGCTGCACTACAAACAGCATCAGAGATGGTCTCCGAACGCTGCAGAGGGGCCCTGCTCATGCAGGGGCACCCTCTCACATAGGAACCATGCACTCTGCCTTTAGGATTGATAAGGCCTGCCTTAGGAGTGACTTATAGGTTTATATGTGTGTATGTATTTCGTGATATAGGTAACCTATATCACAGTAAGGGGTGCATGCACCACCTTACCCAGGCTGCAGTAGCAGACCTGTGGTGTCAGTTTGGATGGCCTTCCAGGGGTGGCATAATACATGCTGCAGCCCCTGGCAGGCCTCTGAGGTACCTAGGCCCTTGGTACATAGTATACCATATACTAGGGACTTATAAGGGCACTCCAGATCCCAATCAGTGATGTGCCTAAGGCACATGGAAACCATTTTAGAGAGGAAGCAGCTAGGCTGGGGTTCTGATTAGCAGGGCCCCAGCCAGACTAATGTCGAAAAACAGTGAAGCATCAGCAAAAAGTGGGGGTACCCATGTGAAGCAGATCCTACTCTCCTACACAACCCCCCCCAAACGTAGGGACATTAAACTAACCTTGCCCAGTTAAGTCTTCATGTTCTAAGTGGAAATACCTAGAGAGTCCATCTGCATTCGCATGGTTACTCCCAGGCCTATGTTCCACTGTAAAGTCCATCCCCTGTAGGGAAATGGACCACCTAAGCAGTTTGGGGTTTTCACCCTTCATTTGTTTTAGCCATAAGAGGGGCTTATGGTCTGTCTGAACCAGGAAGTGGGTACCAAACAAGTATGGCCTCAACTTCTTCAGAGCCCAGACCACAGCAAAGGCCTCCTCTCTATGGCTGACCAACGTTTCTCTCTAGGGGTCAGCCTTCTGCTAATAAAAGCTACTGGCTGATCCTGACCTTCTTCATTCAATTGTGACAGTACAGCCCCTACCCCCAATTCAGATGCATCAGTTTGAACAATGAACTTCTTGGAGTAATCAGGACTCTGCAGAATTGGAGCAGTGCACATGGCCTGCTTGAGGTCATCAAATGCCTTTTGACAGCTAACTGTCCACTGAACCTTTTTGGGCATTTTCTTAGAAGTTAAGTCATTCAAGGGTGTCACTATTGATCCATACCCCTTGACAAATCTCCTATAGTACCCAGTCAGGCCTAAGAAGGCTCTCACCTGAGTCTGGGTAGTGGGAGCAGTCCAGTCCATGATGGTCTGGATCTTGCTCTGCAAAGGTTGAACCTGGCCTCCACCCACAAGGTGGCCCAGGTACACAACCTGACTCTGCCCTATCTGGCACTTAGTGGCCTTGATAGTCAGGCCTGCCTTTGCAGGGCCTGTAAAACATTCCTGAGGTGGACCAGGTGATCCTCCCAGGTGGAGCTAAAGACAGCAATATCATCTAGATAAGCTGCACTATAGGCTTCCAGTCCTGTGAGAACTGTATTCACCAACCTCTGGAAAGTGGCAGGTGCATTCTTCAGACCAAAGGGCATTACCACAAATTGATAATGCCCACTAGGGGTTGAAAATGCTGTTTTGGGCTTTGCAGTATCAGCTAGTCTGATCTGCCAGTAGCCAGCTGTTAGGTCAAATGTGCTGAGATATTTGGCAGAGGCCAAAGTATCTATGAGCTCATCTGCCCTGGGTATTGGATGGGCATCAGTCCTAGTGACTGCATTGAGACCCCTGTAGTCTACACAAAACCTCATCTCTCTTTTTCCACCACTGGTGTGAGGTTTCGGTACTAGGACTACTGGACTAGCCCAAGGGCTATCTGAGGGTTCAATTACTCCCAATTCCAACATTTTCTGGACTTCAGTCCTGATACAGTCCCTGACATGGTCAGGTTGCCTATAAATCTTGTTTTTAATAGGCAGACTGTCCCCAGTGTCCACTTCATGAGTGCACCAGGTGGTCTGACTGGGTGTCAGTGAAAACATATGTCGAAACTGATTGAGGACTTGCCTGCAATCAGTTTGTTGCTGGGTAGTGAGGCTGCCTGCCAAGGCTACACCATCAACTGACCCATCGTCAGGGTTCTGTGAGAGCAGGTCAGGGAGTGGGTCACTCTCTTCCTCCTGCCCTTCATCAGTAGCCATGAGCAAGCCCATGTCTGCCCTGTCCACATATGGTTTTAACCTGTTGACATGGAGAACCCTGTGGGGACTCCTGGGTGTTCCTAGGTCCACTAAATAAGTGACCTCACCCTTCTGCTCAACAATAGTGTGGGGTCCACTCCATTTATCTTGGAGAGCTGCTGGGGCCACTGGCTCCAACACCCACACCTTCTGTCCTGGCTGGTAAACAGTCAGAACAGCTCTTTGGTCATGCCAGGCCTTCTGAAGTTCCTGGCTAGCCTCAAGGTTTTTGGTTGCCTTTTTCATGTACTCAGCCATCCTGGAGCGGAGACCAAGTACATAGTCCACTATATCTTGCTTTGGGGGCTTGAGAGGTAACTCCCATCCTTCCTTCACCAAGCACAGTGGACCCCTCACAGGGTGGCCAAACAGAAGTTCAAAAGGGCTGTAACCAACCCCTTCTGAGGCACCTCCCTATATGCGAATAAAAGGCAGGGCAAGAGTATGTCCCATCTACGCCTAAGCTTTTCTGGGAGCCCTTTAATCATGCCCTTCAAGGTTTTGTTGAATCTCTCAACTAAACCATTGCATTGTGGGTGATAGGGTGTGGTGAACTTATAAGTCACTCCACACTCCTTCCACATTGCTTTTAAGTACCCAGACATGAAGTTAGCACCCCTGTCTGAGACTACCTCCTTAGGAAAGCCCACTCTTGAGAAGATTCCCAGGAGGGCCCTTGCCACCACAGGTGCTGTAGTGGTCCTGAGGGGAATAGCTTCTGGGTACCTGGTGGCATGATCCACTACCACCAGGATAAACCTGTGCCCAGAGGCTGTTTGGGGATCCATGGGACCAACAATGTCAATCCCTACCCTTTGAAAGGGCACCCCCACCATAGGTAGTGGTATCAGGGGGGCCTTTGTAGTGCCACCTGCTTTGCCACTGGCTTGGCAGGTTACACAGGAGCGACAAAACTCCTTACTGTCTTCAGACATGTGGGGCCAGTGAAAGTGAGGGACAATTCTGTCCCAAGTCTTGTTCTGGCCCAGGTGACCTGCTAAGGGAATATCATGGGCTAGGGTCAATAGGAAGCCCCTGAACTTCAAAGGTATTACCAACCTCCTGGTAGCACCAGGCTTGGGGTCTCTACTCTCTGAGTACAGGAGTCCATCATCCCAATACACTGTATGGGGACCACTAGCTTTCCCAGCAGCCTCAGCAGCAGCTTGCTGTCTGAGGGGTTCAAGGGAGGGGCAGCTCTGCTGCTCCTGGCTCAGATCTGCCCTAGAAGGTCCCCCTGTCCCCAAGAACTCAACCTGGTCAGGTTCAAGTTCCTCTGGGACAGTTCCTTCTTCAGGGCTGAGATCATCCCCCTCAAGGGACTGATCTTCCTCCTGAGCCAAGGGGGAAGGCACTGCCTTAACCCTACTACTCCTCCTCTTGGAAGGCACTTGGTCCATTCTTCCAGAATCCAAGGCCGGTTCAGTGCTAGACATTTTGGCTTGTGACCTGGTCACAGCAAACACCTCTGCAGGGATCCCCAGCATTTCTGCATGGGTCCTGAGCTCCACTTCTGCCCAAGCAGAAGTCTCTAAGTCATTGCCAAGCAAGCATTCGACTGGTAGGTTTGCACTTACCACAACCTTCTTAAGGCCAGTTACCCCTCCCCAGGAGAAGTTAACAACTGCCAGAGTATGGTCTGTTCTGACATTGCTAGCATTGGTCACTTGGTACATTTCACCAAGCATAACTTGCCCAGGTAGCACAAGGTCTTGTGTCACCATTGTGACACTTGCCCCTGTGTCCCTAAATGCCAAAGCCTCACGTCCATTAATTAAAGGCTGTTGTCTGTACTTGCCCAGATTACTGGGACTCACAGTGGAGGTCACATCCATGCCTCCATCACAGACTAACACAGCCTGAGTCAGTTCCCTGACTAAGTCAGAGCCCAACTCAGTTCCCAGGGTGAACCCTACTAAACCCTTTGCTGGAGCACTTCCACCAACTGTACTAGGGGGAACAGGTGCCTTAGGGGCATTGGTGGGTGCTGGACTGGAGTCTTTGGACTTGGTGCAATCACTGGTCCAGTGGGTCTTTTGCTTACAGACCTTGCACCATGGTTTTCTTTGGCCTTTACCTTTGGTAGACTGGGAATCCCCACCAGAAGAAGATTTTTGGGGGCCTGATGAAGACTTTTGATCTTTACCCTTCTCCCCACCCTTGTCAGAGTTCTTAGCATCTTGCTTCTTGGTTTCCCCACCTTGGTTCTGTACCTTCTGCTTCACCCTGGTTCTGACCCATTTGTCTGCCTTCTTTCCCAATTCTTGGGGAGAGGTCAGATCAGAGTCTACCAGGTATTGATGCAACAGCTGATTTTGACAGTTATTAAGAATCTGCTCCCTCATTATCAGATTATACAATCCTGAGAAGTCACACACCTTACTGCCCATCAACCAGCCTTCCAGAGCCTTGGCAGAACAATCCACATAGTCTACCCAGTCTTGAGTCTGTGCTTTTGGGTGTCTCTGAACTTCAACCTGTACTGTTCAGTGGTTAGGCCAAACCCATCAATAAGAGCACTCTTCAAGACCTTGTAATTATCAGCATCCTCCTCTCTAACAGTGAGGAGCTTATCTCTACCTTTGTCAGCAAAGGAGAGCCACAAGATTGCTGCCCACTGCTCCTGAGGGACCTTCTGTACTTTACAGGCCCTCTCTAAAGCAGTTATCCATTTGTGGATATCATCCCCACTCTGGTAGGGAGGGACAATCTTGCTCAGGTTCCTATGGTCATAGGACCTTTCCCTGTCTCTAGGGACATGGCTGCCACCATGGGACTCTAGTCCCAACTTTCTTCTCTCTCTAAGGAGATCTAGGGATTCCCTATCTAAAGCCAATTGCTTTTTTCTGATCTCCAGCTGAGTTTCCTCATACTGTACCAGTCTGGTTCTCCTCTCATGAGAGGATTCCCTCCTGTGAGATGAGACAGAGCTCCCTATAGAGGTGCCAGAGTGGTTAGACTCCTGAGAAGGAGATCTAGACTTCCTGGGCACACTCTTAATCCTTCCTGGGGGACAAAGAGGGCATCATCTTGATCATCCTCATCATCATCCACAGGAGGGATTGGGTTTTCCAGGTCAGGGTCATTGTCACCCTCCTGGCCAGTTTCAGAGGGGGGCTGGGGGTACTGGTACCCCTGGCCTCGTCCTCTTCTCCTGCCCCACCCTCAGCTCCTACCCCTTCAGTCCCTACAGGCTTACTAAGGTCATAAGCCACCAACAACTCCTTGAGGTGTTGGGTGGTGGGGCTTTGGCCTGTCCTTAATTTTCTCAAGTTACATAAAGCTCTCAATTCCAAGAATGGGAGTGTATCATACTTGGAGGGTGGAAGCTCAATGGCTTCCTGCAAGGATTCTTTGGATCCTGCCCTTAAAGACATTACTAGTGTGGTGTGGTGTATGCACTACCTACTCTAGTGTGGCCTACTAAACTCTCTTGAGTTGTAGAAAGGGTTGTGCTATCCCTTAACACACAACTCTAAGTTCAGTAGAACTTACTGTTATTCTAAGCTTAAATTATATGTACCTTAGGTACCTTTAGTGGTTTTCAGTTGATCAATTCAATTGAGATTATCTGGTAAAACAATAGCAAGCTGGAATCCCACACGCTGCACACCAATGTGAGAAGTTGGCCTGGCATATGCTGTCCACTAATTATAGTGGGCACCTTGCACCAGTCCAAACAACCCCTTATTGGAGATAGGTTAAAGACAACCTTATTGAAAGCTATCCTAGTGGTAGCTATGGAGAGCAGCCTTCAGGCTAAGTCTTGAAGGAATGTAAAGCAGCTTGTTTTACCAGTCTATAATCTCTTGAGTGACCAAATGAAAGAGCACCACACCAGGTATATATTCAAAATATATGTATTTATTGCTAAACACACCCCTCTAGTCTCTTTATGAGGCTAGAGTTCGAAGTACATAAGTTATAAGATATTAAATCACAGTAATAGCACAAATACACGTTTGGGCCCTAGGGGCGTACCAAACCATATACCAATAAAGTGGTATGCGAACCACGACTGAACTAGACACTAGGCCTAGAGCCTCTAGAAGTGCTTGGACCACAAGGAACCACCCAAGGTAGTGACACAGGGGACCCACGGGAGACGCGTGCAGTGTAAATACACAACCGCGATACGCCGTTAACTTCTATGGAGAAAGTCGGGATCGGGAAAATAGAGGAAAGGGACACTTAAAAGAGGACTAGGACAAAACCCTTTGAGATCTAGGACTTTGAAGAGTCTCTACCCACGGGAGCACCGGAGTACTCGTGTTACCTCACCCAGGGAAGCCGGGTGCATAGGTGCCTTTCGGGGTCGGGTTTCGTCGTCGATTCGAATGGCGATCTGCTGCAAAGTGCTGCTGGCGGCCAAGAGAAAAGTGTCCGGGTGGATCCAAGAGTGGATCGGAGTTCTGAAGAACCTGAAAGCAGAGGGGACAGAGTCTGGGTCACTAGCCAGTGACCAGGAAGGCGATGGACAGATGCCCACCGATGTCGAGTGCTTCAGGTGCGTTGACGGTCGTCTTGACTCTTCAGCCACGAGGTCCAGGAGGCGTTGTCGGCGACCAGGAGCAGGATTCGGGCTGGTACACGATGTCTGTCGAGTGCTGAGGTGTCGGCGACCGGATTGGACCCAACAAGCCTTGGCAACGGCAAGTCTCGGTGAAGATGTAGATCGTCGATGGTGCAGACCAGCAAGGTCTGTGGAACTCACCCAGCGAGGGTAAGTGAGGGCAGGCCTGGAGCAACCAGGATGCCAAGTAAGAAAAGGATTGGCCTTCGTTAAGGGCTACTAGCCAACGGGCTAGCGACCGCGAAGGAGCCTCGTGACGCCGCACGTGGAGCTGGCTTACAGGACACTCGTGGAGTGGGGGCCAGTGATCTTCGGTGCAGGTGGTGCTGGAGGCTAGGGCTACTGGGAGCCCAAAGCACGACTTCTTGGGAGACCCAGAAGATGATGCACTTGCAAATGTGCTCGGTGTCCAGGGGTCACGGTCTCAAGTCACCCACGATAGCCACGGGCCTCAGCTTTGCTGGGGACTCAGGGTAGCCTCGGGGAAGTCTGAGAATCCACCTCTGGTGATGCGATGACTTCGGCGTCCGACGGGAGCTTCAGAAATGCGAACCGGACAGATGCTTCTTTGGTGCCTGCCAAGCAGGGGAGTCACTCCTTGACCCCAAGGGAGATTCTTCAGTCCTCTAATCTTGTCGTAGAGCGTCGAAGGTCCAGGATTCAGTTTCAGAGTTTCGTCCAGGTATAATCTAAAGTCCTAAGGACTGGGTTCCTACCTTTATACTAAAGATAGGGGTTGGACTACTCTGTGGCCCCACCTATGGGTGGGTCAGGGCAGAGGGGTGGCTACACCCCTTTCCCTTTGTCCAGTTCGCGCCAAAGCAGGGGCTGCAAGCCCCTGATCCGGTTTGAACTGGGGTATGCACAGGGACACCAAATGTGCCCCCAGTGCAGGACTTCAAAGCACCCGAAAGTGCTCCCGCCCAGCCCCAATACACATTATCCTGTCTGGGGAGGTGGTCACACCTCCCTGGGACAGGAAACCTATTGTCCAGGCCTCCCCTGCCGGAGTTTCGTCCAGCAGCAGGAGGCCAGACTCGTGTCTGTGGCAGCAGCATCCATTTTGTGATGCCAGGGCTCTGGAAAGAAGTTACCGGACTAGTCAGAGTTAACATGTCTTTCCCTCTAGAAGGGTGGAATGCTACCCCCGCCGCCAGGATTGGCGGGGGGTAGTATTCCAAGATGTTTGACACCAAACACGACATGTTTAGGTGCAGCCATTCCAAAGTTAGCATTTTACCGCGAGGATATAATGCGCTTAAGAGTATATGGTCAGGCTGCACTACAAACAGCATCAGAGATGGTCTCCGAACGCTGCAGAGGGGCCCTGCTCATGCAGGGGCACCCTCTCACATAGGAACCATGCACTCTGCCTTTAGGATTGATAAGGCCTGCCTTAGGAGTGACTTATAGGTTTATATGTGTGTATGTATTTCGTGATATAGGTAACCTATATCACAGTAAGGGGTGCATGCACCACCTTACCCAGGCTGCAGTAGCAGACCTGTGGTGTCAGTTTGGATGGCCTTCCAGGGGTGGCATAATACATGCTGCAGCCCCTGGCAGGCCTCTGAGGTACCTAGGCCCTTGGTACATAGTATACCATATACTAGGGACTTATAAGGGCACTCCAGATCCCAATCAGTGATGTGCCTAAGGCACATGGAAACCATTTTAGAGAGGAAGCAGCTAGGCTGGGGTTCTGATTAGCAGGGCCCCAGCCAGACTAATGTCGAAAAACAGTGAAGCATCAGCAAAAAGTGGAGGTACCCATGTGAAGCAGATCCTACTCTCCTACAGGAAGTTAGATCACTGGAAGCTGGACTCTCTGCGTGCAGGGATGACAGTGTCTTCTCAGTGCGTCAGGCTGGGAAACGGGCTCCTCTGAAGTCGAGGTCTCCTCTGGTTTACAGGGGCTAGGGAAGGTATATTTATACCTGAGAGCACCTAAGAATGTTAGCATTGACTTGAGTTGGACAGCGAAAGACGTCATAAATGAACCCCCTAAGGAATAATGGTTCATGCATAATATATGAGTCCTTGAAGAAATCAATAGTCCTGGACTAGGGAAACTCCCGCAGCCTAAGGGTCTGTTCTTCATGAACTCGTTGTGACGTTAGGGTGGACGGATGTCAGAGACCATGCCTGTATTTGGAGTGCACGGTTTAATGCCTAAATAAGGGCTGGAATTTTATGCCTATATAAGGGCAGGGCGAATTGTGCCTATATAAGGACATGATACTGGAAAGCCCGTTTATGGATACCCTAAGAGGAATACAACACCCACTCCTCTTTCGTGTGTACGATAATACTAAAATGCTAAACATTTAAAATGTTAAACATTAAAATGGAGTACTGCATATTTCTAAAAATTTTCACAAAACCATTTAAAAAGGCATTTAAAAACCTATTAGAATGCAAAAGGTACTGTACATTTGAAGCATTGCTTTTCATTACAGGCATAAAGTTCGAAAATAAATGCAATTGGAATGAATATAAGCAGTAATATTTACATTTGACAAAAAATGATCGATAAGTTTCTCAAAAATCAAAGTCATTTCATGTCATGAAAATTAATGAACTGTTTTAGACACACAAGATGACTAAGTGTCCGTGGAAGTACCTAGAAGTCTGTATTATAAGGCTAGTTCTACTTTAAGCAGATTGAAGTGCCATTTTCGTTCGAAAAATGGGAAAAAGTTCAATTTTGGTAGAGTTCCAAGTCTTTGTAGAATGAAGGCCAAATTGTTACTGCATCTCTGGAACACTGTATGCTGAATCAGAGTCAGTTTACGGGTCTGGTGTAAACATGAGATCATCTATTTCAATAGACAAAACATCATCCACTGTTGTTGGTGTTAGTTGGAACACCTCATGTAGCAGATTAATTGCACAGAGATGGGAAGCATTGCTTCCAGCATAGGTTTCCTCAGCAATGTTCGCGTCCGTTGTTACCTGTGTGCCTGGATTTCTTTCTTGTACCTCAGCAGCAGCCAGAAGCGTCTGTGAGATCTCAATGAATGCTGACATCAGGATCGGAAGCCTCTGGGGACAACACAGAGCATGGGCCGTTATCGGGTCCAGCAGAGTATCGACATCCGTTGGCGTTGCTGATGGAAATGTTAGACAGGTGTCCAACACGCATTCTTCACCGCATAGCAGGCATCGTAGAACAGGTAAGATGCAATCTTGCCAGATTGGTCTGAATGACAGGAACCAAGTTGTATTAAGGTCCCGTAGACGAGTCATGCCCAAAAGCTCTACTATTCGCTCACGGCACTTTCGTTCAAGGAGAGCTTTCTCCATTTCGCTCGGAGTTATGTCTGCGAATAGGCTGGCCATAGCGCAATAGCAGGAAGAAAAATAGAATTCCGGCAACAAGTGCTAGAATTAATGGTATGCCACCAAACACTGAATGTGCAAAGTTCGGGATGATTCCGAGTATTGCCTGGAAAGGTGCTAACAGACCGGAGCAGGCGCTCTTAAATACATGTACAATTCCAGTTGTATCAGACATGTTGAAGATACGTGATATCATTTCTATGAAATGTATAGGGCAGTTTGTACGTATTAAAGTCTGTATCTCAGCCGAAGTCCTTGCTATTTGTAGATCATAGGTTTCTTTGACCGAGGTCAAAGGCACTGTTTGCTGTAAAAGCATGGCTTTCATTCTGCTTAAAGTAACAAATCTTATAAAAGACACGTTCAGCGAAGGCCATAGAGGTGACCCCCTGACTGTGTCTATTGGGGCAAACAATACTTGCATACAGCAAGTGACCCTGGAGTTGACCGTTACTAGATATGGGATGCCTGGCAGCATGCTGCAGCAACTCTGATCATTCAACATGAGGTAACTCCCATTAGAAAGTTGTCCAAACTCTGGATTAATCACAGCAGCTGGTGTACCCTGCTGATGGCAAGACAAATTTGCCACACAACCATTACAAGCCCCGTGTAAGGAAATGTCCTGACATATAAGCGAACCGCTTAGTGCACGTTTACAGTTTGTACCGCTCAAAAACACTTCACGATCCCCACTCCAACATCTAAATGTATACGGTAAATCCCAAGATGTCTTAATGTATTCCTTACCCAACCTTTCATATTTGCCTGCTTGCATTTGTCTGAGGCAATACTGAAACTGAAAAGTAGTCACAGGTAGTGTGATTTTGCCATGAATAAGCCATTCTGTAGCTGGTTTTTCTGCCACTGTGAATGGAAATTTATTCAGTTTTTCAATGCTCAGCACTGTATACCTTGCTCCTCTTTGTGCCAGTTCGATCTGTTTATCAGTGAGATTGTATTCTGCAAACAGAGCCGATGTGTTGATGAAACGCCAAGGCACATAGCCAGCTCGCAAAGATTGCAGCGTCCAGCTTAATAACATAATAGAACGTAATTGAGATTGGCCGTGTTGTAACATCGCCAAATCTTGTTCTAGTATGTCGATAGCAGAGGATACAATGCCATCCAATGAATATATTCTGGAGGACAAAGTTGTTAACCCATTGTCGACCACAGAGAGTGTTTTCTCTAAATTAATACGATCAAGTTCACGTATTCGTTCTGCGGCCTCTATCTGTGATACCTTCCAAGCTTCATTATAAGCAGCATAAATGCCGGCATATATGAAACGTTTTTGACGCGGTTGTCTTGGTCCAAGCAAGAATTCCCTAAGGTCTGCGTCCTTTTTAAGTAAGGTTAAGTGTTGTTTCACATCCTGTAGTGTAGACTTATGCAGCCAATCGAGGCATAATTTTCCTACACTGTATGTTGTTACTATCCCCGGATGTTGTCTTTGGACGTATCTTGGGTCTGGCCTATGAATAGTAAAGCCCTGAGTTTTATTCAGGAATCTTTCCTGACGTTTATTCGTGTCTGTGGGCCAGATCAACCATTTTTTCCAAGTAGGATTAGATCTGTTGAGTTGTAGAATATTGTCAACTGTCACCACTGCCTTTGTATTATTATCACTGGCAGGTGTTGGTACAGAAGGTGTGTTCATTTCTTTTATCTTGGCTAATCCAAGACAAGATGTTTGTTGGATAGTTTCATTCAAAAACATTATTTGTTCTGGGATGATGCAGGCTCTAAATAAAGCTTCTATCCCCTGCACTTGCCAATCTTTAGTACCCCACACAGTTTTTGTGTCAATTGTGTCTTTCCAAAAGTCGAAACCCTGTCTAGACAGTTGGGCATTAAATAATGCAGAATAAATCTGTTTTGTATTTGTTAACATAATTTTCAGTCCTGTCTTGTTTACATTTTTATAGTAAAATGTTTCTGGATCAGATGTTTTGTATCCTGAAAAATATGGAAACTTACTAGCAAATGTTTTTGAACTACCTTTAGGTGGTGTAGGACAATGTTCCCATTGGTTAAACATAAACACATTTCTTGGATATGCAGATTTATGCAAATAATGATGACCATAGTGATTAAAACAATACATTTGTTCATAGTCTGATGAACCCTCTAAATATTCATGTTTAGAAAATGCAGCAGATTTTTCTAGGTCAAACATTATATCGTTTACAGTCTCTAAGTCCCAATCATCTGAATAGGTACTGGACGAAATTAGATCACTTAGTGAAATTTTAAACAAATGTGGAATGTTCAATTGTTCATTCGGGCCGAAGATATCATAATCTGTTTTGTCCCACACTATACCATCCTGTATAGGAACAGCTGTGATGTTCACTGATGATAAGTCTCTTGCTTCACGATGGGAAGATTTATGAGGTTTCAAAAGTACGTTTACGTCTTTTCCTTCAGTGTTCACATGGATGTATCTGCCACTTATAAGCACGCTTACAGTTGTAACCAAAGCTAGCCAGAGCAGGAAAACAAAAAGTCCAGATGTAATCCAGAGTTCAATTCATGGAGAAACCAAATAAGTCTTTTTCACAAAATGAAGAAAGTCTTGTACTTGCTGCTTGAATTTCAATGACACTGGCGTCGTTTCAGGTTCACTCGGATCTTCTGAGAACGTATCAAAGTTAATGAAATAGCCAGAAGCAGTTCTGTCAATTGTTGGAATTGCATCAGGATTTGTAGAAATCACTGGAACTAGTTCTTCACTTGTTACGTTGGTGTAGACAGGTGTATTTGGATGAACTGTTACTTGGTGTTCAAGAGGGATGAGTTCCATAGCGTTGTTGCATAGTCCTCCGTCTGTTACAGCTGAATTCTCGATAGTTATCAGTCTTTCAGTCTGAACCTCTTGGATAGTAGCTAGAGGAGTGCGTCTGCTACTAGGTCGGAGTCCACGAGGCCTACTATTTAGTATTGGCCACATACTGTGGTTTGATCAGGTCGATGGACACAAATCTTTTCTCCTTTCTTCCAGCAAGGGGCGGCAGAAGTACTGTTCTTGTTCCTTGAACTACTAGGACAGGTACTGGTTGACTGTAAGAAGGTCCAAATTCCTTCTTGACCGCAATTTTTTCTCTGTCTAGATCCCCAACTTTTGGAATCCAGACAGGCCTTGCTGGGACAGCCGGTTGATCCCCAGTGGTGGTTGACTGTAGGAATACGTTGCTTTGTTTCGTTCTTAATTTGTTTAAGTCCTGTAAAACAGCCAAACGATCTTTGATATCAAATGGTTTATTTTCCACCACTGTGCCTACGTGTTCAAGGTCTGGTACCCACATTCTTGTCCCAAATAGGATCTCATATGGAGTGACCCCCCCTAGAGAACTTCTTGGCAGATTGTTCATTGCGCGCTGTACGCCATTAAGGTGTTTGACCCACCCATCACCCGAACCTAATACCCTAGCTGTTATAGACTGCTTTATGTCCCGGTTTTTCCTTTCCACAACCGAATTTCCCTCAGGATGGATTGGAGAGGAGTACCGCAATGCAACGCCCAGACTGGCCATGGCTTCTTTGTAAGCCCTAGAGCTAAACGCAGGACCCTGGTCAGAATGTAGCGTGCCTACTTCGTATGTGCCGATAAAGACTCGCAAATCTGTTATAACAGTTCGAGCGTCAGCCGAGCGCTGAGGCCATAACCATAGGAACCTAGATTCAGTATTTGCGGGAATGCCTTTGTCCAGTAGGACGCAGGCGCGTAGATAGTCGAATGCTGTCTAACAGTGGTGTCTGTACTGGGCTGCCGCATTCGCAGCATGGTGTCTGGTGGCTCTCTCGCTGTAATTTACAGTCTAAGCAGTTGTTGATGAATATGTGAATTTCTGTATTCATTCCAGGCCACCAGTACATCTCATTTAACGTCAAAATTGTTTTAGAGATCCCTTGATGTTACAGACCCTCCCCCAAATGCGTTTCATAAATCAAGGCTGCTCTACGTTCCATGTTTGGAATTACCCTATCCCCCACTCCAGGGATTCGAGCAAAAGGAACGTTGTTCGCATCAATTACAAGTTACTTGAGTGGAAACTTTTTTGGTAACGCTGCACTGCTGCCTTTGCTTGAAGCATTGACAGCCAACATTATCTCACCGTCTATTTTTGTTTTTGAACGAGTGATCGCAGCTACGGAAGCCGTTTGCACAGCCCGCTTTGCGGATTCATCAGCCAATGAATTCCCTGCAACGTGAACGCCATCACGTTGATGACTCAGTGTGTGGATCACGTGAGCCTTTGGTAGTTCGTTTTTCAACTGAACTACTTGTTCCCAAAGCATTTTGTGCTTTATTGTGCCACCTTTCGCATCTTTGAAACCATTTTCAAGCCAGTTTTGTATATAGTCATTATACGACTGAACACAGTAAAAGGAATCGCACACTATCAGACAATAATGTGTTTCCCTTGGGCTAAGGCTCTTTCTTTTGCTACAGCGGTTTGAACTGCTGTTAGAATTTTTTCAGTAGAACTGAAGCGCATTTCCGCTTGTGTGTACAAATGGGATTTGTATGCGATTGGTATTTTCTCACCCTCATTGAAAGTTAAGTACGTGAATCCGCATTGACCCGAAATTATTCGTATCACCAAATTGTGTTGACTTACGCGTGTTTGTAAGTGATTTGTTGCTAACATGTTAGCCTGGAGTGAACGCAAGATTTCCGTGTGTTCCTGTGTCCAGTTTCTGATCGAAAAATCAGGTTTAATTAATGCGTAGAGAGGTTTAACCCTTTCTGCGTAATTTAGAATGTGTGTTCTTCCAAAATTTAGGAAACCCAGGATGGATTGTAAGTTTTTTAGCGTTTTTGGAGGTTGGAGCAGCGCACACTTTTCTAAAAAGTTAGCTGCCAAGCTCTTGCCTTCACTTGAAAGCTCATATCCTAGAAATAGGACATTGAGATGGGCAATTCTGGACTTTTAAAGTTGAACTTGTAGCCCTCAGAGGCGAAACCCAGTATAATGGTGCTCACCCTGTTCAAGTGTTTTTCCAGGTCATCGTCTGTCAGATAGATGTCATCGACATAGGATAATGCCTCATTGTCATAAATTTGTAGTAACTCCATTACCCTCGCTGAGAATAAACCTGGGCTATTCTTGAACCCTTGTGGGAGTCGACAAAAGTGACGCTGGGTCCCCATTATGGAGAATGCTGTTAAGTACCTGCTTTCAGGTGCTATGTTTTGACAAAAAAAACATTTGAGATGTCTAATGTTGTTTTATATTTTTTACGCACAATGTTATTCATTAATGCTGTGCTATGTGCATTTTGCACTGCAAAAGTTTTAGAACAAGTGTTTAGGTGTCTGTAGTCCAAAACTAGACGATATGTATTGTCTGGTTTGGAGACAGGAAACAAAGGATTGTTCATTGAGGAGGTGCATGTTTCAATCACCCCTTGATATTCAAGTTGATCTAAGATCTCCCTGACCTGTTTTTTAGCTTCTTGCTTTATAGGGTACTGCCTTTGTGCAGTAGGTTCATGTTTCAGATGTATTTTATGGTGAGGTGAGTCCTCATCCCATCCTATATGATTTTTATATAATGCTGGGGCCTGGGCCACTGCCCATTTCCTGGCATATGTATAATTTAGGTGAATTGGAATATGGTTGGAGAAGGCAGGCATAATAATGTCCTCGCCATGTGGGCACTCCCTGACAAATTGTGGTGGCCAGTCCTTTTCTGCTAGAAGTATGTCATAGCCTCTTGATAGTCTTTCCCAAAAAAGTGCTTTCACCTGTCTAGGTTTGTCTCCCTCCATCCGGTGTGTTATTTCATATAACTTTTGTGGAGTACTAACCCTGGTGTCTACAGTCTCAACTGTGATGTACTCATTCAAGTCCACTATCTCCAGAAGATCCTTCACGGTCTGGCGAACTATTGTGACTTCTGCTGCACTGTCCAGCATTGTCTGAGCCCATTCTCCGTTCTTGAGTTGTGTTCTCAGTATTCTCGGCATGTCTGATCTTCAGACCTGCTACCTTCTTTATGGAGAATTGAGGTTTTGTTTTTGTTTTTGAAGCGTGTTTGTCGTCTTTCAATTTCACACGTTCTTCTTTATGTTCTGATCGTCCTCTTCTTTCCGAAGTCTGTGATGAGATCTGAAAGGGACGAGAGGAACGTGTATCAGTATCTTGATACCTATCAGGTTTTTCTCAAATTATCCCTATTCCTGAGGTTATACCTCCTTTCAGAGGGCTCCTTTTGAGGAGACCTACCTCGGGATTGAGAACGTTTCTCGTTTGATTTTTGTTTAGTGGACTCCCACTTCTTTTTAGAAGATGTAGGAGTTTGTTTTATTGAGTCCTTCTCAGGACTTTCAGATAGTTTCGGCTTCAGTGGTCTTCCACCCAAACTATCTCTGCCTAATTCTGCATAAGATTGTTCTATTATTCTGGGTAGCTCAGTTTGATGTTCTGTAACATCGAATTCCCTCAATTTTTGGCGGATCGCCACTGCTGCTGCCTCCCCTTTAATATTAGACAATATTATTGTTGAGACCTGGTCGAAATTTTTCAGTAATTTCATACCTAAATTTAGAGCAGGCTTTGCCCCGTATTCGTTTTGAATTTGTTTTAGGACTTCAGGTATTACCGCAATTGATGGAATACCATGTGTTTTAGTATAGATGGCAGCAAAGACTGAGCCCCAAGTGGTGCAGTCTTCCAGTTGTGGTGTGATCCCCATTGGTAAACTGATTGTTAGGATTCTGTGTTTCTCATGCGGGCTAGTATTTGGAAATACTGCTTCGATTTGAATAATTTTTTGAGCTATCCAAAATGGAATTTGCTCACGTTTTGTGGGCATTTTACCCATGACTGCGTATAGAGTCTGTGGTGTAATTTTTAGTGTATTCCCCTGTTGGGGAGTTGTATTTGGATATGTCAATGGTGGTCGGACTGTAAAAGTCCGCATGACATATTGGACCAATTGTCTGTAGATTTTTATTAACTCTGTGAGTTGAGTACGTAACTCCTCATCTGACATCTCTTCAATGTCTGGATGAGGTGTGTAGCCGGCTAAAATCGGCCATGTTGCTCCTGGTCTACCTAGTGGACCGAGCCTGGTAATGTTTTTGTGATGTTTTAGGGCGCCTTTAAACCAGAGCTGATGCTCTTGGTATGTTAATGGAATTTCAATATCCTCGAAAGGACTGTATTCCTCTGGTGGTTCATCTTCTTTGTAGAAGTGAAACATGTGTGTTACTGAATTGGATTCAGGAAATATTACCCATGAATAGAATACCTCTGTCTGAAAGGATTCATGTGCCTCTATCACGAAAACTGCTCTACCGCCTCTTGGTGGTAGGCCATGTTTCATAAGTTTTAGAGTGATGGCTCTTCTTAAGTTTTGATGGATGTGTATAACACCCTCTTCGGTTTCATTTAAACAGGTAAAGTTAAAAACTGCTGCTAGGGCTGGATCAGCCGCAGCTCCACCGTCTCCGGTTTCATTGTTGGAGCCAGGCATTTTGTTGTTTGAAAAATGGAGAAACAAGTTTCAAGGAAACAAAGATAAGGTGCACAATATTGTGGAACACTGTATCCTTCAACGTTGAGCAAACCAAACAGCTAATATATAGGGTACTGCCCTATGTAGCCGTGGTGGATACCTAACCCTGCCCACTCCAGACGTCTTTTGGAGTATATGGGTAGGGGTCTTGAGAGAAAAGGCACGGCTGAGTTACTCAGTATCTAACGTTGAATTACTGCCTTACCAAACCGTTGGGCGCCATGTAGTGTAGCTCCTATTTCCCTAATAGGCTCTGCGCATTGGAATAATATATCCTATAGGTTTGACATAGGACTAAGGTCAGTATGTCCCTATCGAGTATATTAAACTTAATTACTTGTGCCAGCTAGCTCAGAGGCCACTAGAAACTCCTTGACAACAAGAAGGGAGTAGTTTCTGGCAGCCGCAAAACATGACCACTGTGTTTCCCTTTAGAATCAGAACGTGTCCCAGAGTCATGGAAACAATAGATAACTATTTCACTCAGCTCAGTCGTGCATGCTTAGTTTTCTCCAAGTTACACAGAAAGAAATAGACGGGCGTTTCAATAAAAGATTTATTGAACAGTCTTGTTTCTGGTGTAAGTAAAATGAGCTGTTACGATCACAAGACAGTATGCGAGATAAATAATGTACAGTGTGAGCAGTAGAAATAAATAATACTGCGAGAGCATTATCTTTTAGTACATATGCTGTTACTTAAATAACACAGACTAAAAATGCGAGTACTCATACGATGCGTTGCTAAGCTAGTTCTACCCCAATGTACCTAACCTAATCCTAGGTGTAGGGAGAGGTATGAAGTAGGTGAAGTATTCCTTACTATGGTATACTAAGAGTATGTTAAGCCTAGTATGCCTAGTATGCCAAGAGTCCCTCTAGGTTATTATCAGCTCCATACCTGAAGAATGAGAGAGGTTGGAATCTCTTTGCCAGACTCGAACTCCAACACCCCGCAAGGGAAGTTAGATCACTGGAAGCTGGACTCTCTGCGTGCAGGGATGACAGCGTCTTCTCAGTGCGTCAGGACGGGAAACGGGCTCCTCTGAAGTCGAGGTCTCCTCTGGTTTACAGGGGCTAGGGAAGGTATATTTATACCTGAGAGCACCTAAGAATGTTAGCATTGACGTGAGTTGGACAGCGAAAGACGTCATAAATGAACCCCCTATGGAATAATGGTTCATGCATAATATATGAGTCCTTGAAGAAATCAATAGTCCTGGACTAGGGAAACTCCTGCAGCCTAAGGGTCTGTTCTTCATGAACTCGTTGTGACGTTAGGGTGGACGGATGTCAGAGACCATGCCTGTATTTGGAGTGCACGGTTTAATGCCTAAATAAGGGCTGGGATTTTATGCCTATATAAGGGCAGGGCGAATTGTGCCTATATAAGGACATGATACTGGAAAGCCCGTTTATGGATACCCTAAGAGGAATACAACAAGATGGCTGCTCTCTCGCTTGTCTAATGGTTCGACTGATTTTTACGTAATGAATATATATGCCCCTAATAATGATGATCAATCTTTTTGGCGGGCTATTAGTAGGAAGCTGTTTGACATCCCTCAAAATGCTAAAGTGATTGTTGGCTGTGATTTTAATCTTCCTATGGATCCTATTTTAGACAGACAATCGGCTTTTAAATTTCGTCCTCCTAGGGCGCATAAACAAATGTTGGATATGTGCTCTTCTCATCATCTTCTGGATGTATGGAGAATGCATAACCCTACTGGTAGTGATTTCACCTTTTTCTCCTCTCCACACTCTAGTTTTTCCTGTATTGATTATCTCTTGGTCGACGCAGCACTTTTGAAACATACTACTAATGTGATAATCCATCCAGTTCTTATCTCTGATCACGCGGCGGTCTCGTTTACTCTCCTTAATTTTACAGATACTCATAGATCGCGAACTTGACGTCTAAACACAGAAATCTTGGATGATAGTGAGGAGGTTAAACAACTAAACGTGGATATTCATAATTTCTTCAAAGATAATGTGTCATCCGTAAGCTCCCCAGTAGTCTTGTGGGATGCCTTTAAATGTACTATTAGAGGTCATATTATTAAAAAAATGGCGAAAAGGAACGCTGATATTAGAAGAACACTCACTGCCTTGGGTGATGAAATTAAAAGTAAAGAGATCTTATATAGAGGCTCTAAAGACAAATCGCTTCTACAAGAGATTAAGAACCTAAAATATTCTTATAACTCCATAGTTACCAAAAGAGCTCACTTGGGAGTACAGGCGCAAAAATCTAAACGGTTATTGTTACGAAACCGCGCAGGTAAGTTGTTAGCTGCTACATTAAAATATCAGGATACAAGTGTTAAGACGACTCAGATCTCTTGTATCACTGATAATGCTGGTGCCAGGAAGTTTCATACTCAGGACATTCTTGAGGTTTTCTGGGATTTTTATAAAAACTTATATACGCCCAAAGATCAGTGTAATCTAGGTACATGTCAACAATTCTTGGCTACTATTCCCACAAATACTGTCTCTGATTCAGATAAGGTTGATTTGGGGAAACCAATTGACTCTGAAGAAATAATTCAGGCTATTAAGACTACTAGATCAGGGAAGGCGCCAGGCCCTGACGGGTTTCCTATTGCCTACTATAAGACATTTCAATCCTCATTTTTAAATTATCTTAAAGATGTTTTTGATACTTTTATTTTATCGGGAAAGGTTTCTGGCTCAGCTGCGGAAGCCACTATAGTGGTAATTCCTAAAGATGGAAAGGACCATTCAGACCCTAAAAATTTCCGACCAATCTCCCTTCTTAACATGGAAGCTAAGATTTTTGCCAAAATTCTGGCTAAACGTTTGGAGAGCCATATCCCTCATCTTATACACTCTTCCCAGACTGGTTTTGTTAAAGGTAGGTTGGCTAGGGATAATATTTGAACTTTCTGTCATATTCTGGAAAAAGCTAAACTTTCTAACCTTCCATCGGCAGCGATTGCCCTTGACGCCGAGAAGGCCTTTGATAAGGTCTCCTGGCCTTTCCTACAGGCAGTTCTTCAATCTCATAATCTAGGAGATCCATTTATCAATATGGTAATGTCCTTATATGCTCAACCTAAAGCTAATATTAGAATTAACGGGACTACTTCTTCTTTTTTTAATCTCTCCCAGGGCACGAGACAAGGTTGTCCGTTGTCTCCTCTTCTTTTTCTTTTGTATATAGACCCTCTCCTGCGATTACTCAATCTAAATCAGGATATTAGAGGTTTTCAATTTGGTTCTCAGACAATTAAAAC
This sequence comes from Calotriton arnoldi, assembly GCA_963921515.1. Lineage (NCBI taxonomy): Eukaryota > Metazoa > Chordata > Amphibia > Caudata > Salamandridae > Calotriton > Calotriton arnoldi. Next base: position 1,550,376 of record CAWUFW010003923.1, on the reverse strand, counting down.
GGCCGCGTATGCGGATGACGTGCTCATCTTCTCTGAAGACATCGTAATTGCTATCCCTGCCATTTCCAACACAATCAAAAAATTCTCTCGTGTTTCAGGGTATACTCTGAATAAAGATAAGACGGAAATGTTTCCCCTGAATGCGTCGTGTTTCTCTTCTCATATGGGGACAGCGGGTTTTAAATGGCAACCGACTCATATTAAGTAACTAGGGATTTGGTTCTGTAATAATATATCAGATACTATTGCTCATAATGAATCTCTTATCATATCTAAGGTTAAAGACCTACTGAACGCGTGGTCGCCTAAATACATTTCCTGGTGGGGTCGCCTTCAATCCCTGAAGATGATGATAACTCCCATTGTTAATTTTGTTTCTTCTATGCTGCCTGTGAGGCGGTCTTCCTCCTTTTTCCACGAGATTGATGTTCTTACTTCTAAATTTTTATGGAATGATAAACGTGCTAGAATAGCATATAGACACCTGAGGAAACCTTATACTCTGGGTGGATGCAATCTTCCGGATTGGAACTTGTATCAAACTGCCTTTTTAGCGTCTCAAGGGGCTCTCTGGTTTGCCCCGGACTCCAGCCTTACTCCTCCATCGATTTATATTGAACGGGAGTTGTGCTCCCCTCTTTCCACTTCTACTTTCATGACCGCATCTAAGCTGATCTTACCGTATTCAGGCCGTATTATCTCAGATACAATTAATGCATTAAAACGCATAGACAATAAGGTCTCTAAACCAATTCATAAATCCAGGTGGTCCTCGATTTGGCATAACCCTAAAATTGTGACTGATATTGACTCTTTTACGATGTCTTACTGGGCGACCAAGGGTATTAAGTTGGTCAAAGACCTTTATGATTCTAAACATGACCCGATTCCTTTTTCCTCCTTGGCTAGAGATTATAATCTCAGTAATATGGATTTTTATTCCTTTCTGAAAATAAAGGTAGCCTTATCCAAAATACTTCTTTCTCCTGAGTCTACTACCATTTCGCTTCTTGCTATGTGGCATAGATCAGGCCATATTGCTTCCAAGATTTACAAGTTTTTATCTGATTCGTCGCCCTTACAGTCTACAGTTACACAGGAGAAATGGCTACACCATTTTGAACCTGATACTTTTCAACATATCTCACAAGAGACCTGGCAGCTCATTGGCAAGCTTTCGCTAAAGAATAAGATTGCTCCTTCTCTTATTCAATCCAAATTTTTTACGCTTAATCTTCTACATTGGACCCCGGTTCATCTACACAAACTAAATCTTAAAGATAACGATCTTTGTTGGAGTTGCAAATTAGCTCCTGGCACCCATCAACATATGTTTTTTGAATGCTCATTATTGCAACCTTTTTGGGAATTGGTCCACAAACACTTATTGTTAATTTTTGGTATTAATTTTGAGCTCTCAATACCTTTAATCCTTTTAGGCCTATGGGCTGCGCCATCTCTGTTACCGCTTGATGATACGGATATGCAATTGCTAGATTTGCTTATATCAATTGCTGTTAAAATTATATTAACAGAGTGGAAATCGTTTAACTTAGTATCGTACCATACTTGGCGGGCGTGGGTATCTTTTCTTTGAGGGGCTCACACCTTGGTTGAGGAGAAACGGTATACGCCTGTTATTTCTAGTGTGGTCCGGAGTTCTCTGGATAGATATATGGACTTGGCTTCGCAGGGGCTGATTGAGCAGTTTCCGTTTGTGTCTTCCTCCTAGTTTATTTCTCTCTATGAAGCAGACGTCCCCATCTCTTGCTCTTGCTCTCTCTTGTATCTATTCTCTTCTTTTCTCAATCTGCTTCTTCTTTCCTTTCTTTACTATCCTTTTCTATCTTTACTCTTTCTCTCTTTTCTCTATTTTGCATGTTTGATTTATCTATGCAGTACAACCAGTTTCATGAAATTGTTTTTCTGCTCAACTAGATATTATACATTACATAGGATTTATTTATTACATGAAATATATTTCTATTTATGAATTGCTCATCTTGTTCTGGTTCACAGGATCAGTTGTATTGCATTATATTATATCTTAATTATTTGTATTCCTTTATTATAACAATAAAGAATATTAGAACTAAAAAAAAAAAAAGCAGGACATGGAGAATTCAATGAAAATTGCTAAATATAAAGTCATAGAATTTCACCTGATGGATTCTGCCTTCTGACAGATGAAGTTGCCATCCTACTGGGAATTTGAAAGGAATGCTTTGGCTCTGTGCAGGTGTGCCTGAGTTGCAACCTTGTAGAAGTCTACAACGACCATCCAGTGAGGTTATCGAAGATTGGCTCGTATGCAACATTTGGAAACTGACAGTCAGTTCTGAATGTATTCATTAAATTCTTTTGGGAGGCCCTGATTCACACCACAGGTTACAGACCAGACTGAATAGGTTTATTTCCAGGAGTAAAGGGGACCAAACTAAAAGGACTACCGGGGCCACTTAGGAGGTATGCCAGGGGAGTTAGCGTTACTAATCAATAATCCTTTGAAAAAGAATGAAATTATATTTAGGACGATGGAAAGAGATTGGAGGGTACTGGAATCCTAATTAGACAATGTGGAGTGGTCGGCCAGGGTTTATTTTAGATCCGAGGCTCATACTGGCTAACTAAAAACAGGAAAGAACCATAGAAATGTTCTTTTATTTTATTCTCCCATTGCTTGCACACCATGAGGGAGAGGTCAGGGAGGTGAGACCATAAACAGGAAGCAGGAATGCCAAGCACAGGCTGTGGAGAATGGCCTTTGAAAGGGCAAGATCAGGCCCTGATCCTTCTCGTGCAAACTAAATATTTCAATGTCACAACAGGCCCTCCTGCAGGTCAACAGTCACCCGAGTAGTAAATGTAAACATCAGGTGGAGAAATATACTGCTTCTCTTCTTTATTAAGTTCAGTCTTGGGATCCAAAGGCAGAGGGATATTGAAATGGACACCTGTAAGTAGCTGCTGCAAAAATCCATTGGTTCAAGTTAGTGGTTTGTTTTTCGTGTAGAGGTATGTCAATAGCAATAGCAAGATGATATATGTCTACAGATACAGAAGGTGAGCTCATCAGGTGTTCCTGCCTTTCAGTCACCTAACAGCATGCCAGTCAGTCATAAATCTTTATTCGATCTCGTTTTAAAAACAGACCATAAAAGCACAATTTTATCCAACAGTCATAAAACAATATTGTAAAACCATGTAAAACAGTTAAAAAAAACAAGAGCATTTTTTATGGGGCTTCGCGGCAATATCATTAGGCGAGCCCTAGACCGATAAATAGAATATTTCCTTTTAAAAACCCTTTAGGGGACAGTCAAAGTCTTAGTAAGTCTTTAAGGCCAGCTCATTTAGATGTGACCCCTTTCATGTTTTCCATCATTTTTAAAGCAGCAGATGCTGAGGCTTCCTTTTTCTCACACAGGCCCACAAGAAACTTGCTACAGAAAAACAAACATAGGGATCAGATAATGCCTTTAAAAAGTAAAGTGCCACCCTACTTTGTGCAAAATTATAGCGCCTTAAAAGTGGAAGGATGAAAGCTTTCCTTTCAGTATGGTAAAACCTACAAAATAGTACTAAATGTAGGTCCGTCTGCGGTGAGTAATTATCACGCGGACAGAGGGACAATTCTGAATGTTTAAACTTCTTCTCTGGAAAACCTAACATCAGTGGGATAAGGTTCAAGCGAAAGCGCAGTAAAATAAATCTGTGCTGAGCAATATTAATGCGGGAAAGATATGAAAACCCTTTGACTATTCTTGGTGGAATAAGATCATAAGCGAGGGACGCCTTTTGTTGTAGATTCTTTTCCCTCCGTACCGCAGTAACCCTCTGCATAAATAACTCAGTTATGTTCTGTTTTGAAGCACTCCTACATGTTGGGGGGTCCCTAAAAAAAATTCCTGCCTGATTGCAATTAATTCAGTCTCTACGTATCTGAGCCAGACAATCTTTTTGTAGTGATCCAACTTCATACAATCGGCAATGATACGTTGTGTTAAATTTACAGTGGGCAGGCGCCAAATTGAGAGCCATAACAAGATTGGTGCCAGTCTAATGGAATCTATAAGATACGGTAGCCCAAATTCAAGATGGAGAATGTAGTTTGAATATGAACGGGGTACTGAAAGCTTATTTTTGAAAAAAGTGTCTCTCACACACTGGAGTTTATCCATGTTTACCATCCCCCATACGCCCGCCCCATACATTGCCGCTGCCTTTGTTTTGGCGCAATAGATGTTCTTAATCGTGTCCAAGGGACTGGCTCCTAATTTCCTAGCAAACCCCTTTATGGCTTGGAGGCTCCTTTCCATACCTAGTGCCCTAGCCGCCAATAGGTTTATCCAGGAATGATTTTTGTCAAATAGAACTCCCAGATATAAAAAGGAGTCTACCACTTAGATTTTCTTAGATGCCAGACGGAAATGGGGGGATTTTGCTCCTCTACCTGCTCCTGCAATAATAATGAAAGATTTCGATTAATTTACTCTTAGATCTAATGAAGCCATGAATGAGGCATACGATGTTATAAGGCTTTGTAGGGCGATTCCTGTCCTAGTTATTAGTACAGCATCGTCCGCATAAGCCAATATTGATAGGGGGATGTTATCAAATGTAGGCACGTCCAAAGGTGAGCCAGTCAGGGCCGCCCCCACCCCGTTTGTATAGATGGAGAAAAGAAACGGGGCGAGGACACATCCCTGCCTGACTCCCCCTCTCGATCTTGAATGAATGTGTACATTCCCCATTTGCCCCGTACCTCACGCAAGCAGTGGCATTGGTATATAGCTGGCGGATGAAGCTGATTATTAAGCGGTCAATCCCCATCCCCTCCAGCATAGGACACAGCTTCTGGTGAGAGACACAATCGAAGGCCGCTGTCAGATCCATAAAGGCCATGTAGATCTTTCCGCCTTTTACTTTGGTATACTTGTCAATACAGAGCGATAGGTTAAGGCATTGATCCACCGTCCCCTTACCCCTCTGGAACCCATATTGCGCCTCCATCAAAATGTTATGTTCTTGGGCCCAGTCCTCCAGTCTGACTAGTAGGAGCCTGCTCATAAGTTTTGCAGTTGTGTCCAGAAGGGAGATAGGGCGATAGTTATTTGGACTGGCCCTATCTCCCTTCTTAAAGATGGGGACTATTACACTCTGGTTCCATGAAGTTGGGGGACCCTCCTCCGCTATAGCATTAAAGACATTTGTTAACAGAGGAACCCACATATCATAATTGTCCTGAAATAGATCGATCAGGATCCCATCTGGGCCAGGAGCCTTCCCTGAGGCACAAGCCTCCAGACCTCTTCTAACTTCAGATAGAGAAAAACTCAGCCTGCCTTGGGGTAAGGGGGCTTGCTCCGCAGATATTGTCGCGGGCAGGGTGTTTGCACCAAAAATACTTTCAAAATGTCTCACCCATGCGTCCTCCTCTATGTGTGAGTCCAGAGAGGGGTCTTTATCGTCTTTAAAATGAGGGGTGTTTATAACCCTCCAGAAATCCCTGCTGTTGCCTGAGACAGCAGCTTGCTCTAGATCTTCCCAGGCTTTCTCCCGAATATCCTTTTCTCTCCTTCTTCTAGCCTGCTTGTAGTTGCTACGTAGCAATCTTATCAATACTGGGTCTCTGTGTTGATCCTTTAAAGCTTTTTTAAGGGCTTTCTTTGCTTCAGAACATGATTGATCGAACCATCGGCTAGTTCGCTTGGAATTTACCGGAATAATCTGTGTACTCCTAACGGGCGATCTAAGAAGTTTACTTAACAAGAGATGATTCACATATGGATTATTAAAATTTATCACCACACAGTCTCCCCCAATGGACTTTAATGAACCACCCAGCCATCCCACTCTCCCAGCCATAATGATTTTGTTTGCCAGCTGATGGTTCGTCAGGCCAGTGTCTTTAAGATGGTATGAGAGCCAGTGCAGACATTTATCCATTAGCTGGGTCATAGACTCTAACTGGTTTGCCTGAAGTGAAGGAACGTTGGCAAGGACCAGTACCAAAGGGGAGGCTGCCAGTGGAAGATATAGAACTGGAAGAAGATGATCGTCTGCCATTGTATTTAATGCATCTCGTGGGTCAGGTTTGTCGCAAGGCGCTCTTGTTTCCTCCCTTTCTAAGGGGGCCTGTAGACGTGTGTCCCTTACGCCTGTGCCTTTAGCGTTTTGCGCCTCCCGCTGTGCATTAGCATAGGTAGTAGTTGTAGGAGGGGGCCCGCAAAACTGTGTGGCCGTGCTTGCTGAATTACCCTGTGCTGTTGGAGGGGGCAGACCTCGATCATCTATATCATGTCCTAGAGTTCCCACCACAGGTAAACCTGCGGGGTGATGTGTGGGGGGCTCTGTCCGATTTCCGCCTGATGTTTTAGATAGTTCGAGCCCAATTAAACACTGTTCTATCTGCGTTAGCTTGGTTAAAATAGGGTCCAATAGTGTCGACATTCTTTTACTGACTTCAGCCCATAGTGTCTCATCCAGTACTACACATGGAGTTGAGATATTTACGGTTGAGGGCTTTGCTAATACTGGGGGGCTCACTGTGGCCACTTTAAGGTGTACACCCCTGGGTTTGGGAGCACGGGTAGGTTTGGTTTGCTTAGGGATTGTGGATGCGCCAGCCCTTCGCCGTTTTGGTGGAGGTTCATTTGTGGAGTCAGTGTATGGAGCAGACGAGATAGGGGGGTGGTGGAGAAAGCTCCTTGCTGGGTATATCTGGAGGAATTATCATTCCAGGCGATACTTCATGTTGACCCGGTAGAAGATCACTAGGGGTTAACAATAGTCCCAAGAAACCGGGTTACCTTTTATCAGTTGCAAGGTGATAGAGGGGGGGCCCAACCCAGCCTCCTCCGGGCTCCGACAGGCGTGGATGGGCCCACCCTTGGCCCGGGCTTCGCTCGGGCGCGTTCTCGCACCGCGGGCTGGCGTGGGTGTTTTGAGTGCGCTCCAGGCGCAGGGGAAGATGGGGAATGTAGTCCCCCCAGGCGGCGTGCTCCTCCCAGACGCGGTGTTCAAGAGAGGGTGGTGAAGCTCAGCTACTCCTCTCTCTGCTTCACGCCATACCACAAACAAGGTTTCTGCCACTACACCTGCCGCAGGCTGGCGTGGGTGTTTTGAGTGCGCTCCAGGCGCAGAGGAAGATGGGGAATGTAGTCTCCCCAGGCGGCGTGCTCCTCCCAGTCGCGGTGTTCAAGGGTGGGTGGTGAAGCTCAGCTACTCCTCTCTCTGCTTCACGCCATACCACAAACAAGGTTTCTGCCACTACACCTGCCGCGGGCCGGCCTGGGTGTTTTGAGTGCACTCCAGGCGCAGGGGAAGATGGGGAATGTAGTCCCCCCAGGCGGCGTGCTCCTCCCGGTCGCAGTGTTCAAGGGCGGGTGGTGAAGCTCAGCTACTCCTCTCTCTGCTTCACGCCGTACCACAAACAAGGTTTCTGCCACTAAGAGCATGAATTTATTATGTAGCCAGTCAGCTTATTGGGACCATAGTCCATTCAACAATGACATACGTAACATAAAAGCTGATTACGAATATCAACATTTATACCTACAATACTAATCCATAAATACATTCAATTTACAATTCTAAAAAACTAAGTAATTCATATATCAATCAATATTCTAACTTTGAAATGTAGAAAATCTGATTGGAATAAGATCGGTTTCTTTGTCACAGACTGTAAAATATTTTCAGCAGCAGTTATACATTGCTGATAAAAATGCTCAATTCTTTTTGGCAGGAGGTTATACCATACTTGGCAAGAATCAGTTTTAAAATGATCAGTTTCTCTACTATAATAAAGTGACAATCCAATACTATATGCATGTTAGAACTGGGGTTTCTGGTTGTCAGAGTACACACCCTGTGCAAGCAAGAACCACCACTCTAGTCAGGCTAAGCTAAAAGATAACCTGTGCTCATCATCTTATAGATTAGCACAGAGCAGTCAAACGTATATAAAAGAGGCAATCTGTAAAGTATTTTTGCAACACACAGTAGCACAATGAAAACACCACAAAAATACTCCACACAGGGTCAGAATAATAGGTTAATATATTATATTTGTAAGAGTAAAACAAGACCAAAACAACAAAAATCCAATAAGTATAACCTGACTCAAACATTTTTAAAGATTAAATCAAAATCTAGTTGTTTGTCACCAGCATATTGATGGTACATGATACCAGCATTCCAAAGTAGTTCCACAAGAGGTTGCATGTAGATATCAAAATGTATGAGGCAAGGAAGGAACATTGGGGGACATGGTGAGGTAGCAGTCATGGGTGTCAGAGGGGACTGCAATTTCTACTTGTGAAGAATGATTCTCCGAGTATGATGTGAGCCAACTGAGTTCTTGGACATGGATCTAAATGGTTCTTCATAGTGTTAACAAGCAGGTTGTGGTCAACATTGTCAAAAGATGACAAGCCCAGAACAATTAGGAGGCAGACGTTACTAGTATCTACGAAGACAAAGGTGTTATTCATGATGTGGACATTCCATTTAAGTACTACAGTTATCATATTGATTGTTGTCTGGGATAAAGTCTTTTAATTAGGTTGCCATACAACTCCCAGTTACATCAGAGTGGAATGGCAGATCAGAGCAGGATCAAAAGCAATAAGAATTGTCCTGGCCTGTAGTGGCATTTTTAGGGAAAAAATACCTGTAAGAATTTACAATATTAGCCCAGTATGGACTAATATGGTGACAAATAGATTTCATTAATATTAACGGAATAGGATTGGCAGAGAAATGTGGAGGTCTTTTTAGCAAAATAGTCATTGCTATCAAGGATTGAAGTACTTGATCAAAATTGGTATATGTTGTGAGAATTTTCTACTGAATGTGGAAATGGGTAAATGGTACAGGAGTATGAGAGATGTTGTACGGAAGTGCGAAGAATTTGACCACTCTTCCACGTTTAGTGCTAAAATCTCTGAAAGTGGCAGTCAGGGAGAAGTTGGCAGCTTATCCTATAATTGTAAATAGTTTTTGGTGCCATTTCTCAGCCAGTCAATTTTTGACTTGATGTGGAGAGCTTTGGCATTTAGAGTGTGTTATATCCTGACTTGTCAGAGATCATAGAAGTGACAGGAGAAAGGTGTATGCCATTACACTCTTTCAATCACCTTGACTTCTTTGCACTCCATATTTAAACTGAGGGAGAACTAGGGGCATTCTTTAGGAGGATCAAGTATTTAAAAGGAGAGATATTGTGGAGTAAGATTTTAAATTTGACATTCCAATTTGGACAGTGGGCAAAATGTAGTGTGAAGGAATTGAAGGCATCAGAATCCATGTTTTTAGTATCACAAAAGCAAAGTAGGATATATCTGAGCTGGCTAGAGACATAGGGCCACATGTATAAATAGGCAAAATGGAGATTACCTAATCGCAAATCCAAGTGGGTCACAAATCGACCTACCTCATGAAACTTAATGCGGTAGATCGCAAATTGGTGACCATTGGGAATCTCTAAAATCACGGGGATGGTGGCCTTCTGGGGTCGGCAGTAACCCCTGGCGGAGCTTGCGGAGTGAAGCTACGTGGAGTTCCACGGAGTTGGGGGGAAACTCTGTGGAAATCCGCGTAGCTCCGCTCTGCCACCCGCCTCCACCCCGCATAAATTAAAATAACGTATGAACATAATTTAAAAGGAATAAAAGTAACTTACCTTATTGCGGCGTCCCAGGGCTGCCCTCCTGCTCCTCGCGTACATCTTGCACAAACTGTGAATGCGCGCGCACACGCGCATGTGCAGTTCGTGCAAGATGTATGCGAGGAGGAGGAGGGCAGCCCGGGGACGCCGCAATAAGGTAAGTTACTTTTATTCCTTTTAAATTATGTTCATACGTTATTTTAAGTTATGCGGGGTGGAGGCAGGGGCCAATTTAGCGAGGGGTGGGCTGGCTAACTCCGCTCTGCTGCGGAGCCAGAGTTTTTTTCCCTACTTCGCGTTGTCAGCGGAGCGCGGAGTACGGAAATCTCCACAGACTCCGCTGGTGGAGCGGAGTTCTCTGCCCGCGCCTAGTCGGCAGACCACAATGTCCATAATTGCTTTTAAATAAAGCAATCAGTTTTTTTAAACGCAGCCCATTTTCCTTAAAGGAAAATGGCTTGCATTTAAAAATAAAAGAAAAAGCTTTCTTTTCAGTTTTTTAAGAGAAGGCAGTGGTCCATGGGACCACTGGCTGCTCTGAAAAAAAGTTTTCGCTACCATTCCCAAAGGCCTTCCCATTTGCGAATGGTTTACCACCTACTTGAAGTACGTGGTAAAATGCAAATGTTTTGTGACTGCATTTTTAACGCAAAACATTCTTACATACTACTGTGATTCGTTATTAGAAAGGGATGCTCTAAACACACCCCTTCCTAATAACGAATAGGTATTTATTCGCAATTCCAAAATTGCGATTCGGTAACATGTTACCAAATCGCAAATTGGAATTCATACATTCCAAAATGCAGTTTACTGGTTGCAAACAATCCGATTCTGCGACCGGTAAAATGCATGATACATGTGGAGTGAGAATGGGATACGTAGGTGATCACACCCAGGGCCAGACAGGGAAACCAAAAGCAGCAGTGGCAAAAATGCCCTAATCAGCCCTTCTCCCTTCTTTTTCCCTGCACAATCTCGCTCTTTCCTCCATTTATTTTCTCCCCTTCTCTCCTTGCTTTTTCATCTCTCTATCTAATCACTTTGGGCCTGATTCATAAAGGCAATCTGAGACAAAAGTCTAACTTTACGACTTTTGGTATTGAAAGAGATCATTTACGAGTCGTATCTTTACGTCCGCAGTCGGGCCAGAATCTCTGCACCCAGGCTGTACTCTCCGCACACAGGCCATACTCTCTGGCTCGGGCCGTACTATCGGGCTCGGGCCGGATGAAGTGTAATCAATGGGCCAGAATGGAATTTTTTAAAAAGGGAGCATTAGGAAGGTGTGATAAATGGTAGAGGAGGTCATGAAAATCAGTGGGCAAGAAAAGGGTGTGGCCGGACACTACATTATATCCCAGAAAAGTTTGCTCCTTTGCATCATTGTACATGCAGTGCATAATTTGCGCTACCCTCAGTGTTGAAAGTAGTGTCAACACTACAGTCAACACTAAGGTGAGCACCCTTAGTGTTGACTGTAGTGTTGACACTACAATCAACACTGAGGGAGTGCAAATTGAACCATGATGCAAAGGAGCAAACTTTTCTGGGATATGATGTAGTGTCTGGCCACACCATTTTCCCTACCCAAACTATTTTTCATGGCCTCCTCTAAAATTTAGACTTTAAACACTTGGATTGTGTCAAGTGAGAGCCACTGTCTTGCTTAGATGAAGCCTCTACAACGTATTGCCTATGTAAGCCATAGCCCCTAAGCCTTCCCTTCTGATTGCTATAACTTCACCAATTGATGTGGAGCATGTGAGGCATGTCAGCATGCAAAGCACGCAAAGTGTGCCACAGACATGCAGACCAGGAGGGCAGGTGAGACGAGGGTCCAGATCTCTGGTCCACATCCCACCTGACCTGCTGGTGTGAACTTTGAGCATTTCTTCAACTCTAGGGACCTGATTACAATTTTGGCAGTGCAGCACCGGGTCCGCTGCACCGCTAAAACCGTGGTCGGGCCACGCGCCAAATGACAAGTATTTCTTGTGTCTTTTGGGCTTTTTTTTATGTTCCCTTAGTGGTGCCTCAGAAAAAGGGCACTTCAATGGGAACAGCAAAAACAGTTCTTGCATGGCATGCACTGTAAAGTCCATGCCATGCAGGAACTTGTGTGCAGGCACACAGGGAACAGTATATACTAATGGATGGTTCTGTCGAGAAAGGTAGAATTGCTTCAGAACGCTTTGCATTTATCCTGACTACTAGGAAAGCCAATCAATGGTATATATAGTCAACATTAAATACCATACAGACAAAAAATTATAAGACTGATGTTATAGACTCAAAATGTGTACATAATATTGAAAGTCATATTATATAAAACACTACGTATGCAAATATGTAAAATCACAGGACTGTTCAACAACATACATCATTACATTCATAAATATGTGCCATATACAAAGTGTACTACATAGAACACAATCAAAACATTTAACATTCACAATACACAATACACATAGAAATAAACACTTAATTCTGCATCCGTATAAACTTGGCATGTACATTGAAACATATAGCCTTAGTAGTGGAATACTAGTACGGAATGCCTGATCTGGACGTAAACGTTTCAACCCCTAAGCAAAGAGTGCTATTGCAAGACATCACCCAGGGTCTTCTTCAGGACTATGAATATATTTCAGAGCAACCTGTATGATAGAAAAACAGAGCATCAATGCGATAGCATACCTAGCCTTTACATAGAGACAAAGGTCTCTCATGCATCTCTCACCTGTATACATAGGCCTTGTGGTTGCTAGATGGGGGGAGGGCTCCCATTACTGTCAGAAGTCCTCCATATGTCCCTTCATTCGGGAAACATTCATTGAGGATCCAAAACAGGTGCTGGTAAGTACTTCCCTACGTGGCCTTATCCAAGGGTAACTAAGAAAACAAAGTAGTCGAGGACCCTGCATTAGAGCTACATATCGGGCAGTCTGATATGTCAAGGAGCACTCATACCTTGTCTTTCTTGTAATCTGTTTCACTGGGAAATCGCCACACATTGAGATCCTGTCTACCTGTAGACATTAGGAAAAGAGAGCAGTAAGTTCTTCAAATGTCCTCGTGATTTAGAACATTTCTACAAAGGACACATAAAATGTTCCCCGTGGTTAAATAAAAGTAATTTGCAAATGTTAAAGTGAATTTCAGCTTGAAAAAGTGACACCTTTACTTCGATGACGGTGCAACTGCACCCGTCTGTCTCTGCAGCCTGACTCGAGGCCAGCAGAGAACAAGGTAAAGATGGACGGCCACTGCATAAGCATGCACATCCGAATCAGCATGTAGCGAGACAGCTGGTCGATGACCCATGCCGACGCGGGAGCCGTTAGACCCAAGCTAGCCGTGGTCATGGCAACCATGCAACAAAACGTCCGCTACGGCAGCATGCAAGTAGGAGCATTGTGCAACAGCTGCTCAATGTCTCATTAAAGCCCAGGAGCCATCGAGGACGGGCTTCCCGATAATCATGCAAAGAGAAAGGTGGATTCCCCTGTCGATGGTAATGAAATCACCCCATACTATGTCAAAAATAAAGCCATAACTGCAAAAGAATAAGGTGACCTAAAGTACGTATGGCAAGTTGCATGACGAAATGTAGCAGCAGCCGCACCTCGGTGTTGGTAACAAAGATACAAATGTGGCCGAACGGGGACACAATATTTATACACATTGATGCGTAATGCGTGGCATTTGCTGAGATAGTGGGTAAATTAGTGGAAAAGTTGGCTAAAGTACATCATTAGGTCATGCGCGTCACTGATGATAAGTGATAAAGTAAACTGCTTAAGCAGTACAAATACATTATTTGATGACAATGTGCAGGTATATACATATGTTTCCCACAAACTCTTGAACTGAAATGATGGTAATGTTTATTGTCCCTTTCCAACATAACTTTGATATAAGGTATGATTTGTAAATATTGTAGCAAGCATGTGATAACTAGGTCTGAATACAAGGTACGGTTATTGTATTAGGTATGACAGTAATGTCCTGACTGTGTGTGGGGGGTGGGGGCAGAGAAATGCACAACCCTTCAAAAAGGGAATAAGAAGGATAGCATAAGTAGAAGTAAAACGTCCGAATTGTGGGCTTGTTTTTCAGGCTTTTACTGTACATAATGGTGAATTTGAAGGTTTCCAGCCTACCTGGCCCACATGAATTAGAGGCTCACACAACTACCCAAAAGATACTGGTGATTTATAATTGATGATTTATTAAATATACTTGTATATCTGAGATTGGATAGACAGTAATCAAGCTAAATCTGTTCTACATAATGAGAAGAATATTTAATAATAGCATCATGATGGATTCTATTGATATTGCTCACGTGGCTAAACCTGTTCCAAGGACAAGGACAAGCTATCAAGGGGATACAGTAGTAAATCTATTTAAAGCCATGTAAAGGAGATTTTTTAAGGAAGCTTTTGAAATCTTCCTAAGACGAAGGAGAGCATGGTTAAAACAGGACAAATAATGAATGCTATTCTTAGGAAAATTATAGCATTGAATTTTGAAATTTGTTGTATGAGGATGTCCTACTATTGATTTCCATATTTTTTTGATATTCAGAAACTTCAGTGGCAACTTTTTATTCCTGAAATATATAAATGATTTGATAGGGTATAATTTATACATAAAGAGAAATCACTCATTTCATTCGAGTGACGAGGTTACTTTAAACATACCATTAGATACAATCTATGATGTTACTGTCTCTTTATATGTAAAAGGAATGTTGTTGGGTCCAATGGCATTCCCATTTTTTTTTATTTAAACTCAGGCTACTTTAAAGATTTAAATGGCTAGCTGGTGCAAATTAAATACCAGATAACTGAGGGGAAACTATTGGTAAACCAATATAAACAATAAGGGTAATAAAAAATGATCCTTCTGTTTATCATTTGATTTCATCATTAGATTCCTCATCTAAAACATATTCTATGCTGATTTTGAAAGTTTTTGAAGACTTCTGCAAAACTGACAGACTGATTCATCTTAATTAAAATGACTCATGGCTAAGATTAGGTACAAATCATTAGAAATGTGCATTGAATTAGTTAAAGCACACATTTGCTAGCAAAAGCAATAGCTTTGCATGTTTTGTTGACGTCTGCAGCTTTTGACTATGTGGATCGTAGTTTGCTCTGGGGAAGGATGAAGAAGTTTTAAATTCCAGATGGTGTGTTGGCTTTGGCTGGGTGTCTACCTATAAACACTTGGGAAACATTTATTAGATTCAAGAGGTAAACTACCGGAATGATTTGAGGGCTGTGATGTCCTTAAACAAGTCAGTGGTTTAGCCCCATTAGGGTTTACATGGGTTTAGCAGTTTCCAGCAAGATTGTTCATGCCATTAGTAATGGTAAATGATCATTAAGTAACTGTTTCATTCTAAACTGGTGATCTAATTATACTGGACCATAGAGCGGTGAGAAAGCACCATCAACTGATGGCACTATAATCTAACAATATTTTGAATAAAATGACTATAAGTGTTAGTAAACCACAGCTTATGCAGTGTGGGAGTAAGGGCGTAAAGAATACTGGTAATTACATGCTTAATAAAATGAAAAGCTACAGGTATCTAGGTGTCGCATTTGAGGCCTTCCCTGAATAGAAATAACATTCTGACATGGTATATAACAGTGCACATTTAGCTGCCAATGACCTGTGTAAATTCAATTTAGCTAATCTATATTTCTATTTATTCGTCTATATGGTGACTTACGTTTAAGACACTAATGAATGTGTATACACAGACGTTTACTCCCACTATTTTATATGGAGCTCCTGCACTCATTTTGGACCAGTGGGCCATTACTTTTCTTCTGATTCTTTCATCCTAATTCTGCTAGCTGGTTCTTCTATCTTTACGATGTTCAGATTTTTTAAATTTAGTTTTATCCTGACAGGCCTCTCACTGTGGAACTGTTAACTCATTAGAATATTGCCTTAATTTATTCTTTTTGTCAGCTGCAGAACGGTTTTGCTGTGGCCAGTAGGAGCAATGGACAGAGGTTTATGACTCTGAATCTTGCTGAACAGGCGACATGCAAAAGCTAAAGCACTCACATCATCATAAATAGTCTCCTAACACTAACCCCAAAGGAAAATGTGTTAATTCTGAGAATAATGCTGATTTAATGCCCCTGACAGGCCACTGACTAAGCCTGGGCGTAGTTCGCGAAGTAGCGCTACGCGAAGCTACGCAAAGTGCAGTTCGCACTACGCGAGCTACGCGTAGCACTACGCGAACTGCGTAGTGCACTGTTCGCAATGATTGCACAGTGCCGGATGCTTGTCCGCACTGTGCAATCATTGAAAACGGCATCTTGCACAGTGCGAAGCTGTCTTTTACTGCCGCTCGAGTAGATTTTTACTCGAGCGGCAGCTTTCCAACGCGGACTGGTAGTTTCTCATCGCGAGCGGTCGCGAGCATACGCGACCACTCGCAATGAGAAACCTGACCTCCCCGCGTTGAGAATCACGCCGGGAGGTTTATTTTCCACGCTCGCGATCGGCAACTTGATGTTGCTGATCGCGAACGAGGAACGAGGAAAAAGTCTCGCCGGGATGTCATTTTGCTTGCTCGCGGTCGCCAACTTGACGTTGAGGACCGCGAGCAAGCAAAAAATGACCGCTGCACTACGCTACGCTACGCTACGCGTGTTTGCACTGTGCTACGTGCAATTCGCGTTGTGCGAAGTAGCGCAAACTTCGCAAACTACGCGAGCGTAGCGTAGTGCTTTGCCCAGGGTTACCACTGACCTTCCAGAGGCTGCTCTGCTAACTCCCTTCGTTGGCACTAAGGTACGTTATAATATTCACGTGAGGGATTCTGCAAATGCACGGCCAGGTAGCATGCTGCAGAAGCTTGACTCCACTGTGGGAATCAACCTGCTGCTTCTTCATGAATCTGCTCCAGAGACAAAGTGGAAATGTACCTAGGTTCACATGGGAAAGCTCCGTTGTAGATCCTTTTAAGTTACTTTGTGGACCTACGGGCTTGCAGATGCTTGAATTGATTAATATTGAACTTTCTCAAAAACTAAAACCTTGCATCTTCCTTAATTTTCCTTCATTTTTTTAATCACGTCTGCATCCTGTCAAGATTTGTTGTTTTACTTATTCTAAGGGATCATTTAAGTTAGTCTTGTTTATTTATTAAAGCTGAGTTGTATTTTTTGCTTCAGTGATACGTATCCTTTCTGAAAGAGTCTGCCATCATCATGTTGGCTCAAAAGGACTATAGTGAATCAGGTGTTCTCCACTGTGCGTGTTAGATTGGTGGGGGCAGATGGTAGCTTTCTGAAATCGCAAACTCTGTTAGCATTCTTGAGAGAATGGCACTTTGAGTAGGAAAATATATACAATTATACATGGGTAACAGTTAATTACGGGGATTTTTTTTCACCTAGAGGTTCACCAAGGGTGAAATCAGATAGACAGCAAGCCTAAGTTGTCTATGATGTCACTCAAAACCCCAAGATGAAAAACATTCCCATAATACACTTTTTACCCATCTGTCATTTTATTTTATGTATGGTCCCCAAAACCATTTTCCCAAACTTTCAAAAGTTATGATGGAGCAAGGTTTCAAAAATGAAACTTGCTTGTATGCAATCCTCCTCATAGTATTAATTTATTAAACTTGTACTGTCAATACTAATCTTTGCATTCACAAACACAAAAGGGATAGACGCTTGCCTATGTGTTTTACTAATGAATAACGCTTGTCTATAAACCAAGATGGCCGCTAAAAGCGCGGGACTTCATTGCGCATGTCGCAACCTGATCACATGGTGTGACGTCTTTCTTTGCTTGGTGGGAAACTTCTGCTTCTGCGCAGTGTGCACTAAAATGGCCGCTAAATGTTTTCACATGCTTCAGCTTGCTCTCATGTCATTATTAAATTGTCGTTTTCTTAATGCTACTAATGCAGGATAGTATTATAATTAATTGGGAATAGAGTAGGGAAAGTGGACATACAGTGAAACTTTTTATTTGTGATTTTAATATTTTCTTCTTGCACTTTTAGTAATTCGTAAACTTGGGCCTGGGTTGGTGTCTTGAAACTCGAGAGACAGATGGTTCTGCGCATGTGTCCTGTATGCCTGCCAAGTGAAGTCAACTTGGACGTCTCCCAAGGCCACGACCTATTGGCCGAAGATGATGTACTCAATGTTTCCGGCGGACAAATTGTTACTTTTCTCCTGTAAAATGTATAACATTTGTCGTGAGATGGGTGGGAAATAAAGTGAATGTATTAATTTGAAGGGGAGGGAACGTAAAGACAATAGGCTTCACAATTTAGGCCAAAATTGACATGGTGCGAGAATCCACCCCCTGTCCCTGTCCAATCAGAAGTAGTGGTCCCATATTTTAGCAACATTAAGGGGAGGTACATGGGCGTAGAAGGGTATAATAGAATATAGCATTAGTAAATTAGTCAGAGCATGCGTTCACGAAGAACAGGCGTCCATACTGCCAGAGCGCTCTCAACTCCAGATTGCCCAGCTGATCGGTTGCTGACTGAATTCCTGTCTGGAAGAGGTCCTGAGGAGGGGGCGGCGGAGTCCATTAGACGGGAGAATCGAGAGAAGTTGAGTATCAGAGAGGGGAACGACGCAGGCGTCGTTGTAGAGAGGTCACCGGTCCTGTCCTGATCCTGGAAGAAGTCTTTGCTCTTCATCCTTCCTGGGTCCTATTATTTCCAACTCCTTGGCTAAGGGGCTTGGTTCTCGCATTTTAGGTAACTATACTGCAACCTTTAGTTGCGCTGCTGTCTCTATCTTCTCCTCTTCCTTAAACACCGTCATGTATTAGCAAAATCATTTCTATGCTTTTTCTTGGGTATTTCAATCAAGTACAGTGTTTTCTGTATTTTACTCTGCTAAAACTTTAGATAAACATTTTAAAACTTTCTGACTCAGTGGTTATTTCAGGATTATGTACTATAATGAATGTCACTCATTTTAAACTTCCCAATTAGCAAAGGATCCATTGGTAAGTTATTACTCTTCAATCAGAAGGTAATTGGTAGCAGGGACTTTGATAAAAGAGTACATCTGACACCCAGCGTAAGTATTAGTGTAGTGTGAATATATGGGCCCAAATGAGTATATGGTGTATGAATGTTGTTGGCTAATATTGCGCTGGATCAGTTTTCTGGTAAGCAGAGGACGGTTTTTGTTACTCTTTGTTAATTGGGTAATGAGAATTTTATTTGTATTTTTTATGAACTAACATCCGCTTATTTTTGAGTTTTGTTATATGTTGTCCAGAATACCCTGGGGTAGGTAAAAAGAATATTGGGTGGCAAGTGGAAGCCATACTGCAGTGAGGTTATCTGTCAGGCAGAAATAGTACTGAGAAGTTAAGCAGGACTTCAAGTACTCGTTAGGGACTCTATGCGTGTGAGTAATAGCAAAAAGGTACACTGATAAAAATGTGATGTTATATCACCTAGTAAGGGTAACATTGGAGAAGTAACAGGTACTTCTGGAGCTTGTGTGAAGAGTAGACGGAAGTGTTTTACTCGTAGTGTATGTATTAGTAAACGGAAAGGTTTTACAAAAGTGTGGAAGAAACTATCTTTTTCAAAATTAGTGGAAACTGGCACGATAGCGAATGTTTTATCTTGTTACTGAAATTTAATTAAGATTTATAGAGAAAATAAGTTTGCGTAAAGTTTTGTAAAGGGAGGGTCAGTTGCCGGAGAGGGAGCTGACGTCACAAAACGCCGCGCTGTGGTAGGTTGAAAGAGCGGGTGTGGAGAGACACTTGTAAAGGAGGGGTCAGTAGTCAGGAGTAGTACTGACGTCACAGGTGCCGCGCTGGGATTGGTTAAACCAGCGAGGAGAGAAAAGAGCAGATTGTAAAGGAGGGGTTGACAGAGAAACGTCACCAAAAGGCAGCGCAAGGATTGGCTCAGAAATAAAAGATAGCAGTTATTTGATTGGTCGAAAATATAGAAGCAAAATTCTTAGTGGATAAGGATTGCATGTTAAAACGTGATCCGACTTTAACAGGAACTCGTCCGGATAGGAGATTCCTAGGTTTTGCAGAATATAATTTTGTACACAGAAGATTAGATAGAATGTACGGAGAAAGGAGAAAATTGTCATTCTTACAAAAGATTAAGAATTATTTTAAAAAGGACAAACCAATCAAAACTAGAGAAGGAATTATTATTCCACCAGCTAAAACGCCAGCATCATTTATGATGATGGAGAGAGGTTATCATACTTGTGTATGGATGGAGAATTGGATAGAATACACCAAAAATGATGGAGTATTAGCATTTCCCGAGAATGGTACCTTCAATGGAAGAATTCTTCAAAACTTGAGATTGAGGATGAATGATTTAGAACCCAGACCTAGATTAACCCAGTACGAAGCTCTAGAAGAATGGGAAACCGAGGCATTTGAGCGGGATAGATCTAGAAGAAATAGGAGTTACCCAGGATTTTACCCCAGATATTTACGTGAGTCAAGAGAGGGTCAGATGAAACAATGGAGAAGGGTAATGATTACAGAGGGACTGTATCCATTATTCACAGAAGGAGAAAAATCAGGAGGCAAATGTACAGAAAAGACAAAACATTTAATGAGAAATGAGGATTCAGAAGACGAATTTATGGAAGAAATGTTAAGAAATCCCTCACCATATCAGGAAGGGACAAGTGGATGCACCCCAAGTGCACCACCAAAAACTCCATTAGTGCCACAGGTAATACATGAGTTCACCCCGACTAGAATACTTCATGACAAAGAAAAAGAAGCCCTAGAAAAGACCAGAACAGAATTAATACAGAAAATAACTCAGATAAAAGTACATCCTGATTCGTTGACCATACCTGTAACAATTGGTCCAGTAGTTCCATTATATGGTACTCAGGGAAATTGTCCACCACCCATACTTGCACCTACTCCTGTGAGTAATCCCAGACCTGAAGCTCCAGTTATAATTGAGGATCAATTTAGTGACTGTGAATCCACAATATCACTCATGGATTTGCCTATTCGAGGTTCTGTAAATAGTACTCCAAGAAGAGATGTACCTGGAGGTTCAAAAGATGTAAGTTTAGTAACTTCATCAGGAACAAAAAGTGCTACCATAGTAACACCTGAAGATCTAGAAAGATGGGTACAAGGGTCAGTTAAACAGTGCACACCTCCAAAAGTACTGGATATCCATAAATTAAAAGTTGAATTAGAAGAAATAATAGCAGGAAATGTAGGAGTAGAACGCTTGAATACCTATGATGAAGAAGAATTATTGTTCCTGTGCAGAAGTATCACTAGAAATGTGAGGGTATTTCATGAAAAATTGTCCAATCTAGCACTACAGATGGGAATTGAAATAGGGACATCAAAAGTACTACAGAAACCCTATAGAGCAGAATTTTCAGACAAAGATTTAGAAAATATGAATGCATCTGGAAGAAGACTGCAAATAAGAGAATTAATGTTAGTTTTACAAAAATGGGGAGATCTAGATAAATGGAGATCTAGGTGGGCCAAGAAAAAGGAAGAAGCACGAACAAGTAGAACAGCATCTGAATATGTGATGAAGGAAGCAGGAAAAGCAGATCAAATGTATCCAATGCGAGAAGTTGCGGGAGGAGGATATGTTCATGTCCCATGGAGCAGACAGGATATTTTATCATTTACGAATGATTTTCCAAAGCTGAGGGAAAAGCCAATTGAATGGTACAAGCAGGTTGAAAGGTTTGTGAAGGTGTCAAAGGTATTGTTGAAGGATTTGGATGGGTTGTTTGACATAGTGGTACCTGCCGATTTATGGACAGATTGCAAAATCACAGTGGATTGGCCTAGTGATGAGTATCCCAGAGATCCGAAAACAGGTGCCCCGTCAAATGATGTAATGAAAAAGTATCAGCAGGTGATAACATACCTGAAAGGGAAAATACCACCGAAAGAAACAGATTGGGTGAAAATAGATCGAACCACCCAAGAAGCCAGTGAAACAGTACATTCTTACTATGAGCGCCTATTGCAGGTGTTTAAACAGTATAGTGGATTCGAGGACATTGGAGACAAAAACATGAGTCAGTTTGTGTATCGATTTGTTTACGGTCTGAAGCCAGAGATTTGCCAGATGATTAAACAGCATATGCTGTGTTGGCAGGGAAAGCCCATAGATGAGATTCTGAAGTATGCAAAATATTGTGGAGACGATATTGAGGATAGACACAAGAAATTACAAGAAAAGGTGATGTGGGCACAGGTGAAAATGGCAGAGAAGCAGGGAATTAATTTGGAAAATCCAAGTGAAAATCAAGGAAAAGATTCTGGAACGAGTGGTGATACGGGAAATGGTGGAAAATTTAGAGGACGAATGAGTAGAGAAGAAGCTAAAAAGAAATTTCCTTGTCATGGATGCGGAAAATTGGGGCATTGGAAGGATGAATGTAAAAAGATTCGGAATAATAATGGCCCAAATCAAAACTTAAATCCACAGACGCAGAATGACTCACAGCAGGGTGTAAATCCCCAGAGTCAATTACCACCTCCACCTGTTCAGGGTAATGTAAGCAGAGCAAAGCATGGTACAGACATTGGATACCCAGGAGGGAGTGGTAAGAATGATTATATGACATCACAATTTCTTTTGCAGGACAATTACTGTGAATTCAACTCATGACGATGCCTAGGAGAGGGGAAGAAGGAGTGCGTACTTGGCGCATCCTTACAGGTAGATCAGTCTGGTCCATATGTTGAAGGAAATGTGAAAGGTAATGATATTACTTTCCTTTTGGACACTGGTGCTACCAGGTCTACTGTGAGATCAGCAGACATCCCAGACCTTCCTCTCTCTGGTGAAGATATCCAAGTAGTAGGGGTAGCTAATCAAAGAATTAGAACACCTCTTACAGAACCAATGGAAGTCAAAATAGGAAACTTCAGAGAAATGCACCAATTTGTAGTGTGCGATTCTAGCCCAGTGAATTTATTAGGTAGGGATTTATTGTGCAAAATGAACTGTACAATTTTCTGCACGCCAGATGGTGTGGCAGTTCAGACACCAGATGAGGACCATGTATATAAAATTATGGTTGCAAAACAAGGTACAGAAATAGACGAAATGTTTTCGTTAATAACAAGAGATGAGTTGCCAGAAGAATTAAAAGGTACAGTAAACCCCATAGTATGGGATTTCACCGGAAAAGAAGTAGGACTTATGGCAAAAATAGATCCAGTTCAAATTACGGTAAAAGAAGGTGCAATTTTCCCAAATACCAGACAGTACAAAATGAGTGCAGAAGTAAAAGCAGGAGTCATTGAAGAAATAAATCGAATGGTAGAGCAAAACATCTTAAAAGAAGTAATGAGTAGCCCATGTAATTCACCTATAATGGGGTTAAAGAAACCTAGTGGAAAATATAGGATTGTTCAGGACCTGAGTAAAATAAACAAGATTGTGGAACCTTGTTGTCCCATAGTACCAAATCCTGCAGTAATTCTATACCAGATCCCTTGGAATGCAGGATGGTTCACAGTAATTGATTTGTGTCAAGCATTCTTTTCAATTCCATTGCATCCAGACAGCCAGTATCTTTTCTCATTTAAATTTGAGAACAAAGTCTATGTGTGGAATCGTGTTCCTCAGGGGTACACAGAAAGTCCTTCCATCTTCAACCAGATACTGAAAAAGTGCCTGGAAAAACTAGTGATGCCAGGAAGCTCAGTCTTAGTCCAATATATCGACGACTTATTGGTGGCGTCGACCACCAGAGAAGACTGTGTTGTTGATTCCATAGCATTATTAAATCTTTTGGCTGAGGAAGGGCATAAAGTCTCACCTGAAAAGTTACAGTTTTGCAGGACAGCTGTTAAATATCTGGGACATCAAATTGAGAGGGGAAAAAGAAGAATAACCTCTGAAAGAGTAGAATTAATAAAGAGAATGCAAATGCCTGTAACCCAAAGACAAGTGCGGATGTTCCTAGGAATAGTAGGCTACTGTCGACAATGGATACCAAATTTTTCAATGTTAGCTAAGCCCTTAATTAACATGACGAAAAAGAAAGCAAAGGACCCTGTTGAGTGGGAGGATGAAAGTGTAGAAGCCTTTGTAAAATTGAGAAACGCACTTTGTTCAGCACCTGCCTTAGGCATGCCTGATTATAAAAGAGAATTCGCATTATTCTGTCAAGAGAGAGAAAATTGTGCACTTTCTGTCCTAACTCAGAGACATGGACTAGACAGACGTCCTATAGCGTACTTTTCTGCTACATTGGACCCAGTAGCAGCCGCGTTGCCAGGATGCTTAAAAGCAGTGGCAGCAACTTGTTTGAGCATTGAACAAAGCGAGTCAATTGTGATGGGACATCCTGTAAAAGTGTATGTTCCACATGCAGTTGTGATTCTATTGACAAGAACCCGAACTCAGCATCTTACTCCTAGTCGGCTGACTAAATATGAGAGGATAATAATGGGTGCTGAAAATGTGACCATGGTAAGGTGTACAATAATAAATCCAGCAACTTTATTGCCAGACCCATATCATGAAACAAATAAAGATGACGAAGAAGATGAACATGATTGTGTACAAATTACAGAATTATGTACAAAACCACGCCCAGACATAGAGGAACAGCCTCTTAAAAAGCCAGACAGGAAGCTATTTGTCGATGGTTCATGTCAAAGACATGAAGATGGTAAACTAACTGCTGCCTATGCGGTATGTGAATTAACTGGAATAGTCGAAGCATCCTATTTACCAGGAGTAAAATCTGCACAAGTAGCTGAATTGATTGCATTAATAAAAGCTTGCAAAATTGGGAGGAATCAGAGAGTGCCCATTTTTACAGATAGTTAATATGGTTACGGGGTTGTGCATGATTTTGGCCAACTGTGGATGCAGAGGGATTTCATGACTTCTTCAGGATCCCCCATTAAAAATGGACAATTTGTAAGGGAATTGCTAGAAGCAATACAATCACCAAAAGAATTGGCTGTGGTGAAATGTGCCGCACACCAGTCAGGAGATGACTGGGTGGTAGTCGGCAACAGATATGCAGACCTGGTGGCTCAACATTGTGCCAAAACCAGAACGTCAGTCAATAAGAGGGTGGAAAGAATGGGAATCAGCTGCCAACTTATGCTGTATATGCCACCTGAAACTTGGAATGAGGTGAAGAAATTGCAAGATGAGGTTGATGAAAGTGAGAAAAATTTGTGGATCAAAGTGGGTTGCTCCCAAAGAGGAGAAGATGAAGTGTGGATCAGTGCAGATGGCAGACCAGTCATGCCAGACTGTTTACTCTCACAAATGGCTAGAATGCATCATGGAGACACACACATAGGGAGAGATGCAATGATTAGACTGTTCAGACAAAATTGGTACAATCCCAAATTCAGGGCTGTTGCAGAGAGTCTTTGCCAGAGATGTCTAACTTGCCAAATGCATAATCCAGGCAGGAAAACGATAATTGGGTTTGGAAAGATTGGAAAGGCAGAAGGCCCATTTATAAGACTCCAGTTTGACTTCATACAGTTACCACCATGCAGAGGACTAAAATATGTACTAGTCATAGTGTGTCTGTTTTCAAAGTGGGTGAGGCTTACCCTACTAGGAGAAATGACAGTATTACAGTTGCAACACTGTTGTTACGAGAGCTCATACCTAGGTTTGGTTTCCCAGTATCTTTGGAATCAGATAGAGGAAAACACTTTAATAGCGAAGTGATCCAGATAATCTGTGAAGCATTTCAAATCAAACAGAAATTGCACTGTGCATATCGCCCAGAGGCTTCTGGAGTGGTTGAACAATTAAATGGCACTATCAAGTCAAGATTGGGAAAAATGTGTGCATCAACATCATTAGAGTGGCCAGACGCATTGCCACTTGTCTTGATGGGAATCAGAAGCATACCTGACAGAACAACAGGATTGAGCCCCCATGAAATAATGATGGGAAGAGCAATGAGACAAACACATGTTCCCACAAACAAATTAGTAAATATATCTGATGATATGGTTCTGGATTATTGCAAAGGATTGGCTGACCTAGTGCGTTCTGTCTCTCATCAGGTTGGAGAAGACGCAGTTTCCAGGCAGCCTGAACTAGAACATGATCTGAATCCTGGTGATTGGGTGGTAGTGAAGAATCACACCAGAGAAACGTGTCTATCACCCAGGTGGTGCAGACCTTGTCAAGTTATATTGACCACCAATACAGCAGTGAAGTGTGCAAGATTTCCTAATTGGATTGACGTAAGCCACACAAAGAGAGGACCAGACCCTGAAGAGGAGAATTCACAGACAACACCAATCACTGAAGAAGCTGAAGGTTGCCCAGCAGAGGAATCTCAGGATCGAGGTTCGAGAGAAGCTGACAGAGAACAACCGAGCACAAGTCAGGATTGGATACCAGTGGTAGAAGTTCCTGAAGTATACCACAGAACAAGAAGTCAAGCGAAATTGGAAGAAATTGAAGAAGATCAGATAGGTGAAGAAGAAGCAGTTCAGGATCAAGAAGAAAAGATAGTAAAAGATCCTGAACAAAATAAGATAGGGAAAGAAAATTGGACACAAAACAGTGAAGATTTAATTGACTTTACACAGGGAAAAACAGGTTTAGAAGAATCCGGTCAGGCTGCAGAAGTTCACAGTGCAATAAGCCCTGATCAGAAGCAGTTAGATCAAGAAGAATTCACTAAAGAAAAAGGGGTTAATACAAATGAACATAAAGAAATAAAAAAGGAACAAAGCCAACATCTTGAAAGTCATTGTGGAGCTACTGAAGAGAAACCAATCAGACCTGAAAAAGAACAAACAAAAGAGGCAGTAATCAAAGAAAACAAAACAGTATTGAGCAGTGAAAATAACAAGATCTTTGAAGACGTAAACAGAGAAACAGTGCCAACAAAGAAAACAAGAAAAGGAGATCATTGGCCAAGTGTCATTAAAAGAGTAAAATACCACATAACAACCAGAAGTGAAGATCCAGAACAAGTACCTGAAGTGACAAGTCAAACTGAACAAGAGAAAAAGTCAGGAAAAAGAAAAAGTAAAAGACTGAGACTTGTGAATAACAAATTCAAGGGTCCTGACTGGACTTATATCATTCTTGAAGATTTTGAAAGCTCAGAGTCAAGTGACAGTGGTGGCGAAGGAACAAGTGCAGAACTAACATACGAAGAAGAAACAAGACCACCCTGACTAAACAAAAGAATCCTCTAAAGAAAAGAAGAAGAGATAAGAAGAGCAATCTTCCTTGTCGAAAAATGCCTGATGATAGAGTTACTGGGAGACCAAAACGAAATTGTTGTAGGAGATGCTGTGCAATCTGCATATGTAGTCTAGTATTGGTGCTTATAGTATGGTTAGTCCTGATTGTAGCAATTCCTTACCTTATGATAATAGATAAGAAGATTAATAATGAAACTAAAGGGAGGACAGCAAACATGAAGGGCAATAGAGTAGAATTAATGGCAGAAGATGAGGCAGAAATTCATCATGAAATAGCTGATAACGACACTAGTTTAAATGTTTTCACAAAGTTATTGTTTCAGTATGTAGACACAATGGAAGTTAGTAATTGTTATGTCTGTATGAAGTTACCTGAATCAGTAGCGGAAGGATTAACATACCATCACTTACCACTGACATATGGCATATCATGTAGTGTTTTGTCTAGTTTATTTTATAGAACAGGGAAACTTCAGTATTATTATTCAAACTTAGATGTGATATTTTCTGAGGTTCCAATTCGCAAGAGTATGAACCCAGTGCTTACTAGTCAAGATGCACAGTTTATGGGAGAGTTTTTCTTAACAATGAAATCGATAGACATAACACATGCACATAGACACAATCTAACATGTTCTTTACTAGAAGAAGAAAAGATATTTTTGAATTTAGTAGAAGATAGAAGACATGATTTTCAAAAGAAAGCTTCAGAGCATAGGGCTCAGTTGCCACCTTGGGCGGAGAAGGAAGGGAGTTATACACCTGGTAAAGCTCAAGCTGCAATGGCTCTGGATTTCGTAAAGAAAGGGAAAATTTGTCTACATAGGTTAAAGACTGATTATAACAATGTTTTCATCGGTACCAGTGAATGTGAACACAATTTTTTAATTCTTGGAGGTTGGGGACTCAAAGGAGGAACAGATTCAGTTTTTCCTGGAATCTATTATGTATGTGGGAATAAGGCTTACTTTAGGCTTCCTGCACGGTGGTATGGAAGTTGTTATTTTGGAATAGTTTTTCCAAAGATATACCACGTAAAAAGAAACACTGGAAGCAATGAAAACAATAATGAATTAATACGTAGTAAATAGAGCTAGTTTTTCAGAAATTGTAGGTGATATATTTGGTGCATTGATACCTTCAGTGGGAATAATTCTGAACTCAAGGAAAATATGCAAATTGTCTACAGTGGTTGATCGTTTATCAACGGATACTGCTGGAGGTTTTCTAATGATTAATACGGAGATGGTTGCGATTAGATCTATGGTAATGCAAAATCGACTTGCTCTTGACATTCTATTGGCAAAAGAGGGAGGAGTCTGTAAATTATTGAAGACGAAACATTGTTGCACTTATATTCCTGATAAGAGTGCAGAAATTGGAACGTATATTCAGAACATAACTAAACTTGAGAAAGAACTTAAACCACTGGAAGTTGATAGTGTATGGGAAAGATTGACAAACAGTATCTCGTCAATTGGAACCTGGTTTGCTAATATAGGGAAAGGACTTATAGGTCAAATATTAGTACCCTTAGCAGGGATAGCAATAATAATTTTAGCAATAACAATATGGTGCAAATGCTGTAGAAAGAATGGAACATATAAAGTGACAGGAAAAGGAAAGAAGAGAAAACTAGATGAAATCGAACTAGAAGAATGGAGAAGTGATTTATACAAGAAATTAAAAGGCGACTGTAAGAAATTAAAAGGAGACTGTAAGAAAAGGATACTGTAAGAAGGAGAAAAGTAAAAATGAGAATGAAACGATTTGCTAGAAGTTGGCATCTGATTGAGGGTAGTATTTTTGATGGCTCAGAAACGCCATCAGAGAGGGGATTGATGGAGCAAGGTTTCAAAAATGAAACTTGCTTGTATGCAATCCTCCTCATAGTATTAATTTATTAAACTTGTACTGTCAATACTAATCTTTGCATTCACAAACACAAAAGGGATAGACGCTTGCCTATGTGTTTTACTAATGAATAACGCTTGTCTATAAACCAAGATGGCCGCTAAAAGCGCGGGACTTCATTGCGCATGTCGCAACCTGATCACATGGTGTGACGTCTTTCTTTGCTTGGTGGGAAACTTCTGCTTCTGCGCAGTGTGCACTAAAATGGCCGCTAAATGTTTTCACATGCTTAAGCTTGCTCTCATGTCATTATTAAATTGTCGTTTTCTTAATGCTACTAATGCAGGATAGTATTATAATTAATTGGGAATAGAGTAGGGAAAGTGGACATACAGTGAAACTTTTTATTTGTGATTTAAATTTTCTTCTTGCACTTTTAGTAATTCGTAAACTTGGGCCTGGGTTGGTGTCTTGAAACTCGAGAGACAGATGGTTCTGCGCATGTGTCCTGTATGCCTGCCAAGTGAAGTCAACTTGGACGTCTCCCAAGGCCACGACCTATTGGCCGAAGATGATGTACTCAATGTTTCCGGCGGACAAATTGTTACTTTTCTCCTGTAAAATGTATAACATTTGTCGTGAGACGGGTGGGAAATAAAGTGAATGTATTAATTTGAAGGGGAGGGAACGTAAAGACAATAGGCTTCACAATTTAGGCCAAAATTGACATGGTGCGAGAATCCACCCTCTGTCCCTGTCCAATCAGAAGTAGTGGTCCCATATTTTAGCAACATTAAGGGGAGGTACATGGGCGTAGAAGGGTATAATAGAATATAGCATTAGTAAATTAGTCAGAGCATGCGTTCACGAAGAACAGGCGTCCATACTGCCAGAGCGCTCTCAACTCCAGACTGCCCAGCTGATCGGTTGCTGACTGAATTCCTGTCCGGAAGAGGTCCTGAGGAGGGGGCGGCGGAGTCCATTGAAGGACGGGAGAATCGAGAGAAGTCGAGTATCAGAGAGGGGAACGGCGCAGGCGTCGTTGTAGAGAGGTCACCGGTCCTGTCCTGATCCTGGAAGAAGTCTTTGCTCTTCATCCTTCCTGGGTCCTATCTTTTCCAACTCCTTGGCTAAGGGGCTTGGTTCTCGCATTTTAGGTAACTATACTGCAACCTTTAGTTGCGCTGCTGTCTCTATCTTCTCCTCTTCCTTAAACACCGTCATTTATTAGCAAAATCATTTCTATGCTTTTTCTTGGGTATTTCAATCAAGTACCGTGTTTTCTGTATTTTACTCTGCTAAAACTTTAGATAAACATTTTAAAACTTTCTGACTCAGTGGTTATTTCAGGATTATGTACTATAATGAATGTCACTCATTTTAAACTTTCCAATTAGCAAAGGATCCATTGGTAAGTTATTACTCTTCAATCAGAAGGTAACTGGTAGCAGGGACTTTGATAAAAGAGTACATCTGACACCCAGCGTAAGTATTAGTGTAGTGTGAATGTATGGGCCCAAATGATTATATGGTGTATGAATGTTGTTGGCTAATATTGCGCTGGATCAGTTACACAGATGTTTAGGAGTAATAAGAGAGCTACATAACATGACCTCTACTCCCAGACTCAAGTGTGAAAAAATACTTTTTCTGACATCCTTAACCAACCCCTACTACTTTCTGTACCTTCCTTCACTCGCCTGCTGCTGTACTTTCTGCTCTCAGTCAAAGCAGACAAGCAGCATTGCACTGAGACTCTCAGCCTGGCCTGGAAGGCCTTTGTGATGTAGCAACAGTGGATAACAAATTTTTGGTATCAACTGTTGCTACGTCACAGCAGTGAGTTACAAGATTTAAAATTTGGTGTAAATGAGAGAGACTTCTTATGTAAGCCGTGCGTAACATATAGAATTATAGATGGGTAACAGTGAATTACAGGGATGTTTTTCACCGAGGCGTTCTGAGTGACATCAAATAGACAACAAGAACCAAGCGCGAGTTGTCTATGATATCACTCAGACCCTCAAGGTGAAGAACATCCCTGTAATTCACTTTATCCCCATCTATAATTTTATGTTATGTATGCCCCCCAAAATCATCTGCCCCTGCCTTCAACTACTGTGCAGGGTCAGATGATAATGGGAGAGCTATACATAATCTTCCCTTTCCTCTTTGACGCAAATGTGAAAAATAAATATCTTACCTGCCATCCTTAACCAAAACCCACTACCTTCCCTGTCTTTCTTCCCCCTTCCACAGCTGTGCCTTCTGCTTTCTGTTCAAAGCAGACAAGCAGGATGCACTGACAAACTCTCAGGAATGCCTGTCAGCCTGACCTAGAAGGTTTTTATGACATCACAACAGTTGTTAACCAGCTTTGTTATCAACTGATGTGATGTCATATCTAGGAGTTATGGTTTTCAGAAACTGGAATAAACAATAGAGGCTCTCTATGTGAGCCATATATAACAAATATATTGTACTGTATATTTTCAGGTCACAATTAATGCTTAATGCTTGAGGAAGTATCTGAGAGCAATAGAAAAGCTTACAGGGAATCCACAAGCAGGGACTTCTTCTAAAATACACTTACACAAATGCTCAATCTTAATAGGGCAAAATGGCGTACATGGCAGAGGCTACTGGGAAGTCATGAAAAAACCTACATGAAGTGCACATTCATTGGGAGAAACATATAGCTTGCTTAAAAAAATCAGTATGGCATAATCAATTATTTCAGCTGTTTAATCCTTGCATTCCTATGGGCCTTCCTTTTTTCCTTTGCAGAAGGAAAAGCAAACCTAGGGGCTCATTTGGGAGAACTGACGCATTGATGCAGTAATGCAATGATGCGTCAGGAAAAGTTGTGCTGCGGTACAACATTCTTGCATGCTATGGATGCGCAATATTTATGGTACGGTGCACCATGTCGTAAGGTACCAAGGTGCGTCAAAAATATTGACACATCCGTGGTATGGATGCCGCAAAGAAATGTAATGCATTTGCAGGCAAAGTTACGTCAAGCTGCTTTGCGACATGCCACCCCAGTTTGGACCCATCCATATGCAAATCCGTCTTGACCCTGTTCCTCATGGGAACAGTACAGCCCGAACTGCCAAGCCAGGTCCTCTCTGGACCAGAAACAAGTATCATGGGACCAGTTTTGGGGCATGACCCCATATCAGCCAGGCTAGGTTGAATCCAGTGGCACAGTGAGCACAGGACTCACGTCTGGGTATACCCTTCCCACTTGGGGCAACAAATGCAAAAGGAACAATTGATGGACAGTATGCTGAACAATAAAAACATTCACCCCCAATCACAAAGATCTGGGTTTAATCCATTGTTCTTTTGCTCACCACGGCACCCCAGTTTGGACCCAGACATATGCAAATCAGTCTTGACCTTGTTCCTCATGGGAACAGTCCATCCCAAACTACAAAGCCAGGTCCTCTCTGGACCAGAGACAAGCATCCTGGGACCGGTTATAGGGCATCACCCCTCATCAGCCATGCTAGTTTGAATTCAGTGGTGCAGTAAGCACAGGACCCACATCTAGGCCTACTCTTCCCACTTAGGGCAACAAATGCGAAAGGAACAATTGATGGCCGGAATTCTGAACAATGCAAGCTTTCCCCCCCAGTCACAAGGATCTGGGTTTAATCCATCATTCTTTTGCTCACCACACCACCCCAGTTTGGACCCAGCCATATACAAATCAGTCTTGACCCTGTTCCTTATGGGAACAGTCCAGCCCGAACTGCCAAGCCAGGTCTTCTCTCGACCGGAAACAAGCATCCTGCGACCGGTTTCGGGGCACACCCCTCATCAGCCAGGCTAGCTTGAATCCAGTGGCGCAGTGAGCACGGGACCAACATCTGGGCGTACCCTTCCTACTTAGGGCAACAAATGCAAAAAGAACTATTGATGCACAGTATGCTGAACAATGCAAACATTCAGCCCCAGTCACAAAGATCTGGGTTTAATCCATCGTTATTTTTCTCTCCTCCAAGCCACCCCAGTTTTGCCCCAGCCATATGCAAATCAGTCTTGACCCTGTTCCTCATGGGAACAGTCCATCCCGAACTACAAAGCCATGTCCTCTCTGGACCAGAAAGAAGCATCCTGGGACCGGTTATAGGGCTTCACCCCTAATCAGCCAGGCTAGCTTGAATTCAGTGGTGCAGTAAGCACGAGACCCACGTCTGGGCCCACTCTTCCCACTTAGGGCAACAAATGTGAAAGGAACAATTGACGGACGGAATGCTGAACAATGCAAACATTCACCCCCAGTCACAAAGATCTGGGTTTAATCTAATGTTCTTTTGCTCACCATGCCAGCCCAGTTTGGGCCCAGCCATATGGAAATCAGTCTTGACCCTGTTCCTCATAGGGAACAGGTTCAAGACTGATTAGCATATGTCTGGATCTAAACTGGAATGTCACGTGGAGCAAAACAAAGATGGATTTAGGCTCGTATCTCTATACTAGAGTGAATGTATGACATTGTTCTGCATTCTGTCCATCAATTGTTCTTTTTGCATTTGTCACCCAGAGTGGGACAGGTATGCCCAGAAGTGGGTCCTGTGCTCTCCATGTCACTGGAGTCAAGCTAGCATGGCTGTTGAGGGGTGATGCCCCGAAACCAGTCTTAGGATGCTTGTTTCCAGGCCAGAGAGGACCTGGCCTGGCAGTTTGGGCTGGATTTTTCGCATGGGGAACAGGGTCAAAATTGATTTGCATATGGCTGGGTCTAAACTGGAATGGCATGGGGAGAGAAAAAACAATGGATTTAGGCCCAGATCACTGTCCTGGGGTTAATATATGACATTGTTCTGCATTCTGTCCATCAGTTTTTTTTTTTTTCCATTTGTCACCCCGAGTGGGATGGGTGTGCCCAGACGTGGGTACCGAGCTCTCCATGCCACTGGAGTCAAGCTAGCATGGCTGATGAGGGGTGATGCCCTGAAACCGGTCCTAGGATGCTGGAACAGGGTCAAGACTGATTTGCATATGGCTGGGTCTAAACTGGAATGGCTCGGGGAGCAAAAAAACAATGGATTTAGGCCCAGATCTCTGTACTTGGGTGAATGTATAACATTGTTCTGCATTCTGTCCATCAATTGTTCTTTTTGCGTCAAACACAACGGCCTCAATGCTCTCATTGAAGACATGCTAAAGTACAAATGTTATCATTGTTGCACGATATGAATGAATGAATGAATGAATGAAAGAGTTTATATAGCGCTCAGCTACTCCAAAAGGAGTGTCCCGGCGCTGCAGAATCACAGAGCTGCTAGCCCAAAGATGGTTTAGCTTCCAAAGAGCCAAGTTTTCAACAGTTTTTTAAAACTCATCAGATCTCTCACACGTCTCAGGGGCAGCGGAAGTTTGTTCCATGCCTGTGCCCCCAAGAGGCTGAAGGATTTGCCACCCCTGCATGCCAGGCGAACCTTTGGGACACAGGCGAGCGCCCCCGCTGTTGATCTAAGTGCCCTAGTCGGAGTGTACCAACCAACACGTCTTGTAAGGAAGCTGGGCCCTTTACCATGAAGAGCCTTAAAGAACATTACTAAGGTCTTAAACTGTATCCGCTCCCTAACTGGGAGCCAATGTAGTGCTTTAAGATGCAGTGTCATATGGGACCTCGGTTTTAGGCGAAGAATCGCCCTGGCTGCAGCATTCTGCACCACCTGAAGACGTTGCAGGAGGGAGTCTGACACATCCAGATAAAGGACATTCCCGTAATCCAGCCTTGATGTGATCAGTGCTTGGATCACGGTCCTCCTACAGTCTAGCGGAAGAAGTGGAATAAACTTTCTCAAGATCAGAGAAAAGGGGGGGAGAAATAGGGATACCCTAGGTCCACCCTCCAAAAAGATCATGAAACCACAAAAACCGAAATCTCGGATACAAGAACCTAGCCAATTTCTACAAAAGGTTTTACGCTCTATGAGAGTCAGAAAAACAGTATGAAAGGAAAAATGTCCTTTCTTGAGTCCCCTCACTCACCAGGGTTTCCCCATGGTGACATGCTTCATCATTGGGGCCATCCCAACCCACTGCGGGTTGGGGCGTGCTACGACTTGCGACACTACGTAGGAGCACTAATTATGGGTGACTATGTGTGGTGCAGTGATGGAGGTGGAGTGGGTGAGATTAAAAATATCTGGCTAGCGGGCAAAAAAAGAATTTATTCAGGCTCCTAGCCGATATATTAAAAACGGGGTTGGTCTCTAGGGTACCTGTCTGCAATGGGTCAGGGGTCCCTAGTGGACGTCAACTAGTTTCGAGCTTCCCCAGTGCTCTTCTTCAGGACAAACAGGGTCCAGCCCTATATTGTACCACTCCAAGGTGACCTAAAAATAGGAAAAAATGATGCTGCGGAATTTAAGCAGGCAAAAGTTAATACATACGGTACACTGATCACGTAGTATCTGAAACAGAAATGAGAAATAGCATTATCATGTACAACCTACTTCATGCTGTGTAGGTGAATTGTGAAACTGCCATGCTACGCAAACACGATATACTGATCACGTAGTATCCAAAACAGAAATGAGAAATAGCATTATCATGTACAACCTACTTCATGCTGTGTAGGTGAATTTTGAAACTGCTATGCTACGCAATCACGCATCCATACAGCAAATCACTCATCCATTGTTGGTGTGTATTGCTCAGAGCTCTCCCGTGTATAACCGTGTGCGGTTACGTTGGCTGTACACACAAGGGGGGGAGAAAGAGGGATACGCTAGGTCCACCCTCCAAAAAGATCATGAAACCACAAAAACCGAAATCTCGGATACAAGAACCTAGCCAATTTCTACAAAAGGTTTTACGCTCTCTGAGAGTCAGAAAAACAGTATGAAAGGAAAAATGTCCTTTCTTGAGTCCCCTCACTCACCAGGGTTTCCCCACGGTGACATGCTTCATCATTGGGGCCATCCCAACCCGCTGCGGGTTGGGGCGTGCTACGACTTGCGACACTACGTAGGAGCACTAATTATGGGTGACTATGTGTGGTGCAGTGATGGAGGTGGAGTGGGTGAGATTAAAAATATCTGGCTAGTGGGCAAAAAAAGAATTTATTCAGGCTCCTAGCCGATATATTAAAAACAGGGTTGGTCTCTAGGGTACCTGTCTGCAATGGGTCAGGGGTCCCTAGTGGACGTCAACTAGTTTCTAGCTTCCCCAGTGCTCTTCTTCAGGACAAACAGGGTCCAGCCCTGTATTGTAACACTCAAGGTGACCTAAAAATAGGAAAAAAATGATGGTGCGGAATTTAAGCAGGCAAATGTTAATACATACGGTACACTGATCACGTAGTATCTGAAACAGAAATGAGAAATAGCATTATCATGTACAACCTACTTCATGCTGTGTAGGTGAATTTTGAAACTGCCATGCTACGCAAACACGATATACTGATCACGTAGTATCCAAAACAGAAATGAGAAATAGCATTATCATGTACAACCTACTTCATGCTGTGTAGGTGAATTTTGAAACCGCCATGCTACGTAATCACGCATCCCTACAGCAAATCACTCATCCATTGTTGGTGTGTATTGCTCAGAGCTCTCCCGTGTATAACCGTAGTGTGATTACGTGGGCTGTACACACCTCATTAAGATTCGTGAAATCGTGACCTCGTTGATGCCCAGTGCTAGTTTAAAAACGAATTGTCTCCACGTGACATTACCCTTTAAAAACACGACGACCTTATAAAAGTAATTGTTTGTTTAATTATAATTGTGAATAATCACGGGCAAACCATGCAGTTTTTCGTAATTGCCGTGTTAATTCATGATGTGCGCCAAGTGATAGAACCGCACCCAGACAGGTACAGACAGACAGTACGACATGGAAAACTACATTAAGGGAGAGAACACATACTAATTATAAAGCAAGATTGTGCTTCATGGTCTCTGAGGGGCTGGAGAGATCACCGGCACTGTGGGAGGAAGCAAAACAAAGTGATAATGAAAGCTTTGTAGCTAAAACAACAGAGCGGGTACGCTGTGGGTATATCCGCTGGCTGTCCGGTCCGGTCCTGAAAAGGAATTGGCTTACTTGTGGAAGATATCCGCTCCGGCGTGTTACCTGCTTGCCCTCGCGACCGCATATTAGCGAGTCTCTCCCGGGTGCACCCCGGAGAGAAGAAACTTTCTCATCATCCGTAGCAATCCAATACAGGTCCCGACTAGAGCCTGAACTTGGGAACGCATAGTAAGAGCATCATCGATACGAATTCCCAAGTTTCTGACTGTAGGTTGAGCCAACTGGGAGGAGAAAATTCCTCCGGCCACCATTGACTTCAGTCCTATACTGTAGGCAGGCCGAAGAAGACTATTTCTGACTTGTCAGAATTGCACTTCAGCTGGTTTTCCCCCAACCACTCGAAGACGTCGGTGAGGCAAGATCTAATCATGCCCCCATCAAATTCATTCCCTTTGTTGCAAGAGAAAACCAGCTGAGTGTCGTCAGCGTATGAAATTATCTTTACCCCATAGGACTCTACTAGTGTAGCTAGAGGGGACATATATAGATTAAAAAGCCTAGGGCTAAGACAAGAACCCCGAGGGACTCCAACTTGTAGACTAGGCAAGGGGGAGGAAAACAGAGGAGTCCAGATCACCTGCTCTCTCTTCTCCAAATAGGAGGTAAGCCAGGCTAGAGCCTGACCTCCAAAGCCCATCCTTTCCAGTCTATCAAGGAGCCTCCTATGCGGCACCGTATCGAACGCTGCTGACAAGTCCAACAATATGAGGATCGCTCTATCCCCCTGATCCAAGATCTCCTTAAGATATTCTGTCACCTCAAACAATGCCGTTTCTGTGCTATAACCAGCCCTGAAACCTGACTGAGTGGGGTGTAAGAGATCGTGGGCTTCAGCGAATGGCACCATAGATTTATTTACGTGCTTTTCAAGCACTTTGGAGAAGGCAGGAAGGAGGGAGATAGGCCTGTAATTTGTGGGTACAAGTGGGTCAGCGCTCGGTTTCTTTAAAAGGGGCAGGATTTTCGCCTGTTTCCAAAGAGGCAGCATAATACCTGCAGCCAATGAGGAGTTCAGGACCTTGTTAATCTGTTGATTGATAGTGGGGGCCAGAGCTGGTAAAAGCTTCGCAGGACACGCATCCACTGGTGAGCCTGATTTCAGGTTCATCAGATAGGAGAGTGAATCCTCCATTTCAATTGCCAGAAACTCTAGTAACTGAGGACCTTGTAAGGGTTCACATAGTGGAGAGATACTAATACAGTCTCCCACTGTCCCCAATCCAGCTAGTTTATCCTTAGCAGATACCAAGAAGGACTGCTGGATAGTCAATATTTTGGCATGAAAAGATTGAGCAAGCAAGTGCGACCAGTCCGCTGACAGTGGGGCTGCTCCGCTAGTTACCTTTGGAGCCATAAAAAACTTTACGATCCCAAAGATCTCTTTGCTCTTATTTTTTGCCAACGTTATTTTAGTCCACCAATAATTCGCCTTAGCATCTCTCACCAATATCTTTCTGCCCCCCGGGGGCTCGGCGGCCATCAAGGGAAACCTATCAAAACCACACCTTTCTGAACACTAGACACCTGGGGGAGTCCAGGGAGGAATGGCTTATGTGGATCCGCCAACGTTTTCCTAACCAGAATCCCCTGCCAACCTCAAATTTAGCTGAAAAGATATTAGGCAGATACTCATATATATACTCCTTCATAATTGGCATCATACCTGTGCCATACAAGGATGTACTAGGGAAGTCCCATACCTTGGATGTCAGTATGCAAGAAATACAAGGGATCATTGTTGGGGTTCTGTGTCAGCCAATAAAATGTCTAGAAACGTACACTGGGATACATTTGAAAAATATGTTCCTTTGCCTCTGAGAAGCCTGCCCATGCTTTGAGGGTGAGTATACCCATACATGACAAATATTGTACAAAGTACACAAATATTAGTGCATAAGTGCAAGGCCACAGACCCATAAACAAAGTAACACCTTCCCAGTGAAGAGGACATGGTAGACTCATGTGCTTGAAAAATAGCAAGTACTCAAAGTGACATACATGAAGTGCTGCATTAAAAGAGTAGTCAAAGTTAATGAAGGTGGAAGTTTGTCAGGCAGGTATGGACACACTTGCACAGTGGAGTAGGCCGTCCGCGCACATGGCACAAGAAATCCCTCTGGTGCAGGCACCAGA
Source organism: Calotriton arnoldi (assembly GCA_963921515.1). NCBI lineage: Eukaryota > Metazoa > Chordata > Amphibia > Caudata > Salamandridae > Calotriton > Calotriton arnoldi. The sequence continues at coordinate 1,511,405 of CAWUFW010003923.1, read as the reverse complement.
GGGATTTCTTTAAGCCCTAAACAGCCTCGGGAGCTGGGGAAGGGCTTCCTCAGCTCCAAAGGCTGTTTGGCTTATTTCAGGGAAATGACGATCAGCGTGCACATCGCGCTGACGTAATTTCTCTGAAATTGAAATGAGCCGATAGGCTCATTTAATTTTCCCTTTCTACGTGCTCAGGGGGCTATCTCAGCCCCCCGAGCACATAGAAAGACAGGAGATGTATAATTGGAATGGGGAGAATCTCCCCTTTCAATGGTACCCCTCCCTAGTGGATCCCTGCTTGGGGATCACCTCAGGAGGGCGATCCTTAAGCAGGGATCTACCCACTAGACACCAGGGAGGGGGGAGCAGACCCTTGGGCAAGGGCCTTTGCTCCCCCCCCATTTGTTTTTAGGGATATTTAGTCTTTCTGCCCCCCGGGGGCTCGGCGGCCATCTAGGGAAACCTATCAAAACCACACCTTTCTCAACACTAGACACCTGGGGGAGTCCAGGGAGGAATGGCTTATGTGGATCCCCCAACGTTTTCCTAACCAGAATCCCCTGCCAACCTCAAATTTAGCTGAAAAGAATCACATTTTCCTCACATTTCTGTGTGGTATCACCATGCCGGCACAAATGTCCTACCACATAGCATTCCCCTTGGTCTCCCGATAAAAATGATACCAAACTTGTGTGGGTGTCCAATGCAGAATCGGCTAAAACTTATTTTTTTACAAATGTTGCGCTTAGATTTAGCTGTGCTATACCCTTAATCCCTAAGTTTTTGGCCCTTCCAAGTCACAGGCCCTTGGCCCACCCACACAAGTTAGGTATCATTTTACTCAGGAGACTGAGGGGAACACTGTGTGGTAGGACATTTGTACAGGGTAGATGAAAGTTTGTGGATCCACGCAGAATCCAGAACTTTCCATCACAGAAATGTGAGGGAAATGTGTTTTTTACAACGTTTGAGATTTGCAAGGGATTCTGGGTAACAGAACCTGGTGAAAACCACACAAGTCACCCCACCCTAGATTCCCCTGGGTGTCTAGTTTTAAAAAATATATAGGTTTGCTAGGTTTCCCTTGGTGACGCCAGAGCTAGGGTTCAAAATCCACAGCTAGGCACATTGCAAAAAAAGGGTTAGTTGTCACTGGAAAATGTGATGTGTCCATGTTGCGTTGTGGTTTTCCTGTCACGGCACTAGGCCTACCCGCACAAGTGAGGTACCAATTTTATCGGGAGACTTTGGGGAATGTGGGGTGGGTAGAAGTTTGTGGATCCACACAGATTCCATAACTTTCCATCACAGAACATGAGGAAAATGTGTTTTGTTTTTAGAAAGTTTGAGGTTTGCAAGGGAATCTCTGTAACAGAACCTGGTGGGAGCCACACAAGTCACCCCATCCTGGATTTCTCTTGGTGTCTAGTTTTCAAAAATGTGTAGGTTTGCTAGGTTTCCCTAGGTGCCGGCTGATCTAGGATTCAAAATCCACAGCTAGGCACTTTGCAAAAAAAGGGTCAGTTTTCATTGTACAAATGTGGTGTCCAAGTTGCGTTTTGGTCCGTTTCCTGTTGTGGGCACTAGGCCTACCCACATAAGTGAGGTACAATTTTTCTCGGGAGACTTTGGGAAATGCGAGGTGCATGACATTTTTTGGATCGACGCAGATTCCGGAACTTTCCATCACAGAAATGTGAGGAAATGTGTTTTTTTTTTATAAAGGTTGAGATTTGCAAGGGATTCTGGGTAACAGAACCTGATGAGAGCCACACAACTCACCCCATCCTGAATTGCCCTGGGTGCCTAGTTTTCAAAAATGTATAGGTTTGCTAGGTTTCCCTAGGTGCCGGCTGAGCTAGGGTTCAAAATCCACAGGTAGGAACTTTGCAAAAAAGTGTCTGTTTTCACTGTAAAAATACAGTGTGTCCACGTTGAATTTTGGGCCATTTCCTGTCGTGGGCACTAGGCCTACCCACACAAGTGAGGTATCATTTTTATCAGGAGGGTTTGGGAAATGCGGTGTGTGAGTGGAAGTTTTTGGATCCATGCAGATTCCAGAATTTTCCGTCACGTAAATGTGAGGAAAATTTGTTTTATTTTTACAATGTTTGAGATTTGCAAGCGATTCTGGGTAACAGAACCTGGTGAGAGCAACACAAGTCACCACATCCTGGATTTCCCTGGCTGTATAGGTTTGCTAGGTTTCCCTAGTTGCCGGCAGAGTTAGGGTTCAAACTCCACAGCTAGGCACTTTGCAAAAAAAGGATCAGTTTTCACTGTAAAAATGTGGTGTGCCCACGTTGCGTTTTGGCCAACTTCCTGTCGCGGGGACTAGGCCAACCCACACATGTGAGGTTCCATTTTTATTGGGAGACTTTGGGGAATTATGGGTGAGTGGAAGTTTGTGGATCCACGCAGATTCTGGGACTTTCCATCACAGAAATGTGAGGAAAATGTGTTCTTTTGTCAAATTTTGAGATTTGCAAGGGATTCTGGGTAATAGAAGCTAGTGAGAGCCATACAGGTCACCCCATCCTGGCTTCCCAAATGTGTCTAGCTTTCAAAAATGTATAGGTTTCCTAGGTTTCCCTTGGTGCCGGCTGAGCTAGGGTTCAAAATCCACAGCTAGGCACATAGCAAAAAAGGGTCAGTCTTCACTGGAAAAATGTGATGTGTCCACGCATTTTGGGCCATTTCCTGTCGCTGCCACTAGGTCTACCCAGGCAAGTGAGGTAGAATTTTTATCGGGAGACGTAGGGTAACACAGAATAGCAGAACAAGTGTTATCACCAATTTACTTTCTTTGCATTTCGGCCTTCCAAATGCAAGACAATTTGTAAAAAAATAAGTCATTTTGAAAAATTACCTCTAATTCACATGCTTGTATGGGTACCCACAATTTAGGAGATGTGCAAAAAAACACTGCTTATAAACTCTATGTTTTGTTCTAATATCAGAAATATATTGGTTTCCTTGATACCTACTTTTCACTCTTTATATTTTACCAAATGAATTGCTATTTATCCGGTACGCAATGAAAAACCATTGCAAGATGCAGCTCAGTTATTGGCTCTGGGTTGCTGGGGTTCTTGGTGAACCTACAAGTCCTATATATCCCAACAATCTGAAAGGTTTAGCGAATGTAAAGGTATATTGCTTTTAAAAATCTGTCATACTTAGAAGACGGTACAGGTGAAAACATTGGCACAAATAGCTGTTTTTTTCAACTCAATTTCAATATTTTCTATTTTCAACGGTTAGTTTCTATAAACAAACCTTGAAGGATCTACACAAATGACCCCTTGCTAAATTCAGAATTTTTCTAGGTTTCAGAAATGTATAGCTTTTTGGGATCCATTATTGGTTTCACACCCATTTCTACCACTAACTGGAAGGAGGTTGAAAGCACAAAAAATAGGAAAAATAGGCTATGTCCCAGTAAAATGCCAAAACTGTGTAGAAAATTTTAGTATTTTGGTTTTCTGACAAAAGTCTGCCTGTCCCTGAATGCTGAGAAGATGGTCATTTCAACATCACAAACCCTTTGTTGATGCTATTTGCAGGGAAAAAATACAGACGCTTTCTTCTGCAGTCATTTTTTCAAAAAAACTATGTAGCTGTATTTTGGCTAATTTCTGGGTCCCCTCTTGGGGAATCCACAAACCCTGGGTACCTTTAGAATCCTAGGGGGTTGGAAAAAATGGGCACAAATTAGACGTGGATACCTTATGTAGACAAAAAGTTACAGGGGACTAAGCACGAACTACCCAAAATAGCAAAAAAAAAGGCTCAGCACAGAAGGGGGGAAAGGCCTAGCAGCGAAAGGGTTGAAGTATGAAATGGTTAAGATTCCGTGAAAGTAGAAAAACCTTTAATACTAAAAAATGTCATCTTAACAAACTACCTATCCTACACTAACTAACCGTAACACTACTTTACACTATCTGAACTAAGCCTAAACTACTTTAACCTGCCTATCCTACACTAACTAACCTTAACATTACTTTACACTAACTTAACTTATCTTAAACTATCCTAAACATCTAACACAAATGACATGTTAAACATCAACCCACCCCTCACTTAACACATATAGATTGGCACAATAGAAACAGCAACTACACTTAAATATATACTAACTACACATGTAAAGCTAAATAAAAATATATGTTTTGGTCTTTTTCCTATTTTTTTATAAATTTAGTTTTAAAATGTTTATACCTACTCCACAAATCAACCTCCCACCCATTAAAAACCATAAAAACTATGTCCTATACATATACTTATAAAAATATCTAAAAGCTAATACCAAACTACACTAAACCTGTTCTAATCACTAACTTGACCTATGCCTAACAACTATAAATGGTAAAATAATTTTAAAACAAGGGAAGGGTGACGTCCAAAGGGAGACCTCATAACAGTTTGGCAACCAGTCTCAGTGCGTGCCCCATCAATGTTTACCACATGTTCCCACAGGCTGGCCTGCTCCTGCTGGAAGCCTTCCATGCTCTTGGTGATCTTCCTCAGCTCAATTACAACGTAATATTGGAATACTGAGTCCCTGTGTTGTCTGGGCCTCCTGACCTGTGTTGGTGGGAGCTGAGTGGCTGCGGGTGTAGCCAGGGTAGCTGCTGGGGCCTGTGGTTGGAGTGGCAGCTGCTGGCTCCAGAAACCTGTGCTGGCTTTTCTGCCAGCTATAGTGGCTGCTGTCTCCTTGTGGCCAAGGATGTTCCAGGACCCCAATTACTTTTTCTGCTCATAGAGCCGGCCCATCTGCCGGAAGGACTTGGAGATGAGGCAGGTGTGCCTGTAACATTCCTGTCTCATTTCAAATGTCTTGGCATCCTCAGCTGTAATGTTCGCTAGGGTGATAAGGAAATACAACTCTTAGCTCAGACTGTACATGTACATAATGTGTGTGTAAATAGGAAGACATCGTAAAACGAGAATATGTACCTGTCTAGTCCAACCCCAGATTGTGAGATGTAGATATGGACAACATACCATCACTGCAAAGACATCCCTACTTAAGCAAGAAAAACTGAGTCAGGTGCTGTCTATGTAAGTGCGCAATTTGGAAATGTTGTCACAATGAGAATACAACCCTTTCATACTGAACAATGGATGACAAACATAATGTGCAGATTTCAAAATTTACACATGGTCCAGAGATTGGAACTTTTGGGATTGCATAATGCAAGAGGGCCGGGACTTGCTCATCGACATACGTGAAAGTGGTTAAGGTGATACCGTTCAAGTAGTTTGCCTCTGTGTTGCATACCCCATCTGGAGTCACACAAGAAAGTACACATAGCTGACTACACCTACTAAGTGTCAGATAGCCAGTACATTGATGGGGATAGTCATGCAATACATGACTGTGGTACATTTCAACATTTAACTCTCAGACAAATGTACTGCAATGTAACATATTGCTACTTGTTAGCACCTGTAGCAACAACACATATTGAGTCTCAATCAAACATATTCCTGTAAACACATAATCCCAGGGCTGCAGTCGTCTTCACACATTTGAGATTACACAATGCATGTCAGTAGTGTGTGTGTATGCTTGCTGGAGTACTCATCTGAACAAGAACTTGTGGCATATAATGCAGGGACCCATATAGCAGGTTAACCATGTTGTTGGCACCCAGTCTCACTTAGCCCACCAGTATGTGCATTCCTGCATGTCAACGTCTACACAGTGCTGCAACAATACAGATTCCCTTGCAGTGTATAAATGCCTTCCAGAAATAGGACTTTAGGGATTTACGGGCTATGAGTTTGGCATTTAAAGGCTAATCCATGTGCAGACTAGTGTGTTGGTCCAGATGGCCACAACATTTAAATTAGACTGAATCCATGCAAAGAGGCCAACTGGCACTCCATTGTCTTGACATCCAGTTAAGACCTGAAAAGCAATATGACCAAAACATTGCCATGTGGACATTGACATCCACATTGCGCATCAGTCAGTAAGTCAGACAATGATCTAGAAACCACCCTGGTTACCTAGAGCAGCAGGACTACATCCCGACAACCTCCCGGCCCTCTGTGTTAATGTTCCTGTATCACAGCATTTAACACAGTGATGACATGGACTATTCTGATTGAGAAACAAGTACCCCTGCGGCTGACTTATGACAGCTACACCTCGGGGTAGGGTAAGACATTGAAGATGTGGAAGTGTGTAAGATAATGTACAAACACGCATAAAGACACACATGTAGACATGTCTTTTGTTAATGTAATGGGTGAAAGCCATTGCGGAAAACAATTGGGACACATCACAACAACATATGCCGTTTATATCACATTCAAATTGGTTCGATTTTGATGGCTATGTTGCTGACACTGTCATACATGTTTCTACTATATTGCTTTTGGTTTGACATAGAGCTACAGGGAAAAGTATGTGTCTACAAACAAATTAGGTGTAGCACAGCAGATATATGTGCCCACACTTATGGTCACTCACACTGAAATCGTGTTGTGGGGACCAAAAACTATGCTGCATATATGAGAATGGTATGCTGCATGTTGATGGGACAAATGTGGCATAGTAGCTAACAGTGTGTGTGACTTTGAATTCATGATACCTGCTTGTTCATCTATGATAACAGCGTTTGTGTATTGAAATTGCACATTATCAGCACCTGTGTCATACACTATTTTGGACATATGCAACAGAAACCTGGCCAGACAAGCTCAGCAACAGACATTTGACTGTGCTTCTACATAGGTAGAAGCAAGAATTATTTGGCTCATGCCATTGATTGTCCAACCTAATATGTTTGTGTTGAACACATGCAGATTATACAGCAGATGATGGTCACTGTGCCACAAACAGCATGACAGTAGATGTGCTAAGATAAACACAAATGTAAAGATGCTTTGATCCAGTGGGCCTGCTTACACACACCCTACAGTCAAAATTAAATTCCTCTGTGTTCATTCAAAATGAATCTGTGGACAGGTTCAGTTGTGTAACTACACTGAGTGCAAAATGGGAGTAGGTGATCATCACCTTCCAGAACACGTCATATTGTTGCAATTCACATATATCACACACAGACATCAAAATGCTACATACCTGGACTTATGACACTTACTGGTAGTGTTGGAGTCCTGGAAACCGTCCATCTCACCACAGGTGAATGGGCGATGTCCTCTTAGAAGTTTATGACCAAGACGGGGTAATGGGGTTGGATTGTCCATGGGGGGATTCTTGGCTCTACACCAACACACACTTTAGGTACACTCAGAGTAGGGTTTTCATCGTAGGAGTACGTTTGATTACTTCCTTATTTTATATGCCTACATCTATACACTGTTTTAGCACCATGGTCGAACTATATCTACTATTTACACTTTTGGTGCTTGTAATCACATTTATCTGCTTCTGTCTATTAATCATTGCAGTACACCTATTTTATTCAAGAATAACGTTGGTTCAATAAACTTATTGAAAAACATCCCACTGTGTATTCTCTGTATACTTTTCTGAGAATAAGTGAGCACGAGTGACTGAGTGAAAGGTTCTGTACTGTTTCCACGATCCCTGAGGGGTCGGGTTGTCATGTTCAGTGGTTGCCAGAAACCATTTGCTCCCTGGTAGGTTAAGGGGGCTTACAGTGGCACTGTGAGCTAGCTGGTCTATAGGCCAACATACCCTGTAAGGGTGTCCGGAATCATTCTTGGTACCAAGCCCCTAGTTTATGTTGTCCAAACAAATGCACAGATCCTACGGTTTAGTAGGAACTACACCTCACTTTGTCTAGGTCTTTTCTTTCTCCTGCTTCCTTCACCTTTCTCTTTTCTACTGGGGAATTTTCTATTGTCTAGTTCCTTATTGTGGGTAAGGGAAGTATAATGATCTTTCCCTCCTTCCCTATACCTTATGAGATGGTAAAGCTCTTGTTCCCACTTTGCTGAAAGAGGATTGACTTTTAGATAATTCAGACCTAATTAAACTAACTCTAAGCAAGGGAAAAAAACTTACAATGGGAAAGAAACCAAAATGCATACAGCTGTTTTATTAAAATAACGTCACTTATTCTGAATCTTTGATGTTACCTTCCTCTGAAGTTTCAATAATTTTTCTCATGTTTGTTATTTTTATTTTGAGCACTTAAACAAAACTCTCTCCTGGGAATACATTGTCTTTTCACTGGATTTTGTTTGTTTTCCTACACCCCTCCACCCCTGCACCCGATTACGCACCTGAAAAAAACAAAGGTTAAACCTTTGTTATAGTTATGAAAACTTTATTTATTCTTTCTATTCAAACCAAACTTAAAATATACAAAATATTACAAAGTATTTAGTTATAGTTATATCATTAATTTATAATGTACAAACCGCCTTTAAATTAATATAACTATATCTATTCTTTAACTTCTAAACAAAAGTTAAATTACACAAAAATGTAATTTTCTAAGCGTATACCTTTAATTTCTCATTTACACAACACCTTCAAATTATTATAACTTGTGCACCTCCATACACAGGGTATTCAACTCTGTAGCTATACTGCATTTTTCTATAAATTGTGCCTTTTCCATGCACTGTGTATACCCTTTTATATTATATCAGTTATACCATCTAAAATAATAATATTTACAATAATAGATATGACATTGCAAATCATACCTTTTGTGAGAATACAATGCATGATAGAGTGGCAAGTTATAGTTATAGAAAAGGTCAATGTGCTATATGCTTTGTGGGCTGGAAATGACTCAATAAGTACACCGTGGGCCAACTTCAACCACAACTTGGACATCACCTCCCACAACATGCAGGACCCGAAGCAGGTCTGTCAACTCACCCATATATAGTAGATATTATCCTTTTTTACTGGTATTCTGTAACCTGAAAAACAAAAGTGAACTATAAACATTTACGGTGTCTGTAACTTATTGAGCCTTGAATACCCTCCAAACTTTGCTTATTTTTTTAATGATTTAAGCATTTATAGAGTAATGAAAATAGCACTATCATTGATGATGTAATCAGTGATTTTAATATATATATATATATCTATTATCTACTGGCGGTCGCCAGTAGATAGTTATAGTTAGGACCTATTTTTAATAGGAAATCCGCGACATTCTATTTGAAATAACTCTTGCGTCGGTTGACGAATCTTCGCGAAATTTTCAAACTTTATGGCCCGCTCCGGTCCACTCCTACCCTGAAAGTCTCAGGGTGATTCGTCAAGCGGGGGCCGAGAAAAAAGGGGGGTCCCAAAACGTGTTTTCCCCATTCATTTTCCCATAGGAAACTTTAGACATGGCTACAGCCCGAACTGCTGAATGGAATTACACCAAATTTGGCAAAGAGGTGGTTCTTGGTTCAGAAAGAGCCCTTTTTGTTAAATGGTGTAAATCCGTTCAGTAGTTCGTGGAAAATTAAAAAATAAGAGTCAAAAAATCAATTTCCCATAGGAAACTTTAGACACGGCTACAGCCCGAACTGCTGAACGGAATTACACCAAATTTGGCAAAGAGGTAGTTCTTGGTTCAGAAAGAACCCTTTTTGTTAAATGGTGTAAATCCGTTCAGTAGTCCCTGAGAAAATCAAAAGTAAAGTCACATATATATCTATGGCCGAGTAGGGTCCGCGTACCCTCCCGACCACGAGCTGCATGCTAATTGGCTGTCAACACTCCAAATCAGGAAGTGTTGGCAGCCATCTTATTCCTCGGTAGAACCGAGGGACAGAAACAAGTGCGCAAAGCACACAAAGGGGGCAGGGTAGAAACACCCTGACCCCTAGGTCTGCTCAGGGGGTCCCATAAGGACCCCCTGGGCAGAAAAAAGCATTTTTTTTTAAAAAATCGGCAGGATGCGCTCAGGGTGTGCGGATCCTGCCGATAAAAACCGAAGGGCGGTCTCCGCGCTTTGATTGTATTTTGCCCCGGGTGGCCCAAGTCCCGGGGGCATGGTAGAGGGTTAAATTTATGTATGGGGGCCTCAAAGGGCCCCCAAGTCCGAGGACCGCCACCCCCGGGGCTTTCTTTTTAAAATGGTGCGGGAGGGCTCTGAGCCCTCCCGCAGCCCGAGACCACCACCTCCCCGGGGCTTCTTTTTTACTTTCTCCTGTGTGGGGGGGGCTCGAGCCCCCACATGCCCCGAGGACCGCCACCTCCCCGGGGCACTAACAAATTAAAATGGGGGTCCGTTTTGGACCCCAAAGCCCGAGGACCACCACCTCCCGGGGCTTTGCTGATGTGGGGAGGGGGCCGCGCGGCCTCCACTCCTGAAACCTGTGGTGGCCCTGGGGACCGCCACCCCCAGGAGCCGGCTCCTGCAGTGTCCCGGGGTGCCTACCCCGGGACACTGCTGTTGCAATGACAGGACGGGAGCCTCGCGGCTCCGTCCTGTCATTGCAAACTGCTGGATATTGGAAGAGAGAGCAGGAAACCTGCTCTCGCTTCAATATCCAAAGACAATTGCTTTCCACACGGGGAGCAGCATGTTAGCTGCTCCCCATGTGGAAAGCAATGCCGGCTCCGTAGGACACGGGGAGCCGGTGGGACTGTGGGGGTTTGGGGACCCCCACAGTCCCCAACCAGAGGCCAGGCCCGGGGGATGGGGTCCCCGGGGCAAGTAGTGGCCCGGGAGGGGGCCACGCGGCCCCCTCCCCAGAAATAATTTTAAAAAAATAATAAAAAGGCCTGCCCGGGGGATGGGGTCCCCGGGGCAAAGGAGGCCTGAGGAGGGGGCCACGCAGCCCCCCTCCTTAAAAATTAATTAAAAGTGTGGCCATGCCCGGGGGATGGGGTCCCGGGGTAGGATTCGACCAGGAGAGGGGGCCACGCGGCCCCCTTCCTGTATAATAAATAAAAAAAAAAAGGGGATAAGGCCCTGGGGATGGGGTCCCCAGGGCCCAAAAATAGGAAAAAGGAAGGGGGCCACACAGCCCCCTTCAGGAAAAAAAAAAACGATCGGGCCGCAGAGCCCGCCCCCTTCCTTCACCACTCTGCAAACGCGCCCCTGGCGCGTTTGCAGATGAAGTAATTCCCCCTTGAATACTGGGGGTCCCTGGGGGCCAACAATCCCACCAGGAACCTCCAGTATGCGCCAGGGGGCTGCGTTGCAGAGAGGTGTACAGAGGCCACGCCCCTTTATACACCTCTCTGCAACGCAGCTCTGTGGCGCTTTTTGGAGGTACATGGTGGGCTAGTTGGCCCTAGGAACCCTCAGGATTCAAGGGGACTTAATCCCCCAACTTAAAACGCGCCACGGGCGCGTTTGCACAGTGGTGAAGGGAGGGCGGGGCTTCAGGTGACATGTGTGCAAACAGGCCCCGTGGCGCGTTTTAAGATGGGAATTAAATCCCTTCAATCCTGAGGGTCCCTGAGGGCCAACTAGCCCAACAGGTACATCAGAAAGCGCCACAGAGCTGCGTTGCAGAGAGGTGTAAAGGGGTGTGGCCTCTTTACACGTCTCTGCAACGCAGCCTAGCATACTGGAGGTTCCTGGTGGGCTAGTTGGCCCCTAGGGACCCTCATGATTCAAGGGGACTTAATCCCCCAACTTAAAACGCACCATGGGCGCGTTTGCACAGATGTCACCTCAGGCCCGCCCTCCCTTCACCATTGTGCAAATATTCCTCTAAAATCTGCCGAACTACGAATTCGGATTTACTCACCTGTTATCAGGAGAGACCTCAGTGCTGCATCTTTCAGCCCAGTACTAATCCTGAAAAGTAATTTTAACCGTACTTACCAGTAACTTGAATTTCCTTCCATAGGATCTCATTGCCTGCTTTTTGCTGAAAAAGTTTCTAAGTGTTGATTTTTGAAACATACAAATATTCCTCTAAAATCAGCCGAAATACGAATTCCGATTTACTCACCTGTTATCAGGAGAGACCTCAGTGCTGTATCTTTCAGCCCAGTACTGGTCCTGAAAAGTAATTTTAACCGTACTTACCAGTAACTTGAATTTCCTTCCATAGGCTAACATTGACTGGTTTCACTTGGAAATTCTTCTAAGTGTGGAGTTTTGGAACTTTAAAATATTCCTCTAAAATCAGCCGAAATACGAATTCCGATTTACTCACCTGTTATCAGGAGAGACCTCAGTGCTGCATCTTTCAGCCCAGTACTGATCCTCAAAAGTAATTTTAACCGTACTTACCAGTAACTTGAATTTCCTTCCATAGGATATCATTGTCTGCTTTTTGCTGAAAAAGTTTCTAAGTGTTGATTTTTGAAACATACAAATATTCCTCTAAAATCAGCCAAAATACAAATTCCGATTTACTCACCTGTTATCAGGAGAGACCTCAGTGCTGTATCTTTCAGTCCAGTACTGGTCCTGAAAAGTAATTTTAACCGTACTTACCAGTAACTTGAATTTCCTTCCATAGGCTAACATTGACTGGTTTCACTTGGAAATTCTTCTAAGTGTGGAGTTTTGGAACTTTAAAATATTCCTCTAAAATCAGCCGAAATACGAATTCCGATTTACTCACCTGTTATCAGGAGAGACCTCAGTGCTGCATCTTTTAGCCCAGCACTGACCCTGAAAAGTAATTTTAACCGTACTTACCAGTAACTTATATTTTCTTCCATAGGAATCCATTGTCTGGTTTTCAGCTGAAAAGTTTCAAAGTGTCGATTTTCACAAACTACAAATATTCCTTAAAAATCGCCTGTATGACTTAAGCGCATTCTTTCAACTGTTTACAGGAGATGCACCAGTGCTGGATCCAGGATCCAACACTGAGTAAGAAAAAGTAACGATAACAGTTTTTACCTGCTAAGTGAATTTCCTTCCATAGGATAACATTGGTGATTCTATGAGAAAAAGTTTCTAAGTGTCAACTTTTAAAATACAATAATATTCCTTAAAAATCACTACTGTAACCAAAACGCTTTTACTCAACTGTTTACAGGAGATGTCCCAGGACTGAATCTAGGATCCAGTCCTGTGGTTAGAAAAAGTAATCCATAAAGTAACTAATTGCATTTAACTAGAAATTCACATTGAGCTGAATGTTGCATTGTGTTTGAAAATGTGTTGCCCATTGCAACAACTGTAACTACTGTACTTAAAGTCTATTGCCTATGTGCAAAGTATTTAAACTAAAGTAATTCATTCTGAGAAAGTATTTTTTGTAATGTATAATGTAATTACAATGTAATTTAAAAAATAAAATATGTAAAAAAAAATGTTTCTAAAAATGTAGTAAATCAGTATGAAAAAAATAAATATAACAATTAATACATTTAAAAATTGTCATTTACAAAACCTTTGAAATTCACTGAAAAAACCGTAGGTTTCAGACATGTTATAGTTAGGAATTAGCATTTAAAAAACCTTTGAAATTCACTGAAAAAACCATAGGTTTCAGACACGTTATAGTTAGAAATTAGCATTTAAAAAACCTTTGAAATTCACTGAAAAAACCATAGGTTTCAGGCACGTTATAGTTAGAAATTTGCATTTAAAAAACCTTAGAAATTCACTGAAAAAACCATAAGGTTTTAGGGACAGTTATAGTTAGTTGGACATTGCACTCGTACAAAACCATAGAAATTCCCCCGTTATAGTTAGTTCAGCTAACTATAACTCGCGCCCCCGCAATGCACTGTGGATGACGTCACATATTACATCACTCATGACATGGTCAGTGACATCACTGATGACATCACTGATGACATCTCAAATGACATCACTGATGACATCACTGATGACATCATCCATGTGAGAATTTAATGCATCTTCTCACACCCTAATATAAGTTTTGAAACACCCACTCTAAATTACAGACTGCCATTCTCAAAACCATACACACTCCAATACCAATAAGTACATACCCACTCACTGATTCTTAGGTCTACACACACACATCTACTCACTCACCCGTACAGTCACTCATACTTACAGTCACTCAGTACAGGACTATCATATGCACTCATACACCTATATAAACACTCACACAACGCAACTCATCCATAGAGGTACTCACACACCTAGTCAGTCATGCAAATAATTAATCACACTCCAATTTACTCACCTATACAGTTATACACACCAGCTCACTTACTCATAAAAATACTAGCACATTCTTACGCTCCTATGCAATCACTGATGCAAGCACACACTCATCCATATAGCCACTCTCACAATCACACACTCTCACTTATAGCCATTTATATACTCCAACACACATATATACTGCCTTTCACATATGTAGTTACTCACACATGTACCACTGAGATATACATTCAATCACTAACACACCCATACACACACTCACCCACCCATACAGTCCATCACAGACGCACTCTTGAAACCATGCACCCAGTGAATCACCCACTCACACATCTATGCACAGAGTCACACTCACCCCACCCACACAAACACTGAGGCACCCATACAGATACTCAGAGAACCAATCCATAACCCATATAGACACTCATTTAGCTAGTCAGAAACCCATGCAGCTGCTTGCACAACAACAGACAGACGGATACAGACATTCACACAGTTTAGTCACTCACCCATGCATCCAGTAAGATACGTTTAATCACTCACTTATAGACTCAGTCACGCACCTACTAAATCATCCATTCAGACACTTATACACCCACTCATTCTTCAATACGCCTTTCCCTATATATATTAAACATATTTAAACTTTACACAAACACACAGTCACTGGATGATGTCATCAGTGATGTCATCAGTGATGTCATTTGAGATGTCATCAGTGATGTCATCAGTGATGTCACTGACCATGTCATGAGTGATGTAATATGTGACGTCATCAGCAGTGCATTGCGGGGCGCGAGTTATAGTTACCTGAACTAACTATAACGGGGGAATTTCTACGGGTTTTGTACGAGTGCAATGTCCAACTAACTATAACTGTCCCTAAAACCTTATGGTTTTTCAGTGAATTTCTAAGGTTTTTAAATGCAAATTTCTAACTATAACGTGCCTGAAACCTATGGTTTTTTCAGTGAATATATATATATATAGGTATATAGGTATAGGTTTGCTACTAATATTGATGCTATTTGACTAATTTTCATAAAACTTTTCAAAGAGATGCTTCTCAGAATTAACACATTAGCCATTGGAGTTAGCATTAGGAGAATATTTGTGATGATATTGGCACTTTAGCTCTTGCATGGTGCTTGTTCAGCATGATACAAAGCCATAAACCTCTATAAATTGTTCCTACTGGCCACTGCAAAACTTTTCTGCAGCTGACAAGAAAATAAATTAAAGCAATATTCTAATGACCTGTCAGGATGAAATAATCTGATCTTGGTAAAGGTGAAAGAAAAGGGGGGGTTCCAAATCATGAAATTCCCATTCATTTTCCATAGACCTTTTTAGGGACCACTACCGTAAAAATCACTGAACAGAATTACACCAGATTTGGCAGGAAGCTAAATCTTGGTCCAAAAAGTTTGCTTTTTGTGAATTGGTGTAAATCCATCCTGTAGTGTTTGAGAAATTAGGAATCAAAAATATTTGTATATCTGATGGTTGGATTCGAGGGACCCTCGTGAGAGTCCCTTGAAGCCAACTTCAAAAAATGGAGTATTCTGATTGGCCTAGAGTGTGCTCACAGATAAAGGTGGCAACCCAGTAAGCCTGGGACCAGGGCAGGACACTGAAAAAAGAGCACAATGGTCCCTAAGGGGCAAGCCTAAGCCTCAACTTTCTTGGCAACCATATATAGCCATCTAGAGACTGGTTTACACAAGAATGGAATCAAATTGTTTTCAGTCAATTTAAAAACAAATGAATTTAAAGTTTTCTTTTCATATATTTTTTGATAATGAAGTGCCCCCAAAAGTACAACAGCGCAGTGAAAGTGAAATAGGTGATTTTGAACTGCGCAAGTGCTATAAAAAACATATATATATATACACAACATGTGTAAAGGGTCATCATGAGGCTGGAGAGAGATTATAGAAAGCACCTGAAAATGAAGAATCATGTTTCAGTAGATTGAAAAAACATAAATTAATTGCAATAATTGCCCTTGTATAAAGTGAGACATACCCAGTGGTCATGGTAGTCCTTATTTAGATATGGAAAGTAACGATGTGGGGGTAAATCACCATCACCTTCATAGGAGCATGCCAGCAGGAAGAAATAACTTCCAAAGTCTGTGGGGAACCACCAGATTGTGGTTAGTAAAGTCACACAAACGTATTTGTTTTAATATTACTCTGTAAGACTCCATTTAGAACTTTGGGGGCAAACACCATCAATAGATGCAAAGCTGGTTAGGTTCTGAAACAAAATGCGCTGGACAGACTCACCTAAAAGCGTTTAAGATCACCACATGCATATAGATATATATTTATGACCATCGTTGGTGGGGGTGCTGTTACTGAGGATTGAGAAGCAAAGCAAAGGAAAATGCTGTCAAGAGATCGGTGTTCCTGAAAAATATGTAGATATTGGGGTAATGTTAAATACTTCCCAATCACAATGACAGACTATATTTCAGGCATGCCCTGACACAAGATAATTGACTTTCAAAAACACTGAATGTCTGACGGTAATTGTATTGAACTTGATGAGTCATTGCTTTTAACTTTGTCAGGGCATGCCTGAATGATAGTCTGTCATTGTGATTGGGAAGTTGGCTTCAAGGACCCCCTCCCCTGGATGCCAGAACAATGAATAGAAGGGGAGGGGGCATGCGACTCCCTCCCCAAGTCTCTTAAGGTCCCAGGTATCCCATCCCCTGGGGCCGGCTCAATGACTGTGTCCAGGGGAGCCCACCCCCAGGACACAGTAGTTTCCCTGCCAACAGAAAAAGCAGGCAGGGAAGGTATGTCTGCTCCCACCCTTCAGGACCCATAAAGAATGCTCCCACTAGGTGGGAGCAGACATGTGTTTCTCTTCCTGCGCTCTTGTGGACAGGGAAACTCAGATTGCTCCTGGCAGGTGGGAGCAGAGAAAAACACCTTCTCCTGCCAGGTGAGAGCACGACTGGCCACTGGTGTACCAAGAATGGGAGCTAGCGGAGCTACAGATGCTCTGGGTCTCCCTCTGATGGCCCCAAAATAGTGTCTTGAGGGGGCCCCATGTGGGCACGTGGGCACCCATGTAAGGCCCGTGGGATAGGGACCTGAAATGGCAATTAATTCACTCAATGGTTATGCACTTAGTCCATTGATATTAGGTATCCTATAACATATTCTCAACAACTATGCAATAAATTACCTATCTTGGCCTCAGT
Organism: Calotriton arnoldi; assembly: GCA_963921515.1. Taxonomy (NCBI): domain Eukaryota; kingdom Metazoa; phylum Chordata; class Amphibia; order Caudata; family Salamandridae; genus Calotriton; species Calotriton arnoldi. The sequence continues at coordinate 1,494,182 of CAWUFW010003923.1, read as the reverse complement.
CCCTTTCCTTACCAGAATGTCAAGCAGAAAAAATATACAATGGTCCAGATAGGAACAACATCATGAAACTAACCTCCATTTAGAGACAACTATTTATACCTGAGGTCAAAGCCCACCAACACATGCGCTCTGACCTCGTAAGTAAATCAAATCATTTATTGGTTTGTTGGGTAAAATTGTTGTGACAAGTTATTTTCAAAACCCATTTCCTTTTATTCACCTTCAAAAAATGTTCATAATAGCCACAGAAAAAGCATGCACTCATCTCAACCCTGAGAAATATAAACCTTGATTTTTCCGGGCAGGTAATAAGTACTTCCTGGACTTGAACCTGTACATCACATATGTTCTAATCACAAAATCTTACCAATTCCCTATCTTACTTTACAAAAAAAGCACACAAAATAATGTGTACTCCAAATTCTTCACATAAATACAGTGTTCTGCCTGGACTCGAACCCCAGCCCTACACATATGTCAATCTAGTCCTTTTCCTACCTCACTATCTCAGCTTGTCAGGCAAAAAGTTGTTTAATGATATCTACTAACTAAATGGAACCACTTAACAAACAAGCATTTGCAATGCAATAGGTCTACGCAGTTACGCAAGTTTAAGCTATTTGCATTATAAATGACAATGCCTTTTATTTATGTTTTTAAAACGAAAACAAAATAAAGGCATTGTTATTTGCAATGTCAATAGCTCAAACTCGCGTAAATGCGAGACCTATTGCATTGCAAATGCTTGTTTGTTTAACACACCCCTGCCCCTCTCCCCATCCCCTGCCTTCCTTACCTTATTGTTTCATGAGATGAGCCCACCCCGCGTTTCGCCGCCGCAGCCCGAGCTGTTGTGGAAGCCTTCTCCGGGCCGCTCTCAGCGCGACCCGGAAGTCAGGCAACCTTGCCTGGGACATGGGCGGGGCATGGAGCGTGCGTCCGGAAGTGTCCGGGGCTCCCGTGAGCTCAGGGAGCCCCGCGTGTCAGAGAAGCGAGGCGGGAGCCCACCCCGCACTGGCAAGCAGTAGAGGAAGTCCGGCGGGAGCCCACCCCGCTTTCGTGAATGCCGCATGATGCGGCCAGAGCAGGATTCAAGAGCCGGTAAGTGGTGCATGCAAGCGCGCCGCGCCTGGACAGGAGATGTGCACGCGTATGGTGTGAGCAGGAGTTGTGATAACGCCGTGAGCCGTACACGTGCACATCTCCTGTCTGTTAAGCTTCGGCACAGACAGTTGATGTGCACGCGTACGGTTTGCGGCGTTATTACAACTCCTGCTCGCACCATACACGTGCACATCTCCTGTCCAGGCCTTGCCATACACGTGCACATGTCCTGTCCCCCTTCCCAAGCAAGTCGGCAACAATAGATCTCGCTTACGCGGGCAGCGCAAGGCGCTGCATTGCTAGGCGAGACCTAAAAAATGAAGTGAAATTAAATTAACATGAGGCATATACATTAGTCTTTAAACTCCAACATTTTAACATGATTCTTCATTTTATATTCAATGCATTTGAACTCCAATCTGACCATTCAAATTCACAATTCAAAACTAAGAATCATTCAGACTCTGGGTTTAACCCTTCATCTCATACCATCCATGTGCTACTGATTCTTGCAAAGTCACCTTAGATATGAACAGATTTGTATATTCTAAAGAAATCCATATCACATTTCTGACATGGTGTAGAAATGTGATATGGATTTCTTTTGACTAACCAGTAATAAAGTATTTATGCCCTCTCCTTCAATAGTTGTAAAATTGGACTACACCTAATTGGCATATTTAATTTACTTTTGTATCCCTAGTAACTGGTACTACCTATACCCAGGACCTGAAATGAAATCTACTCATTGTGCCAGCCATTAAGTAGTAATGTAAAGCATGTCTCAAACCTGCCATTCTAGCCTGTGTTTACAGTTTTCAACTGCTGTTTTAACATGCTTGAATACTCCTTTTGACAAGCTTAAATTTTTTTTTTATCCACATAAGCCCCTCCTACGGTGTGCCCTAAAGGATGTAGGGCAGGGTGCATTGTATTTAAAATGTTGGACATGTGTACTTAAGTTTTACATCTCCTGGCAGTGAAAAACTCCTAAAGTAATTTTTCGCTGTTGTAAGTTCTATCTCTTCTACTGGGTTACCTTATTATATTTAATAACTGCTAACTTCAGATCAGGAGCATATAGAGATATTCTGTTTACACTTAAATGAATTATAGTTTAAAACCCTCTTTCATTGTAAAGTTAAATTTTAAGTTGCAATTCTCAAAATATCACTTTTAGAAAGTTGCCATTTTCTTGTTCCAATCAACAGTGCCTTTCTGGCAATGTCCTGGGTCACATCACAATCCTGAAAGGAATGCTGGGGAGAGGCTGTACCTAACCTCACCTACACTTAAAAGGGCTTTTTCCTGCAGCACACAAAAAGGAACCTGACACCAGGTTTGCCCTGTCTTTTGTCACCCTAGACAGTTTGGAGCCTGGACCAGGTGAAGAATTTAATAGAACCAGTTTTGGTAGTAGGTCCGAAAGTTCCCCCCCCCCCAAACAGAGGCTGGTACCAAGTATAAAAAGAGGGCCTGCAGAACAACTCATCTGAACACTTCTGGGCCTGTGGAAGAATCAAAAAAAGGACTGCCCTGCTGCTTTAAGGACTGCCTTGCTGCCTGAAGAAAGGAGTTTGGAACTGCTTACCCTGATACCAGACTACAGAAAGTGACTCTAAGGGTCAGTTGGCTGACCTCCTTTGCGAGCTAAGCCAACACAAAAAGCTTTCAGAGGTTTCTCTGGAACTGCCAAGCTCACCAGCTGCAACTGACCTGCCTGGTCCTCTCTGAGCCCAGTGAGAGCTCCTCCTAAAACAAAACATGAAACTCCCGAAGTTTGGTCTCTTTGCGACCGTGAACAGGCTTGTTTGCGCCAAAACTCTGCCATCCGTGATGACCACCAACACAAATCTCTGGGGAGATCTGCTCTTCAAGCTGACAGCAACTATATGCGATGACTGGCAACACAAGACTTGCACTTCGTGCTGCATCAATGACAGTCCACGACAACCACCACTGCAAAGCTCCAGCGATGACTGTCTCTTCTTGCTACAGCAATGACCACCCACTGCGCTCGACCTGATCTTCGCACTGAAAGCCCCCTCCTCACAGCCTCCTCCAATGCGAAGGGAGTTCTTGGATCACTGGTCCCTCTGCTTAACCCATGCTCCATCGTGGTAGGCCTGAACTTCTGACTTTCTCCCGTTCTAGCATGACCATATAACTGCGAATGGCACTATCTGTTTCCAGATGCTACTTTCACTAAAAACTTTAAAAATCAATATCTCTGGCTCTAATAAGCAGATTTTTCTTGTGCTGGTATAATTTTATATATTACGATTTACTCTATATTTTGAACTGGTTTGGGATTTTTCTTGTATTTTGTTTTCACTTTATTACTGTTTGTGTTCTGCATACTTTACACATTGCCTCTAGGTTAAGCCTGACTGCTTTTGTGCTGAGCTACCAAAGGGTTAAGCAATGGTTAATTTAGTGACTTTTTTGGTTTTCCCTGACAAGGATTGTGGTTATTTCCTGAATGGGGCTTCCCCCTCCCTAAACCAATATTCGAATTCAGTACAATAGGACACCTAGTTAATTGATCCAGGAGTGCAAAAAAAAGTTATAAAGATGTATCTATTCCTATCATTCTTGGCTATAAAAACAATTAATTGGAGAAGAGGATAGATTTAGTTTAGTGCAGAGAATGGATTTTTGTGATAATGGTAATACATAAAGAAATCCTTGGTTGTGGTATTGTTGTAGGATTTTAATTCACTATCTCAGTGGAAAAAGGCCTCATAGCATACGTAAAAATCATTTGGAAATTTGATAGTATCTTGAGGATATTTGTTAAATTATCCATTTCATAAAAGGTAATAATTAGGAATAACATTTGGATGATGATCGCTTATTACACACTGCTACATGCCAATTTCACAAACCTTCTTTCCGTTCTTTCCGTCCCCTTTTATTGGCCTTTCTAACACTTTTTCACCATGTAGCATATAGTCTTATAAACTATTTTGCTGTACTGAGCTTGACTTAATAACGAGCTGAAATGTTCCACTGCCTAATGTTGGTATAGTAGGATCCTTGGTCAATACTTGTGATGGTTCTTCCACACAGGAAGCAAATGGTGGCAGTGGGAACATTTACAATCCACAATATTAGAGAAGATAAGTGTCAAGGAAATATTAGCATATCATCTGGAAAATGATACATTCCTCTGAAAAAAATTATCTTTTAAATTAAGGAATGCAATATCAATTACTGAATAGGAGTATAATACGTGCCTACTCTTAAATTATTCAACGTTTAATTTGTTTAAATTATGTTTTTGGCTGCAAACTACAATTTGAATACATTATGGTACATTATTGCTAAACATTTGTGATACTTTTGTGAAAATAAAGCATATGTACAATTATTCATTTATGTATTATGAGCTACTCAAATATTAATTTGTTTGTAAATGCTTTCCTTTCGACGTTCCAATAAGGATAATGTTGTCTCGGTAATATGTGCATGTGCTGATGTAATAAATTGCAAATTCTCACTCATCTTACTTCAGTACACATGCTAAGGAATGCAATCGAAAAATAGCAAATGGATTCATATAAAAGGATGTTGTCAAGCATAGTAGAGCATTCTTGTAAGAAATGTGACAGTATTAATATAATGCAAAGGAAGTGGTAGGACGAAAATATCCATAAAATAACTCAAGCGAAGATGCAGATTAAAAGGTCACTGCTATTTAGAATTAACAGAAAAACATGTTTTAATTATAGGGCATCATGTATGATTTTTCATGCTTTAAAGTAAAGTTCAGAAAGGGAACGATGTTTACTGAATTTTAATGTTATATTGGCACAAAGAAAATATGTTCGTGGAAGGGGGTGATCATAACTGTCATTGGACCAACACAATCAGTGTGCTGATGTTACAAATACACGCATGTCAATGTGAACAAACCCATAATGTAGCCTATGTTAGGTATATGAGGCAGATTTCTCTCAACCTGCAAAAGCCAGTTTATGAAAAAGATCAGCACCTGCAAAAAATCTATTGGCTTTTAATGTTATTTAATTTAAATGAAAAACACTCTTGCTTCTAGGAGCTGCATTAAAAGTGATGCAGTGTTACAAATTATCAGGAAATGTGTTTGGAGGTTGTGCTTACTGCTCTGTGTGGCCAATGCATGTGGAGGTGGTACTCAAAATCCACTCATTCTAATTGCCTTTCAGCAAAGGAAAGGCTGGAGGCCATCACAAAGTGCTTGGGGTGTTTGTATCAGCAGTGGCCGCTCCTCCACTAGGGTGGAGGAGCGTCGCCCCACTGCTTTCTCACTTTCAGTTATTACCATTTTATGGTTGGTTGAGGGCGGGCGGGGCTGCTCTGCGAGCCTGCAGAGCAGGGGAGGAGTGGTGTGCTCACTCTTGAGTGCGCAAAGACTGTTTGGTCACCCCTCTGGGGCCGCCTAAACCAGTCATGCGCACTCTGCCCTTCTCCATGCAGGCAGAAATGCAGCCTGCATGGAGAAAATGGCCTCCCCATAAGCCCCTGGCTGGGCGGCGTCCCGACCAATCACAACGCTGCACTGCAGCATTGTGATTGGCTGAGGGGAGGGAGCCTGGCTGCCTGCTTCTGCTTCCTGTTCCTTCAGGAGGCAGGAGAGCAGGAGTAGAGAAGACGCGGTACCCGGCTGGCAGAAAGGTCTGTTTAATTATTATTTTTTTATTAAACTAACCCCCCATGGGACCCCCCCTCCCCGTGCGACTCCCCTCCTGCAAGACATTCCGGCCGCGACTGTGCATCGAACCTGTGAACACATGCAGTGGACCCAATACACAGTTGCAGGCTGACTATGAACTACGATTCCCAGGAGGTCATAAACTCTCATGTGTCCCAAAGTGACGGTGGCCATCTTGGATCACTGGGTATAACTTTCCTCATGTCTCAAGGTATCATGTACTAGGCAAACATGTTACATCGTTTCTGCCACCAGGCTCTTGTAAGGACTTGTTGCTCTTCAAATCATTGTTTTTAATGGAAAATCCAATCTGGAAAAGGATTCTGAAGTTGTTGATGAAAATTAACTATAAACTACTCACTTGAACAGTTCTAGTTATTCTCACTGAACCCATGCATTTCACCAGGGAAGCCTGGTAACCCAGGCCAGGGTCACATTCCCTGTGCTGAGAAGGGTGACATCAGACGGGGGAGGAGTCTGAGAGTCCTCCAGGCTGAACTATTCCACTAATCTCCAGTGAGAGGCGGGTGAAGATATGTGTGTAAGATATTGGAGTATTAGTGGAGGAAGTGAGAGCCTATCTTAAATAATAATCACAGTTTTTGTCAGGGTGAACCACAAAAGTCACCAAATAACCCTGTACTTAACATTCTGGTAGAATAACCCTGTACTTAACATTCTGGTAGCTTGGCACAAAGAAGTCTGGCCTGACTTAAAGACAATGGGGCCGATTCCGATTCAGGCCGGAAATCTCTCCGACCGAGCCGGACCCGGAGAGATTTCCGACCGAATCGGACCCGTGCAGTCCGACCGAACGAGTACGATGCGCACGTATGCCATCGGACTCGAGTCGGTCGGACTCCCATTGAAGTCAATGGGAGCCTGTCGTACAACGCGTACGCGGGCTCCCATTGACTCAATGGGTGCTATGCGGACAAGTGCGCCCCCTACAGCGTGTACGCGGTGAAGCGATTCGTGCCGTACACGCACAGGTAGGGGGGACCCATGGGTCCCCCCTGTGTGCGACTCGTGCGGCTACGCGTACAGGGGGGTCCGACACGGACCCCCAAAGTACGGCTCCGACAGCTCTTTCGAGCCGGAGTGCGCGGCTCGGTCGGACTGCTCGCGGCGCGCATCGTACTTACCCAGCCGGGGAACGTCTCCATTGCGCGGTGCGAGTCGTGTCCGTGCGAGTCGGTCGGTGCGGTTCGACCCGGGTTCGAGTCGGTCGGAGCGGTCGGGACGCCCGGACGAGTCGGTCGGCGAATACGCATCGTACTCTTTCGCCCGGACGCGCGTACGGATCGGTCGGGAAATAGGGCTCCGAATCGGATCCGGTTAAGCCGAATCCGATTCGGAGCCCTACCGGCCGAGATCGGAATCGGCCCCTCTGTGTGGAGTATTTATATAGCAACAACAAAACAACACTTTCAAAAAGGGGGCCAGAGGGAAAATTTTTGAGACCTGCGCGGATATATTCCCCACTAACAATAATCTAACAAGACAGAAAATCTGCGGGTCTATCTGAGCTCTAAATAGAGCTCACAAGCACAGACAGTACAAACTAATACCTCCCATTCAAAAATGAGGGAAGTCCTTTAAAGAGGACGGAATCCCATCATCCACCGAGGTGGCATGCTTCATCATCTGGGATCTCCTCTTGGTTGCAATCCTAGTGCAACCAAGGGCTACAACCCCCTCATTGTGAGGGAGGAGCTCAGGGATGTTTTGTTTGCTCAAAGAGAGGGATCGACTAAGATCCACAAGAAGTGAAACATACAAAGCATTAAGGGTGATGGTTGCAGTGCGTGTGGTGATATGTGAAGTGATCTAAAATTGACTACCAAGAGAGAAACAAGTTTATTAGGTCACTCTTGGTGTCAAAAATAAAAACAGTGCATGTGCAGTTCAGGAAATAATGACTGCACTAGTCATATAACAGGTCTACATGTTTCAGCCATAATGATCAGTTTGTGATCTTGGCCTTCCTCAGGACCTAGAAATTAATCGCTACTGCAAAGTGAAAAAAGAGTGATACAGGTGTCGATAAAATTATGTAAATGTGGTTGGAACAGATACAACCTACACAGTCTAGAGGTCTCGATTACTAGAGATATCACAAGGATACAGATGTCACCTGTAAAGAGAAAAACTGGCATAAATACAGTGAAAATAAGGTATTAAAATTGTACTGTTTATTGTGCTATACATCTGGTTCATTACCATCGTGTGGTACCTATATATGTACCTCATACCCTTCTGGTGTATGTAAATACGATAATAATCAAAAAATAAATGCTTACCGGTGGTGTACGGGTGAACACCTCACCTCGCCTGGCAACAACTCAGGGCGTGAGGCACCGCTCTGTTTAAAAAGGAATGACTTATTACAGATATGACTAGCAAACTGCAAAAGACATCCATATAGTTTAGCATCAATCTGTATCATCAAATGGAAGTATTCATTCATTTAGCCAGATCTATAATGGCATCCTATTGGCAAGTAAGTATGGTCTGCGCTGATAATTATTGCAGAAAACAATAAAATCTGTATAATCTGTGCATATGGACAAGTAGAGATAGGTGTCAAAGCTGTCTACACATCAGGTTTTGTCAAATCTTGGTAAGGCATTGTACACATATATTAGTATCCTTATATGCCCCATTAATAGATGCCTCTAATAACACAGACAATAAAGAGAAGCAGCAGGATGCTGTTTCTGCACAGGACACGATGCATCAACATTAACTGTCCTCAAAATGTACAAAGAAACACAGAGACGTCGTTGCTTAAATGTCAAGCATTTACGAATATACCATGAGTACTTAATCATATAGGAAACTGTCTAGCTTTATCAAAAAGGAGGGCATCCTGCATGATACCCAATCTGCTTTCAGGTCAGGATTTAGTACTGAGACAGCCCTCCTGGAGGTGGCGGAACTAGTTAGACAGGCTGCAGATTCAGGGGCCTCCGCGATGCTGGTGCTCCTGGATCTGTCAGCCGCATTCGATACCGTTGACCATACCATGCTGTCGGAGAGACTGCTGGATATTGGTATTGGAGGTTCGGCTCTGGCATGGTTGAAATCCTATTTGGAGAATCGCACTCAGAAGGTTGCGCTCCAACCTTTTCTATCCAAGCCGAAACAGCTCTGGTGTGGAGTCCCTCAGGGGTCAGCACTCAGCCCTCTCCTGTTTAATGTGTACCTGGCTCCTTTGTTTACCCTGAGAGACAATTGGGGGATAAAAGCGATCTCCTACGCAGATGATACACAATTGGTTTTCACTTTTAAAGAGCAGACCGAGATTGCCTTTGAGAGCTTCATGGGTTGCATGAAAGACATAGCGTTGTGGATGAACAACAACAAACTCAGGCTCAACGCAGGAAAGAGAGAGGTGCTGTTCTTCGGGAAAGAGCCACCCCCTGCTTCGGATCTCTGGTGGCCTACTGAAATGGGTCCTCCTCCCTCACCAGCAGATTGTATAAAAAATCTGGGTGTAAAGTGGGAGGCTGACCTTTCCTTCTCAGCTCAGATATGTCAGGTGACTGCCACCTGCTTCTGTCAACTGAGGAATCTGAAGAAATTTTTGCATCTACTACCAGAGGAGTGTCGGAAAAATATAGTACATTCTTTAGTGACTTCCAGGCTAGACTATGCTAATGGCTTTTATTTGGGTCAGCCTGAGTATCTGATCAAGCGCCTGCAGATACTGCAAAATGCGGCTGCGAGACTAATCAGGCGAGTGCCATTCCGCGAGCATGTCTCTCCACATTTAAAAGCACTTCACTGGCTTCCAGTGAGGAAAAGAATCAAATTCAAGGCCTTGACGCTGGCGTTCCGTGCTATGCATGGCAACTGCCCCATCTACCTGAAACACAGACTACATGGATACAAACAGTCCAGAACCTTGAGGTCCAATTCCCAAAATCTACTGTGTATCCCCCGTTTTAAAAAGGCACGTATGGGGGGCAGATCTTTTACGCTCGGTGCTGCAAAGCTGTGGAACTCCCTGCCGAGTAATTTCCGTATTATAGAAACAGAGTCCCTCTTCAGGAAAATGGTGAAAACCTGGCTCTTTAGGGCAGACTGAGGGCTCGAGGTTATGCCCTGAGCGGTCCAACGCTGCACTACTTATCGATTAGCACCAGGACACCTCTGTTTGAGGTAGCTGTCGCGCTTTACAAGTGTCTGTATTATTATTATTATATTTCAAATACCTCCAGACCTCGTTTCTAAGCGTTACCGGTAAAATATTATTATGGGTAAAATATTGTTACGGATATCGCTCTTCACTCTGATAACAAAGAGGGAAACCCAATACTTCTTTAGCAACATTCTAAATAGCATACTACCTACCTAGAGCACAGGGAGTGTATAATAGCTCTAAGTAGACACAAACAAGTAGCATGAATCACTGCACCTCAGAAGACGTATTTATATAGCACCCAAGCAGTAATAGAGTGAAAACACAAAATAGCAAAAACCTCAAATCAATTTAAAAAAATAGAGCAAATTTTAGTAAATAAATTAACACCAAAACGATGAAAAGTGTGGGCAGAGTACAGGGACAAGGTTAGTCCCGCAGAAGAGTTGCCTTCTCAAGTCCAGCATGAAGGGTGCCACTTACTTTGGAGGGGGCCACAAGGAGGAGGTTGCCAGAATGAGAAGCAGGTCAATTGCCATGGACGATCATCGCTATAGCACGAAGAGTCGGTCATTGCTGGAACTCACGATGGTTGATCATCATGGACGGTTGCTGTTGGCACGTAATGCAGGTCTCGCGTTGCTGGTTGTAGTTGATGGATGCTATTGCCTCAAAGGGGAGGTCCTGCTGGAGCTTCGCATTGGCGGTCGTCATGGTCGGTCGAGCTCCAGCATGAAGAAGTCAAGTCGCGATTGCAAGGACCTCAAAACTTCTGTAACTTCACTTTTCAGGAGGAGTTCCCATTGGTGCCAAACAATGGTCCAAGACCTGGGTCACCTCTTGGATTCAAGCTAACCTGGCTGATGAGGGGTGGTACCCTGAAACCAGTCACAGGATGCTCTTTTCCAGTCCACAGAAGACCTGGCTTGGCAGTTTGGGCTGGACTGTTCCCATGAGGCACAGGATCAAGACTGATTTGCATATATCTGTGTCTGAACTGGGGTGGCGAAGTGAGCTAAAGAACAATGATGGATTCAACCCAGATCTGTGACTGGGCGTGAGTGTCTGAAAAGTTTCAGCACTCCGTCCATCATCTCCTTGTGTTTGCTTTGTTTGCCCTACGTTGGATGGTTATGCCCAGACGTGGGTCCCTTTCTCACTTTGCCACTGGATTCAAGCTAGCCTGGCTGATGAGGGGTGTTACCCCAAAACCGGTCCCAGGATGCTTGTTTCCGGTCCTAAAGAAGACCTGGCTTGGCAGTTCGGGCTGGACTGTTTCCAAGAGGCATAGGGTCAAGGCTAATTTGCATATAGCTGGGTCTGAACTGGGGTGGCGAAGAGAGCTAAAGAACGATGATGGATTCAACCCAGGTCTGTGACTGGGGGTAAGTGTCTGAAAAGTTTCAGCGCTCCGTCCATCATATCCTTGTGTTTGCTTTATTCTCAAATCGAATCAATCACCCATTGATAATACCTTCATACCTGAATCACATCATCACCCAGTAGCACCGAAGAACTACTGGCCCATCTCTCTGCTCCCCTTTCCAGCAAAGGTTCTCAAGAAGGCAATCAACCAGCAACTTACCCGAACACAGCAATCTCCTCGACGGCTCACAATCCGGATTCCGAGCCAACCACAGCACCAAGACAGCCCTGATCACAGTCACTGATGACATCAGAGCCCTCCTAGACTGTGGCAAAATGACAGCCCTCATCTTCCTGGACCTGTAAGCCACCTTTGACACCATCTCAACAGACTACTCCAAGTCAGGATCCAGTGACATGTCCTCAAATGGATCGCCTCAGACCTCACCGGAAGAACCCAGAAAATCTGTCTCCCACCATTCACCTCAGAACCCAAGAAGATTTTCCACAGTGTTCTCCAAGGATCATCCCTCATCCCCACCTTCTTCAATACCCCCTGGCCAACACCTTCAGATCACATGGGCTTAACATAATCTCCTACGTTGACGACACCCAGCTCATCCTCTCGCTGTCAGAAGACCCCTCCACCACCAGAGCCAACTTCCACAGATGTATAATGAACGTCGCTGACTGGATGAAGAACAACTGCCTCAAGCTCAACAGGGACAAGATGGAAGTCCTCATCCTTGGGAACAACACCTCGCCATGGAACGAGGAACTCTACCCATTCCCACCACAACAGACCAAGTCTGCAACTCCAGCATCATCCTGGACAACAAGATATCCATGAAGAAACAGGTAAACACAGACTCACCTGCCTGCTTCCACACCTTAAGCATGTTCCACAAGATCTTTAGGTGGCTCCCAGACAACACCAGAAGGACCATCATGCAGGCCCTCGTCACCAGCAGGCTAGCTACTGGAACACACTCTATGTAGGAATAACTGCATGCCTCCTGAAGATACTACAGACAATACAAAACTTAGTGGCCAGACTCTTACAAGACCTCCTCAGACAAACCCACAATACACCTCACTTCAGGAAGCTACACTGGTTCCCGATCCAGAAGAGATGCCAGTTCAAGATGCTGACCCACACACACAAAGCATGGCACAACGAGGAACTGGCATACATCAACAAATGCATCACCTTCCACCAACCGACCAGACAGAGTCCATCAGCCTCCCTCTTCCTCGCAGACACCCCTAGAATCCGGTGAGGCACAGCGGTGGATGCTTCTTCTCACACCTGGCAGCAGCCAAAGCTTGGAACGACCTTCCCCTGCACCTCATGACCGCCTCATCGCTCCAGCAGAACAGATCACCACAAAGCAGTTAGCAACTCCAGTGCCCTAAGACCCTCAAAGGTGATTTGCCTCACTTCACAAATCACTGATTGATTGATTGTCTTGATGTATTTAAATCAGGTTTTACCATACACATACTTCTGGATTCATAGAATCATCCATTTTGGGCAAATTGTCCGTTAAACCGCTGGAGAAACAAAGAACTCTATCAGATTTCAATCTACATCATGAGTCCCATTTCTTTCAATACTTTGTTAAAGCACACTATATATTAAAATCAGTGAGTGCTAATTCCTCTTTTGCACAGAATAATGCCCATGTGCCTTCCTTTACAAACTCAGCCGAATTATCCAGGGTTGCCACCACAGACCACCTAAGTTATAGAGCAGATGAGGAAACCTCTATATTGCTGACTATAAAACCTCCTCTACTCTAGACTACAAGGAAAACCTTGCAACCGCCTTAATCCCATTAGGTTACTTTTGTGTTGTCCCTTCTCAAACCGTGTGTAAAAATCATATGTGGTATATCCACGTCTATTTAAAGCCTTAGCAATTTGCATCTATGGTTCCTAAACCACAAGCACTTCCCATTCCTCGCACTGGAAATACAACACTGTGTCTCTCATGTCACTTTATCATCATCATGTTGGAGCAGAGTTAAACCTAATCGACAACTCAATAGTGGGGGTTTCAAATGAATTGCAGGTTCATTTAGTGGGAAGTAATACACAACCCACAACAGCACAGCCATTCACTGTCACGTGACCCTCAACACAGGCAGGAAGGCACAGTTCATCTGGGCAGAAAAATGTCAACTTTCATTTTTTAAATTGTAACTTCAAATTCAATTAGAGTGTAAATATCATTTCTCTAGCTGCTCACAATCTGAAGTTTGTACTGATTGGGTCTATATTTATTGTTTGCTCTCATTAATCCTTGTCTAGGGACCACTGTCTTTAGAAATAATTGATTACCCAAGGTCCCTGACCAACCTTATTTGGGTTCCCTTGTTCTTCATAACATGCTAAGCGCAATCGCAGGATTGCAAGGGTCTTGTACTCTGATTCCCCTTTTTAAGTGGGTCACTTCCCTAGCTCCACACTCTCTCTATTCTTTCTTTTTCTCTCACATTACTTGGGCTATGTCAGACCACACACCTTTGTACTCAGACGACTACATCAAGAAAATCCTTGAGGGCCCGTCATTATTCACTGCCTCTGGTGACAATGCAGTAGATACCAACACCTCCTCTCTGAGCAATTAGAAAAATGCAAGAAAAATCAGTCCGACTACAGCTTATGATACGTATGCTGACTGAATATCTGAAAGCTAACATTATCTCCACAGGCTTACAGGTTAGGAACATCCCTGGGGTATTCACCGATATCGCCAAATATATTACCAATTTCAGTTACATCGGCACCACATGCTCCAGACATTGGATGGTGCTCGGTATTGATACAGCCACTGAAGAACTCAAAAAACTAAGCGACGAAATCAATGACCTAGAGAAACAGATCAAAGATAGCAACCCTGCAATTGATTGCAAAAAACTATTAGAGCAGGTACAAAAAACTGTAGATGAGTTTTATCGTTTAGAACAAAACAGAAAATCTACAAAGGTCAAGAAAGATATAAAATCTTACACACAAGAAAGGGCATACCCCTACTTGAATAAGGATTTCTATACTAATAGATCCTATAACAATCCCCAAAACGCCAGACCTTGGAGCCGATTCAATAGACGGAATAACCTTGTAGGCTTCTCCGATACATCTGCTGACTCATCAGATAATTCTGACCAGGGAGAAGGCCTAAGTACATCTAACCGAACCCCTAACACTCCTTTTTTAGGACGAGGCCAACCCGAACCCCCAAAGAGAGGCCGGGTCAAACAGCAACAACGCTGGTACAATCCACCAGGGGAACGCCAGACACGTCACAAATACTACCAGTGGTAACCAACCCAACGGTAATAACAACTATGAGCGACAATTCGCTGATACCCATCTTTAACCTCTCTAATCACCAACTGTCAGACCCTGAACAATCACTATTAAGCAAGGGTTTGTCACTTGTTCCCACAACCCATCCCAACTTTTTGGATTTACAAACCGAATTACTGAGATTCTTTCGCAAAATAAGACTGCATAGCTATTTCTTGCTCAATCCTAAGCCCACTCATACTCCTAATACTCCATTACGACCACCCTCCACTTTTTTACCCTTCTCAAACATGGTTCCTGCTGAGATACTTACATTCAAAAAAATGGTACTCCAGGACGTTGCACAACTCGAAACTTTACGTCGCTTCATTCCATATAATATCTCATTGGAAGAGAAAGCAGCACTGACCACATTAAAATCTAATGAGACTCTGGTCATCAAACCAGCTGACAAGGGGGGTGGAATAGTTCTTCAAGAAATAGACGTATACAAAAGTGAAATACACAGACAATTGGCAACCACCGACCACTATTGTAAATTGCCTACTAACCCCACCAGAGATCTCCAAAATATGATCCTTCAAGTGACTGATGAGGGTTTAGAACAAGGATTTCTGAGTAAACTTGAGCATCAGTTTCTTAATACCAAGTCACCCCGTATGCCGGTAATCTATACTTTACCCAAAATACACAAAAATCAAGATAACCCACCCGCCGCCCCATAGTTTCGGGCTTTGGCTCTATTTTAGAACCGCTCGGCCAATATGTAGACTTCTTCATTAGGGAATTCGTTCCGATAACTGAATGTTACATCCGTGATAGCATGGCAATGATCAATTTTGTTGAACATTACCCATTTGACCCAGCCTCTGACACTCTATGCACTCTTGATGTAGAGTCGCTTTACACAAACCTCCCCCAAAATGATTCCTTAAAGGTCATTGAACAAATCCTCAATACACGTCCCAGCCCTCATGCGGTACCCACCATCTTTATATTACAACTATTGGAAATTTGCCTCACGAGGAATTTCTTCCTCTTCGATGGCCAATATAACCAGCAAACTAAAGGGACATCAATGGGGGCTGTTTTTGCCCCCAACCTGGCCATACTTTATATGGACTCCCTTGAGACCAGATCGATTCTGTCTTCATTGAATCCTTTCCGCACTGGCATTTTAGTGTGGAAGAGATACATTGACGATATGTTTATGATCTGGCAAGACTCTGAGACTACTATGAAACAATTCCTTCATTGGCTAAACAATAACTGTGAGGGGCTCAATTTCACGCTGTCACACAGCAAGACCACGATTCCATTCCTTGACCTCAACATCCAACATAAGGTAGGTACACTAATCACAAGTCTGTTCAGGAAACCCACTGAACGTAACACGCTCCTGAGATACAACAGCAACCACCCACGTGCTCTCAGAGACTCACTACGCTACTCACAGTTCCTACGCATTAGAAGGAACTGTACACTGAAAGAGGATTGCTTCCGTGAAGCCAAAGTCCTAAGTAAAAAATTGACAGCAAGAGGTTACCCTCGGAGATTAGTTCGCAACTCCCTGAAAAGAGCCTGGTATTGCCCAAGGGATTGCCTCCTGGAACCCAAAACTAAACACTCACAGAACCGCATAGTATGTGTTACAACCTTCTTCCCTGTTTCACATACCATACGTAAAAGCATTCTTAGACATTGGGAGGTCACCAATGCAGGCATATTGAAACTGGAACGCCCATTGTTTGCATTTAAAAAGAACAAAAACATAAAGGACCATTTGGTCAGAGTAGCCTTGCCAACTTCAACACGCACAGGTACACTCAATGACCATTGGGACTTGGCCCCACTCACTGAGCATGGCAAGTGTGGGAACTGTATTGCATGCAAATTTACTATTGAATGCAAGGAATTTGTCTTTGGCAAAATCCAAATTGCATTGAAATATTTTTCGAACTGCAACACTTGCATTGTTATATATGCAATTCTATGTCCCTGCAATAAAATCTATATTGGCCAAATCACACAAAAAGCACGAATAAGGATCTGCCAACATCCCAGCCGATTACGTTGCAGAACACCAAATGCCCCCCTTGTGGAACATTTTCTGGCATCATGCCATACAGAGGACGACATCCGTTGGACCATCATCAGTGTGATCAAGCCACCACCATGAGGCGTGGATCTCTCACAGCTCCTCAACAAGGAGGAACTCAAGTGGATTTTACGAACTGGCAGAATACACACTGGCCTCAGTCATCTTGAGGATTGGACTACGTTAATTTAACTTGTCTTACTGTGCCGTTCTGTCACCTCTCTCTGATAATATCAGTAATTGTTCTGTAAACCCCCTGTTGGTTAATTATTTTTCCTCTATCTTTCTTACATCTCTTTCTTACTCTTCTATGTAGTGTCTCGCATAAATCTAAGCGTAATTATCACTTCCTTAACATTCACGCTATACTAGTTCCTTCTCTCATTCACCACTACAAAATGGCTGCCTCCTTCACGTAACCTTGTCTGTTCTTTATTTTCCTTATTTTCTTGATTCTGTCACATGACCTCATCATCCAATTAGTTCCTTCTCTCATTCACCACTACAAAATGGCTGCCTCATTTACGTAACCTTGTCTGTCCTTTATTTTCCTTATTTTCTTGATTCTGTCACATGACCTCATCATCCAATTAGCTCCATGCCCATATAAACTGCCTCCTCACCGGCAACTCGTTCCTTCATATCCCCGATCCCGACAGGCAAGACATGCTGTAACAGAGGTTGTTCACAGGTAAGCGCGCCCTGCACCCAATTCCCCTTGCCTCACCTCCTTACTACCTAAATACTAATTCTCCACAAACTTTTGTTTACATTGGCCTCGACCCCATTCCTTGTCACTAGAGACCACGGATGCAGCTCACAGGTTACTGGCTTGCCGTCCATGATATACAGCAGCCCACTGCAATAGGTAAGCCTTGTTGCGCCTGCAATTGGTACTGTCCCGCCCACCTTGATTACACCCTTCTTAATTGGCCACTCTCCTTCATTTAGGCCACTCTGATTTCGAGACCGCTCCGCGGCGCGAACATTTCAAATGCCTCCTTTAAGCTCTTACAGCCTTTATTAGGTAAGCTCCTTTCCTCCTTCGGTGCCCCGCCAATCTCTACGATCTTCTCTTAAATCCACATCACTTGTCATTTTTCATGTAGGTCGACTCTGACCCAGCATCCAACTGCACAGACCACGGTCGCAGCTGTCTGCATCCTTTACTCTCCTTGTACTTGGCCTGGACTTCTACTCGGTCTTCGCCTGAAACAAACCTCCTCCAAGTCACTCTGACCTGGATCTAGGTATTACTTTAACTATCTTTCGCTCGCTGCCCTCAAGCACTCTACCCACTGGCACTGTTTTCACATGCGCTTCACCAGTGCATGCGTTTGCCACTTTTAAAATTATTCCTTGTTTCTCTTACGCAATCCCACGCCCATTTTGCTTTCAACACCAGCGCTTTACTGGCACTCCGCTAGTTTCGCGGGTTTTTCACCACTCACCAACTCTCTACCGTATTGCGCGTTTTATCAACAAATGCGTATGACTATGACTTTTAGAAAATATTGCTCGTTATTGCGTAATTCTTTTACTCTTGCTTAGCAATTTTATACGTTCTGCTCACTTCTCCGGTATCATTGTACTCACGTGCGATCCTCTGACGTACACTGCCCTCACCAGCACCCAAGTTGTTTTCAAATTGTTTTCCGCTCGAGCTACCTTTCATTTGTCTCTTTTTCTTTTTTCATCCTTTATTCCCTCCTACGGTTTTATTTATTACAGGCAAAATGTATACAGGCATACCATTGTTAATGTCCTGATGATGATCCTATATCTTTTGTAAGGATCGAAATGCCGTCGACTTGTTGTACGCCATATACACCTCTTTATTTAATACTTATTATGTGTAATGGTGTCTCCACTATAATTTGTTTGTCCTACCAAAATGTGTCTTAAACAAACAAATTACTCTGCCTGAGCCTTTTTGTTTCATGCTGTACGTCCTTCCCACTAAGTTGGATACAGGCTTGTGTCCCACTTTATTTGTTTCTTGCTGAATTTTGTGTATATTTAAGCAACTATATATTAAAAACACCTGTCCGGCTGGACAGCTGTAAAATATAGTACTGATTGGGTCTATATTTATTGTTTGCTCTCATTAATCCTTGTCTAGGTACCACTGTCTTTAGAAACAATCTGAAGTTGACACTTATTAAATGTAATAGGGTAACCCATTGTTACTCTATAGGGGAGATAGGACTTACAACATTGAAAAATTACTTTGGAGGTTTTTCACTGTCATGACATGTAAAACCTAAACACATTACTTTTAAATACCATGCACCCTGTTCTTTCAGCCTTTAGGGCCTATCTTATGGGTAACTTATAAGTATTAAAAAGGAAGGTTTAGGCCTGGTAAAAGATTTATTTCTTCAGTTGAAATGGCAGTTTAATACTGCACCACAGATTGGAGTGGCAGGCCAGATGTGAGAAAATGCATTGGTGGTTAAGGAGGGTGAAACCCTACTCAAACGACAGCCACAAACCCTGACAGGGTGCACTACAAACCTAATATGTGCTTAACAGTCTGGTACCTTGGCACAAAAGCAGTCAGGCTTACCTTAGAAGCAATGTGTAAAGTAAAAACCCAACACAAGAAAAATCTCACACCAATTGAGGAAAATAAAGTAAAAACAATAAAAATCCAATCAGAAGAACCAGAGTTATAGATTTTTAAAGTTTAAAATGAAAAATACCACCTAAAAGATCAAGGTGCCAACCTCTGGAATTTAGTTGTGGGAGACCGGGACAAAGTTGAAAGTTATGGTCAACCACAATGGAGCGCAGTTCGATTACACAAAGTGGATTGGGCCCGGTCTCTGCTTACCTTTAGACTTAGAAGAATCTTTGGAAAAAATTGTCTGTAAAGGTTAAGTGAAGCGTGGCAAGACAGCTGGCGATGTCCAAGGAGGAGACGTCATCATCCGGAAACCACTGGACAAAGTTGTGGTGAAGATTTCTACATTTAGACTTGGGGCCTAATTTAGATTTCAGTGGACGAGTTACTCCATCACAACGGTGACAAATATCTTGCCCGTCAAAATATAAATCTCATAATATCCTATGGGATTTATACTTCGTCAGATGGGATATCCGTCACCATAGAGACGAAGTAACCCGTCTGACGAAATCTAAATCCGGCCCTTCATTTCTTTTATGGAAGCTGAAAATCTCAAGTGGGAAGAAGTTGCAGGCTGTTGCTGATGAGGGCTCCACGACGATGGACAGCACTACTGTGAAGAGCTGCTGAACATGATTTGCTGCTGCAGAGAAGAACGAAATCAGGCCAAAAGGTGATGAACCTTGAATAAAATTGGTGAGAAGGTAGATCCTGGTCTCATCTCGATTCTCACTGTACTTTTTCACTGAAAAAGTACCACATTTTAGATTTGGGCTTTCTGGGCACCTTTAGCACCACTATAAGCGTCCAGGACTGGAGGGGAACCACTTGGAGAGTCAGAACTCACTCAGGCTGGGTCCAGGTTTAGGCTCAACATGGTTGGAGCCTTTTCTGTCCGGAGGCCAGCCAACTAGCCCTAGGAGTAACTCAGGATGTCCTGGGTTCAAGCAGAAAAGCAGAACTCAAGCAGCAAGGCAGTTCTCTGCGGGCACAGGGAAGGCTTCATTAGGGAGGGAAGTCCTCTTGGTGCTTGAAGGCAGTCTTCTGAAGTACACAGCAGGCCACAGGCAGCAGGGCAGTTCGCTGAGAATTCTCTGAGAGTTCTCTGCAGGTCCAGAAGTGAACTGAAGAGTGGGTCTGAGGAGCCTAATTTTATACCTGGTGCCAGCTGTGGAGTGAAAGAGTTTTCCGCCACTCAAAAACATTGTGAAGTGTTCTAAACAATTCAACTGCTTTTGTTGAGAACCAAATAAGTGTTCTACTATGCTATTCCACTGTGGCCCACTAAAAAATTGAGTCTTATATTAAAAGGTAAAGTGTGATGGTAAGTCACGACAAAGCACAATGCACTTTATTTTATTTTGTGGTTTTTATAAGGTTCTTAGGAAACGTTTTTTAGCCCCCTTTTTTAAAATTGGCAAATATTTCTATTATCAGGATGCTTTTAATTATTTATGTGCCTTGGAAAATAGTGATATCTGTTTATCCGTTATATCATTCATTACAATGGCCATAGGAAGAAGGAAAAAATTAGCACACCTGGAGGCTCTAACCTATGAGATATCAGAGTAAACTTGTATCTCCTAGTTTGATTGTATAATATGAATTTCATCATCTATAGTTAATAAATACTGGGTAGGGTCTGAAGCCATGCGATTAGTAATGACCATTAGACACCATATATAGGCCTTTTGCTGGTCTCTAAGAGATGATTCTATGCTGTCAAACCACTATTGTTACGGGGAATCTGCATGAGGAAGACGTATTTTGTATGTCTATGTGAATCATGGATTGTTATGTATCTTCTGATTATAAATGTTTTTACTTTGTACTTTTATGATTTTATGTCTATAAACCGAATAAAGTTTTTGAACTGAACTGAACTGATTAAAAAGTATGTCTAGACAAGCCCAGTAGTACCACTGTTTGGTCACTGCCCTTGCAGAATACAAGTATATAATGTGGAATTGACTACAGCAGGGGTGATTGCTTGATTTCTAAATTGTTTAAATTGTACAGAACCAGGATTTAAGATTTGTACTGTACTATGATGTCTTATATGTAATGTACAGAGTCTGTGTGTTTTGTTCCATGTGTTGTAATTTTTAAGTGTGGTGTCCCTGTGTTATGTAAAAGTGTTCTAATTATTTAATTTCTAAATAACTTGGATCCATAAAATAATAATGAAGAATTTTGTGCAAAACTAAAAAACAAAGAAAAATGACAAATAATTTTAGGAAATAAATCATGCAATGAACATAACAACTGAGGTGTGCGATCATCTAGTTTGAATGGTGGATTGAATGTACATCAGTATTGGCAATTGTGTGTTGGTTAGAGATTATATATGGCCTAGCCTTACTGATTTTCTAAACTTTCTAAACATAGCATTTTCAGAATTGTGACTTAAAATCCAACTATGCTATTAAGGATTATTTTAAATTACAATTCCTTAGCCACCAAACAGGATATTTCTACATGCTCCAAAACAAAAGCTATCATTTATTAAATGTAATAAGATAATCCAATCTTATACTATGAGAGAGAGGTAGACATCACAGTAGGGAAAAACACATTTGTGGGTTTTTCACTACCAGGACATGTAAAACATAAAAGTACATGTCCAACTTTTTAAATACAATGCACTCTGTCCTACTATTTATGGCCTACTCAAGGGGTGACCAATATGTATTAAAAGGGAGTTTTATGCTGGGTATAGGGTTTATTTTTCCAAGTTGAATTGGCAGTTTAAAACTGCACACAGGCAGCCATGCAAGGCCCTGAGACATGTTTTAAGGGGTGCTTAAGTGGGTGTCACAATAAGTGTTGCAGGCCCACTAGTAGTATTTAATTTACTTCCCTGGCTTTATGTTATACTAATTTGCTAGGGACTTAAAATAAATTAGTTTTGCCTATCAGTTGTCAGCCAATTTTACCATGATTTAGGGACTGAGCACGAGCACTTTAGCACCAGCTAGCAATGGCAAAGTGCACAGAGACATAAAGCCAACAAAAACTAATTCAGCAAAATGGGAGGGGAGAAGGCGAGAGGTTTCAGGGAAGACCATCCTAAAGCTGACAGGTCTACCACCTGTGACATGTTTTGCAGTGCTACTTTAGTGGGGGGCACAATGACTGTTGCTAACCACTAGTAGAATTTAATTTTCAAGCACTGGGTACAGATAGTAGCATTTAATAGGAGCTTTAAAGTAAATTAAATGTGCCAATTAATTGTAGGCTACTTTTACCATATTTTAAGGAGAGATCACAAGCACCTTAGCCCTAGTTAGCAGCGGTAACGTGTACAGAATCCTAATGCCAACAAAACTGAGTTCAGCACAATAAGGGAGTGAAGGCAAAAGGTTTGGAGGAACACTATGCCAAGGATGTCAGGTATAACATCAACAATACCACTGCTCTGTAGTCTGGTCTTTCAAAATTGAACCTTATGTTATTAAATGTGTGCTCACTCTTTTTTGAGACATGAATCATCAAATTTAAAATATTGATATATCATGGATGTAGGAAATTGGGTTACTGGTTGAGGGGACTGAAACCACAGCTTTTGTCATGAAGAGAGACAGGCAAACACCAAATTAACCTGTCCTCAACCTTCTGGTAGCTTGGCACAAAAGCAGTCAGACTTAACTGAGAGGCAACTTGCAAAGTATTTATGCAGCGTTTCAAATAGAAATAAAGTAAAAACACAACACAAGAAAAATTGCTCACTGATTTAGAAAAATAGAGTACACTTTAATAAACTATTTGAGACCAAAATGACAAAAATGCATTCAATCGAACCGGAGATATGCAATTTTAAATATTTCAGGTATGTAAAGCACCTAATGCACATGCGGCTGTCTGTTTGTGTGAGACAGGGTGACAGTCAGAAGTTCAGGCTGACTTGGATGGAGCATGGGCCGGAAACATGGACCAGGATAGTTTACTGATAGAGTTACCTTCAAAGTCTAGCGCGAGGAGCAAAAGAACTAGGCCACTGACCTGGTCAGTGTGACTGTTCTCCCCACGCGCAGCTCCACCACTAAGTGCTGCCCTCTGAGCCCCCTGAGCTCACCTTTTGCTGGGTGTTCGAGACCCTCCTCCACCCGCAGGCTCCTGCCTGTGCCTCATCCCTGGTGGTCCAGTAGGAGAGCACTCTGCTCTTCTGCTGTTCCACCTCTCTTGGCTTTTTTCTCTATGCCCTCTTTTCTCTTTTCTATCTTTGCGCTCTCTTCTCGCTCTTCTTTTTTTCTTTTCTCTCTTTTTCTATCTCACTCTTTCTCCCCACACCTGCTGCCCCATGGCCCCTCCCCCTCCACTGTGTCCTTCCCGCTCCCACCACCCAGCTGACTGCCCTCCCCTGACCCCTACATAATGGTGGCTACTGCGCAGCAAGAAGAGCTAGGCCACTAACCTAGTCAGTGTGACTGCTCTCCCGCCGTGCATCTCCCCCACTAAGTGCTACCCTCTGAGCCCCCTGATCTCACTGTTTGCTGGGTGTTCGAGGCCCTCCTTTACCTGCAGGCTCCTGCCTGCGCCTCATCCCTGGTGGCCCAGTGGGAGCGCAGTCTTCTCTTCTGCTGTTCCGCCTCTCTTGGCTTTTTTCTCTGTGCCCTCTTATCTCTTTTCTCTCTTTGCTCTCTTTGCTCTCTCTGCTCTCTTTTCTCTCTTCGCCCTCTTCTTTTTCTCTCTTTTCTCTCTTTTTCTATCTTGCGCTTTCTCCCCGCTGCTCCTGCCGCCGCAGCCCCTTTCCCTCCAGTGTGTCCTTCCCGCTCCCGCCTCCCAGCTTACTGCCTTCCCCCCGACCCCTACTTAATTTCGGCCCCTGCGCGGCAAGAAGAGCTAAGCCACTGACCTGGTAAGTGTGACTGCTCTCCCCCGTGCAGCTCCACCACTAAGAGCTGCCCTCTGATCACCCTGAGCTCACCTTTTGCTGGATGTTCAAGGCCCTCCTCCAACCGCTGGCTCCTGCCTGCGCCTCATCCCTGGTGGTCCAGAGGGCGAACACTCTGCTCTTCTACTGTTCCACCTCTCTCCCCTTTTTTCTCTGTGCCCTATTTTTTCTATTCCCTCTTTGCTCTCTTTGCTCTCTTTTCTCTCTTATCTCTCTTCTTTTTCTCTCTCTTTCTGTCTCGCACGTTCTCCCCGCCGCTGCTGCTATGCAGCCCCCCTCCAGTCTATCCTTCTGTTGTATTCCTCTTAGGGTGTCCATAAACAGGCTTTCCAGTATCATGTCCTTATATAGGCACAATTCGCCCTGCCCTTATATAGGCATAAAATCCCAGCCCTTATTTAGGCATTAATTCGTGCACTCCAAATACAGGCATGGTCTCTGACATCCGTCCACCCTAACGTCACAACGAGTTCTTGAAGAACAGACCCTTAGGCTGCGGGAGTTTCCCTAGTCCAGGACTATTGATTTCTTCAAGGACTCATATATTATGCATGAACCATTATTCCTTAGGGGTTCATTCATGACGTCTTCCGCTGTCCGACTCACGTCAATGCTAACATTCTGAGGTAATTCTCAGGTATAAATATACCTTCCCTAGCCCCTGTAAATCAGAGGAGACCTCGACTTCAGAGGAGCCCGTTTCCCGGCCTGACGCACTGAGAAGACGCTGTCATCCCTGCACGCAGAGAGTCCAGCTTCCAGTGATCTGACTTCCCTTGCGGGGTGTTGGAGTTCGAGTCTGGCAAGAGATTCCTACCCCTCTCATTCTTCGGGTATGGAGCAGACTAGAACCTAGAGGGACTCTTGGCATAATAGGCATACTGGGGTTAGCGTACTCTTAGTATACCATAGTAAGGAATACTTCACCTACTTCATACCTCGTCCTATACCTAGGTTAGGTTAGGTACATTGGGGTAGAACTAGATTAGAAACGCATCGTATGAGTACTCGCATTTTTAGTCTGTGCTATTTATGTAAATGCATATGTACTAAAAGATAATGCTATCGCAGTATTATTTATTTCTACTGCTCACACTGTACATTATTTATCTCGCATACTGTCTTGTGATCGTAACAGCACATTTTACTTACACCAGAAACAAGACTGTTCAATAAATCTTTTATTGAAACGCCCGTCAATTTCTTTCTGTGTAACTTGAGAAAACTAAGCATGCACGACTGAGCTGAGTGAAATAGTTATCTATTGTTTCCACGACTCTGGGACACGTTCTGATTCTAAAGGGAAACACAGTGGTCATGTTTTGCGGCTGCCAGAAACTACTCCCTTCTTGTTGTCAAGGAGTTTCTAGTGGCCTCTGAGCTAGCTGGCACAAGTAATTAAGTTTAATATACTCGATAGGGACATACTGACCTTAGTCCTATGTCAAACCTATAGGATATATTATTCCAATGCGCAGAGCCTATTAGGGAAATAGGAGCTAAACTACATGGCGCCCAACGGTTTGGTAAGGCAGTAATTGAACGTTAGATACTGAGCAACTCAGCCGTGCTTTTTCTCTCAAGAGACCCCTACCCATATACTCCAAAAGATGTCTGGAGTGGGCAGGGTTTAGTATCCACCAAGGCTACATAGGGCAGTACCCTATATATTAGCTGTTTGGTTTGCTCAACGTTGAAGGATACAGTGTTCCAAAATATTGTGCACCTTATCTTTGTTTCCTTGAAACTTGTTCTACATTTTTCACAAAACAAAAATGCCTGGCTCCGACACTGAGACCGGAAATGGTGGAGCTGCGGCTGATCCAGCCCAAGCAGCAGCCTTTAACATTACAGGTTTAAATGAAACTGAGGAGGGTGTTATAGACATCGCTCCAAACTTAAGAAGAGCCATCACTCTAAAACTTATAAAACATGGCCTACCACCAAGAGACGGTAGAGCAGTTTTTATGATAGAGGCACATGAATCCTTTCAGACAGAGGTATTCTATTCATGGGTAATATTTCCTGAATCCAATCCAGTTACACACATGTTTCACTTCTACAAAGAAGATGAACCACCAGAGGAATACATTCCTTTCGAGGATATAGAAATTCCATTAACATACCAGGAGCATCAGCTCTGGTTTAAAGGCGCCCTAAAACATCACAGAAACATTATCAGGCTCGGTCCACTAGGTAGACCAGGAGCAACATGGCCGATTCTAGCCGGCTACACACCTCATCCTGAACTGGATATAATGTCAGATGAGGACTTACTTGTTCAAATACAAGAATTAATAAAAATTTACAGACAATTGGTCCAATATGTCATGCGGACTTTCACAGTCCAACCACCATTGACACTTCCAAATCAAACCCCTCACCAGGGGAACACTCTAAAAATTACACCACAGACTCTATACGCAGTCATGGGTAAAATGCCCACAAAACGTGAGCAAATTCCATTCTGGATAGCTCAAAAAATTACTCAAATCGAAGCAGTATTTCCAAATACTAGCCCGTATGAGAAACACAGAATACTGACAATCAGTTTACCAATGGGGATCACACCACAACTAGAAGACTGCACCACTTGGGGCTCAGTCTTTGCTGTCATCTATACTAAAACACATGGCATTCCGTCAATTGCGGTAATACCTGATGTCCTGAAACAAATTCAAAATGAATACGGGGCAGAGCCTGCTCTAAATTTAGGTATGAAATTACTGAAAAATTTCGACCAGGTCTCAACAATAATATTATCTAATATTAAAGGGGAGGCAGCAGCAGCGGCGATCCGCCAAAAATTAAGGGAATTTGATGTTACAGAACATCAAACAGAGCTACCCAGAATTATAGAACAATCTTATGCAGAATTAGGCAGAGATAGTTTGGGTGGAAGACCAGTGAAGCCGAAGCTATCTGACAGTCCTGACAAGGACTCAATTAAACAAACTCCTACATCTTCTAAAAAGAAGTGGAAGTCTACTAAACAAAAATCAAACGAGAAACGTTCTCAATCCCGAGGTAGGTCTCCTCAAAAGGAGCCCTCTGAAAGGAGGTATAACCTCAGGAATAGGGATAATTTGAGAAAACCTGACAGGTATCAAGATACTGATACACGTTCCTCTCGTCCCTTTCAGATCTCATCACAGACTTCGGAAAGAAGAGGACGATCAGAACATAGAGAAGAACGCGTGAAATCGAAAGACGACAAACACGCTCCAAAAACTAAAGCAAAACCTCAATTCTCCAAAAGAAAGTAGCAGGTCTAAAGATCAGACATGCCGAGAATACTGAGAACACAACTCAAGAACGGAGAATGGGCTCAGACAATGCTGGACAGTGCAGCAGAAGTCACAATAGTTCGCCAGAACCTGAAGGAACTTCTGGAGATAGTGGACTTGAATGAGTACATCACAGTTGAGACTGTAGACACCAGGGTTAGTACTCCACAAAAGTTATATGACATAACACTCCGGATGGAGGGAGACAAACCTAGACATGTGAAAGCACTTTTTTGGGAAAGACTATCAAGGGGCTATGACATACTTCTAGCAGAAAAAGACTGGCCACCACAATTTGTCAGGGAGTGCCCACATGGCGAGGACATTATTATGCCTGCCTTCTCCAACCATATACCAATGCATCTAAGATATACATATGCCAGGAAATGGGCAGTGGCCCAGGCCCCAGCATTATATAAAAATCATGTAGGATGGGATGAGGACTCACCTCACCATAAAATACATCTGAAACATGAACCAACTGCACAACGGCAGTATCCAATAAAGCAAGAAGCTAAAAAACAGGTCAGGGAGATCTTAGATCAACTTGAATACCAAGAGGTGATTGAAACATGCACCTCCTCAATGAACAATCCTTTGTTTCCTGTCTCCAAACCAGACAATACATATCGTCTAGTTTTGGATTACAGACACCTAAACACTTGTTCTAAAACTTTTGCAGTGCAAAATGCACATAGCACAGCATTAATGAATAACATTGTGCGTAAAAAATATAAAACAACATTAGACATCTCAAATGGTTTCTTTTGTCAAAACATAGCACCTGAAAGCAGGTACTTAACAGCATTCTCCATAATGGGGACCCAGCGTCACTTTTGTCGACTCCCACAAGGGTTCAAGAACAGCCCAGGTTTATTCTCAGCGAGGGTAACGGAGTTACTACAAATTTATGACAATGAGGCATTGTCCTATGTCGATGACATCTATCTGACAGACGATGACCTGGAAAAACACTTGAACAGGGTGAGCACCATTATACTGGGTTTCGCCTCTGAGGGCTACAAGTTCAACTTTAAAAAGTCCCGAATTGCCCATCTCAATGTCCTATTTCTGGGATATGAGCTTTCAAGTGAAGGCAAGAGCTTGGCAGCTAACTTTCTAGAGACATGTGCGCTGCTCCAACCTCCAAAAACGCAAAAAAACTTACAATCCATCCTGGGTTTGCCTAAATTTTGGAAGAACATACATTCTAAATTACGCAGAAAGGGTTAAACCTCTCTACGCATTAATGAAACCTGATTTTTCGATCAGAAACTGGACACAGGAACACACAGAAATCTTGCGTTCACTCCAGGCTAACATGTTAGCAACAAATCACTTACAAACACGCGTAAGTCAACGCAATTTGGTGATCCGAATAATTTCGGGTCAATGTGGATTCACCTACTTAACCTTCAATGAGGGTGAGAAAATACCAATCGCATACAAATCTCATTTGTATACACAAGCGGAAATGCGCTTCAGTTCAACTGAAAAAATTCTATCAGCAGTTCAAACCGCTGTAGCAAAAGAAAGAGCCTTAGCCCAAGGGAAACGCATTATTGTCGTAACCCCAGTACCAGCTTTAGAAGCGGTCACAAAAGCAAGCATTCCAAATGCTAAAGCATTACATCCAAGATGGATACAATGGGTTAATTCTCTTGCTGCAACAGATGTTGAATATGTTTTTGATCCAGATTTAAAAACACAAGCATTCCTACAATATGAACAAGAATGTCCTCTGCCTACTGAAATTCTGCCTCTCGATCAGTACAAATTCATAATTTACACTGACGGATCTGCACAACCCGCAACAGGGAGTAAGCAAGCTTACAGTGCAGCGTGTGCAATCGTTAAAGGTCGCATGCGAAATGGCATCTTCAGACCCATGGTCACAAAAACTCAATCTCTAGGAGATTGTACAGCTCAGCGAGTTGAACTACAAGCTTTCAAACTGGCACTTGAAAGTACAGATCGAGAATTCCCCACACTAATAGTGTGCGATTCCTTTTACTGTGTTCAATCGTATAATGACTACATACGAAACTGGCTTGAAAATGGTTTCAAAGATGCGAAAGGTGGCACAATAAAGCATAAAATGCTTTGGGAACAAGTAGTTCAGTTGAAGAACGAACTACCAAAGGCTCACGTGATCCACACACTGAGTCATCAACGTGATGGCGTTCACGTTGCAGGGAATTCATTGGCTGACGAAGCGGCAAAGGGGGCTGTTCAGACGGCTTCCGTAGCTGCGATCACTCGTTCAAAAACAAAAATAGACGGTGAGATAATGTTGGCTGTCAATGCTTCAAGCAAAGGCAGCAGTGCAGCGTTACCAAAAAAGTTTCCTCTCAAGTACTCTTATGTAATTGATGCGAACAATGTTCCTTTTGCTCGAATCCCTGGAGTGGGGGATAGGGTAATTCCAAACAAGGAACGCAGATTAGGACTAATCCTAGCAGCACACGAAGGGATAGCTTCTGCCCATGCAGGTGTTTCAGCGACAGTATCTTTACTCAAGCAAAGATATTGGTGGCCTGGCATTCGGAAACAAACTAAAAACTATGTTTTAGAATGTGATATTTGCCAACAGATAAAATTCTCAACAGTGAAACGTCCTGCGCAGACACCCCTGTTAATTTCAGACAAACCATTAGCTTGTGTTTACCTGGACCACTGCGGTCCCATGCAAAGGGACGGTAACTATAAATATATCATGGTTGCAGTGGATTCCTGCTCTAGGTTCCTATGGATATGGCCTCAGTGCTCGGCTGACGCTCGAACTGTTATAAAAGATTTGCGAGTCTTTATCGGCACATACGCAATAGGCACGCTACATTCTGACCAGGGTCCTGCTTTTAGCTCTCGGGCTTACAAAGAAGCCATGGCCAGTCTGGGCATTGCATTGCGGTACTCCTCTCCATTCCATCCTGAGGGAAATTCTGTTGTGGAAAGGAAAAACCGGGACATAAAGCAGTCTATAACAGCTAGGGTATTAGGTTCGGGTGATGGGTGGGTCAAACACCTTAGTGGGGTTCAACGCTCTTTGAATAATCTGCCAAGAAGTTCTCTAGGGGGGGTCACTCCATATGAGGCCCTATTTGGGACAAGAATGGGGTACCAGACCTTGAACACGTAGGCACAGTGGTGGAAAATAAACCGTTTGATATCAAAGATCGTTTGGCTGTTTTACAGGAACTCAATAAATTAAGAACGAAACAAAGCAACGTATTCCTACAGCCAACCACCACTGGGGAAAAATCGGCGGTCCCTGCAAGGCCTGTCTGGATTCCAAAAGTTGGGGATCTAGTCAGAGAAAAGATTGCGGACAAGAAGGAATTTGGACCTTCTTACAGACAACCAGTACCTGTCCTAGCAGTTCAAGGAAGGAGGACAGTACTTCTGCCGCCCCTTGCTGGAAGAAAGGAGAAAAGATTTGTGTCCATCGACCTCATCAAACCACAGTATGTGGCCAATACTAAATAGTAGGCCTCGTGGACTCCGACCAAGTAGCAGACGCACTCCTCTCGCTACTATCCAAGAGGTTCAGACTGAAAGACTGATAACAATCGAGAATTCAGCTGCAACTGATGGAGGACTAAGCAACAACGCTATGGAACTCATGCCTCTTGACAACCAAGTAACAGTTCGTCCAAATACACCTGTCTACACCAACGTGGCAAGTGATGAACTGGTTCCAGTGATTTCTACAAATCCTGATGCAATTCCAACAATTGATAGAACTGCTTCTGGCTATTTCATTAACTTTGATACGTTCTCAGAAGATCCGAGTGAACCTGAAACGACCCCAGCATCATTGAAATTCAAGCAGCAAGTACAAGACTTTCTTCATTTTCTGAAAAAGACTTATTTGGTTTCTCCATGGATTGAACTCTGGATTACATCTGGACTTTTTGTTTTCCTGCTCTGGCTAGCTTTGGTAACAACTGTGAGCGTGCTTATAAGTGGCAGATACATCCATGTGAACACTGAAGGAAAAGACTTGAACGTACTTTTGAAACCTCATAAATCTTCCCATCGTGAAGCAAGAGACTTGTCGTCAGTGAACATCACAGCTGTTCCTATACAGGATGGTATAGTGTGGGACAAAACAGATTTTTAAATCTTCGGTCCGACGGAACAATTGAACATTCCACATTTGTTTAAAATTTCACTAAGTGATCTAATTACATCCAGTACCTATTCAGATGATTGGGCCATTGAGACTGTGAATGACATAATGTTTGACCTAGAAAAATCTGCTGCATTTTCTAAACATGAATATTTAGAGGGTTCATCAGACTATGAACAAATGTATTGTTACAACCACTATGGTCATCATTATTTGCATAAATCTGCATATCCAAGAAATGTGTTTATGTTTAACCAATGGGAACATTGTCCTACACCACCTAAAGGTAGTTCAAAAACATTTGCTAGTAAGTTTCCATATTTTTCAGGATACAATACATCTGAACCAGAAATGTTTTACTATAAAAATGTAAACAAGACAGGACTGAAAATTATGTTAACAAATACAAAACAGATTTACTCTGCATTATTTAATGCCCAACTGTCTAGACAGGGTTTCGACTTTTGGAAAGACACAATAGACACAAAAACAGTCTGGGGTACTAAAGAATGGCACGTGCAGGGGATCGAAGCTTTATTTAGAGCCTGTATCATCCCTGAACAAATAATGTTTTTGAATGAAACCATCCAACAAACATCTTGTCTTGGATTAGCCAAGATCAAAGAAATGAACACACCTTCTGTACCAACACCTGCCAAAGATAACGATACACAGGCAGTGGTGACAGTTGACAATATACTACAACTCAACAGATCTAATCCTGATTGGAAAAAATGGTTGATCTGGCCCACAGAAACGAATAAGTGTCATGGAAGATTCGTGAATAAAACTCATGGCTTTAATATTAATAGGCCAGACCCAAGATACGTCCAAAGACAACATCCGGGGGTAGTAACAACATACAGTGTAGGTAAATTATGTCTCGATTTGCTGCATAAGTCTACACTACAGGATGTGAAACAACACTTAACCTTACTTAAAAAGGACGCAGACCTTAGGGAATTCTTGCTTGGACCAAGAAGACCGCGTCAAAAACGTTTCATATATGCCGGCATTTATGCTATGTATAATGAAGCATGGAAAGTATCACAGATGGAGGCTGCAGAACGAATACGTGAACTTGATCGTATTAATTTAGAGAAAACACTCTCTGTAGTCGACAATGGGTTAACAACTTTGTCCTCCAGAATATATTCATTGTATGGCATTGTATCCTCTGCTATCGACATACTAGAACAAGATTTGGCGATGTTACAGCAAGGCCAGTCTCAATTACGTTCTATTATGTTATTAAGCTGGACGCTGCAATCTTTGCGAGCGGGCTATGTGCCTTGGCGTTTCATCAACACATCGGCTCTGTTTGCAGAATACAATCTAACTGATAAACAGATCGAACTGGCACAAAGAGGAGCAAGGTATGCAGTGCTGAGCATTGCAAAACTGGAAAAGTTACCATTCACAGTGGCAGAAAAAACAGCTACAGAATGGCTAATTAATGGCAAAATAACATTACCTGTGAGTACTTTTCAGTTTCAGTATTGCCTCAGACAAATGCAAGCAGGCAAATATGAAAGGTTGGGTAAGGAATACATTAAGACATCTTGGGATTTACTGTATACATATAGATGTTGGAGTGGGGATCGTGAAGTGTTTTTGAGCGGTACACACTGTAAACGTGCACTGAGCGGTTCACTTATATGTCAGGACATTTCTTTACACGGGGCTTGTAATGGTTCTGTGGCAAATTTGTCTTGCCATCAGCAGGGTACACCAGCTGCTGTGATTAATCCAACGTTTGGACAACTTTCTAATGGGAGTTACCTCATGTTGAATGATCAGAGTTGCTGCGGCATGTTGCCAGGCATTCCATATCTAGTAACGGTCAACTCCAGGGTCACTTGCTGTATGCAAGTATTGTTTCCCCCAATAGACACAGTCAGGGAGTCGCCTCTATGGCCTTCGCTGAACGTCTCTTTTATAAGATTTGATACTTTGAGCAGAATGAAAGCCATGCTTTTACAGCAAACAGTGCCTTTGACCTCGGCCAAAGAAACCTATGATCTACAAGTAGCAAGGACTTCGGCTGTTATACAGACTTTAATACGTACAAACTGCCCTATACATTTCGTAGAAATGATAACACGTATCTTTAACATGTCTGATACAACAGGAATTATACATGTATTTAAGAGCATCTGTACCGGTCTGTTAGCACCTTTCCAGGCAATACTCGGAATCATCCCGAACTTTGCACATTCGGTGTTTGGTGGCATACCATTAATTCTAGCACTTGTTGCCGGAATTCTATTTCTCTTCCTGCTATTGCGCTATGGCCAGCCTATTCGCAGACATCACTCCGAGCGAAATGGAGAAAGCTCTCCTTGAAAGAAAGTCCCGTGAGCGAATAGTACAGCTTTTGGGCATGACTCGTCTACGGGACCTTAATACAACTTGGTTCCTGTCATTCAGACCAATCTGGCAAGATTACATCTTACCTGTTCTACGATGCCTGCTATGCTGTGAAGAATGCATGTTGGACACCTGTCTAACATTTCCATCAGCAACGCCAACGGATGTCGATACTCTGCTGGACCCGATAATGGCCCATGCTCTGTGTTGTCCCCAGAGGCTTCCAATCCTGATGTCAGCATTCATTGAGTTCTCACAGACACTTCCGGCTGCTGCTGAGGTACGAGAAAGATCTACAGGCACACAGGTAACAACGGACGCAAACTTTGCTGCGGCACCCTATGCTGGAAGCGAAGCTTCACATCTCTGTGCAATTAATTTGCTACACGAGGTGTTCCAACTGACGCCTACTACAGTGGACGATGTTTTGTCTATAGAAATAGATGATATCATGTTTACACCAGACCCGTAAACTGATTCTGATTCAGCATACAGTGTTCCAGAGATGCAGTAACAATTTGGCCTTCATTTTACAAATACTTGGAACTCTACCAAAATTGAACTTTTTTCCCATTTTTCGAACGAAAATGGCACTTCCATCTGCTTAAAGTAGAACTAGCCTTATAGTACAGACTTCACGGTACTTCCACGGACACTTGGTCATCTTGTGTGTCTAAAACAGTTCATTAATTTTCATGACATGAAATGATTTTGATTTTTAAGAGACTTATCGATCATTTTTTTGTCACATGTAAATATTACTGCTTCTTTCATTCATATTGCATTTTATTTTAAATATATGCCTGAAATGAAAAGCAATGCTTCAAATGTACAGTACCCTTTTGCATTTTTTATTATGTTTTTTAAATGCTTTTAAGAAATATTTTTAAATATGCGGTACTCCATTTAATGTTTAGCATTTTAAATGTTTAGCATTTTAGTATTATCGTACACACGAAAGTGGAGTGGGTGTTGTATTCCTCTTAGGGTGTCCATAAACGGGCTTTCCAGTATCATGTGCTTATATAGGCACAATTCGCCCTGCCCTTATATAGGCATAAAATCCCAGCCCTTATTTAGGCATTAAACCGTGCACTCCAAATACAGGTATGGTCTCTGACATCCGTCCACCCTAACGTCACAACGAGTTCTTGAAGAACAGACCCTTAGGCTGCGGGAGTTTCCCTAGTCCAGGACTATTGATTTCTTCAAGGACTCATATATTATGCATGAACCATTATTCCTTAGGGGTTCATTCATGACGTCTTCCGCTGTCCGACTCACGTCAATGCTAACATTCTGAGGTAATTCTCAGGTATAAATATACCTTCCCTAGCCCCTGTGAATCAGAGGAGACCTCGACTTCAGAGGAGCCCGTTTCCCGGCCTGACGCACTGAGAAGACGCTGTCATCCCTGCACGCAGAGAGTCCAGCTTCCAGTGATCTGACTTCCCTTGCGGGGTGTTGGAGTTCGAGTCTGGCAAGAGATTCCTACCTCTCTCATTCTTCGGGTATGGAGCAGACTAGAACCTAGAGGGACTCTTGGCATACTAGGCATACTGGGGTTAGCGTACTCTTAGTATACCATAGTAAGGAATACTTCACCTACTTCATACCTCGTCCTATACCTAGGTTAGGTTAGGTACATTGGGGTAGAACTAGATTAGAAACGCATCGTATGAGTACTCGCATTTTTAGTCTGTGCTATTTATGTAAATGCATATGTACTAAAAGATAATGCTATCGCAGTATTATTTATTTCTACTGCTCACACTGTACATTATTTATCTCGCATACTGTCTTGTGATCGTAACAGCACATTTTACTTACACCAGAAACAAGACTGTTCAATAAATCTTTTATTGAAACGCCCGTCTATTTCTTTCTGTGTAACTTGGAGAAAACTAAGCATGCACGACTGAGCTGAATGAAATAGTTATCTATTGTTTCCACGACTCTGGGACACGTTCTGATTCTAAAGGGAAACACAGTGGTCATGTTTTGTGGCTGCCAGAAACTACTCCCTTCTTGTTGTCAAGGAGTTTCTAGTGGCCTCTGAGCTAGCTGGCACAAGTAATTAAGTTTAATATACTCGATAGGGACATACTGACCTTAGTCCTATGTCAAACCTATAGGATATATTATTCCAATGCGCAGAGCCTATTAGGGAAATAGGAGCTACACTACACTTCCTGCTCCCTCCTCCCAGCTGGCTGCCCTCCACTGACCCCTACTTAATGCCGGGCGCTGTGCGGCCGTTCCACTGCTGTGCCAAAGGCAAGCCCATCTGCACCAGTCGGCAACCCGACCGCGTCCAGCACCAGGGACCCTGGCCCTCTGACCCACCTCCACTACGACTCCAGCACCCTCCACACCCTTAACCCCGAATGCAGCAATAACTGCCAGCTTTTGATGCCAAGCAACACCCAAGGCCCGATCTACTGTCGACACTGCCACTGCACCTTCACTCACCTCCGGACCCCAGCAGCAGCCACCAGCCTACAGAACATCACCGCTCACAAATGACTCAACTGCATCCTCCTCAACGTGTGCTCCCTACACAAGCACACCATAGAAATCTGGGACCTCCTCAACAGCCACGCGCCCGACGTCGCCTTTCTCACAAAAACCTGGACCAACGCCAACTCTGCACCCTACATCGCCACCGCCATTCCCGAAGGATACAAGATCCTGTGGAAAGATCGCTCCATCCACCCAGGAGGAGGCATCTCCATCATTCACATAAGCACCCTCCGCATGACAACCACCGGCCCGGACAACTCTACGACCCTCATGGAACATCTCCACTTCCAGATCCAGACCAACCCTAAAACGACTCTCCGCGGAACCCTCACCTACAGGCTGCGGGCCCCCGTGCTCCTTTCACCGACACCATCGCCGACCTCATCGCACTCCACGCCCTCGCCTCCACTGACTACATCCTACTCAGAGACCTAAACTTCCACATGGACAATCACAACGACCCCAACACCACCACCCTCCTAGAGAACCTCGCCAACATAGGACTGAAGCAATCGGTCATCGCCCCCACGCACACAGCGGGACACACACTCAACCCCATCTTCGCAGAAGGATACAGCATCTCCTACAGCCACACCAGGGAACTCCTCTGGACAGACCACCACTGCATCCACTTCTCCTTCAGAAAACCCATCGTACACAAGCACGTCTACCGCCTCCCTCATAGAAGCTGGAACAAAGTCACAGAAGGTCAACTCACCCCCGCCCTCATCAGCACCCCTCCACCAACGACACCAGATGCTAACACCATGGCTAGCAACCTCCACAGCTGGATCACGAACTGCACTGACACACTCGTCCCCCTCAAGAAAGCCACAGGACCACACATCAAGAAAGCAAGCTGGTTCACCCCTGCACTCCAAGAATCCAAGCACTCCTGCCGATGACTCAAAAAGTTGTGGAGGAACAACAGAGCCCCAGAAACACACACCGCCTACAGAGCAGACATCACAGCATGCCACCAACTCATCAAATCAACATGGGAGAAATTCCTCCAAGAAAGAATCCTCACCAATGCCCACAACACCAAAGAACTCTTCTCCATCATCAAGGAATTTGCCAAACCCAACAGCGAAACAACAGACGTCCCACCCTCCCAAGACCTCTGCAACAGACTCAGCACCTTTTTTAACCTCAAGATTAAGATGATCTACGACAACTTCGACAACCAAGACTTCCGCACTGCTCCAGCACCCATCCCCAGCGACACCACCCAACAGACCCTGCTCACTTGGACCCTGCTCACGATAGAAGACAACCTAAAGACCATGAAGAGCATCCACTCCAGAGCTCCCTCAGACCCCTGCCCACCCCACATTTTCCACAGAGCCGCCACGGCCATCACACCCGAATTACTCTAGACGATCAACTGCTCCCTCGAAACCGCCACATTCCCAGATGACTAGAAGCACGCCGAAGTCAACCCCCTCCTGAAGAAACCCTCCGCAGACCTGACGGACCTCAAGAATTTCAGGCCCATCTCCCTGCTTCCATTCGCAGCCAAGGTCACCGAAAAGGCCGTCAACACCCATCTAGCAAACTTCACCGGAGCCAACAACGTCCTGAACATCTCCCAATTTGGAGTCCGCAGCAACCACGGCACCGAGACCGCACAACTCGCTGCCACTGATGACATCCGCTCCCTCCTCGACCAGGGCCAAATGGCAGCCCTCATCCTCCTGGACCTCTCAGCTGCCTTCGACACTGTCTCACACTGCACACTAGCTACCAGACTCCGCAGAAATGCCCTTGAATGAATATGCTCATTTCTCACAGGCAGAACCCAGAGAGGCAGACTCCTGCCCTACCTCTCGGAACCAACAGAGACCAGATGTAGAGTGCCCCAGGGATCCTCCTTCAGCCCCACCCTCTTTAACATCTACATGGCCCCCCTCGCAACCACTGTCAAAAACCACGGGCTCAACATCGTCTCCTATGCCAACAACCCCCAGTCCATCCTCTCCCTCACCAAAGAACACAACATCAACAAGCACAACTTCCAAGAAGGGATGAAAGCCATCACCATCTGGATGAAGAAGAGCTGCCTGAAACTCAACTCCGAGAAAACAGAAGTTCTCAACCTTGGCTCCACCCCCTCCGCATGGGACAACACCTGGTGGCCCCCTGCCCTCGGAAACCCCCCCACCCCGACGGACCATGCATGAAACCTCAGCATCATACTTGACTCATCACTCATGATGAACCACCAGATCAACGCCTTATCCTTGCCCTGCTTCAACACCCTCTACATACTCCAAAAAACGTTCAGATGGATCCCATCTGAATCCAGAAAAATGGTTGCATACACCCTCATCAGTAGCAGACTGGATGACAGCAATGCCCACTACGCCGGAATCAACAAGAAACTACTTCGCAAACTCAGCCCAGAACGCTGCAGCCAGACTTATCCTAGACATCCCCCGCCACACCCACATCACCCAACACCTCCGTGACCTCTACTGGCTCCCCATCGAAAGTAGAATAACCTTTAAGCTCATCACTCACGCATACAAGGCCCTCCACAACATTGGACCTGCATACCTAAACAATCGCCTCTCCTTCCACGCACCCAAGAGACACCTCTGATCATCTGACCTCTCTCTAGCCACTATCCCACGCATCTACAAGACCAGAATGGGTGGAAAGTCCTTCTCTTACCTTGCAGCCAAGGCCTGGAATGACCTCCTCCTCCACCTCTGGCAAGTCCCCTTACAGCTCCCGTTCAGGAAGGACCTCAAGACCTGGCTGTTTGGATGACCCCAGCACTCAACGAAGCTGCGCCCCGCTCCCCTTTAGTGTCTTGAGACCCTTGTGGGTGAGTAGCTGTGCTTTACCAACGCTGATTGATTGATTGATTGACAGACGGTCATCGCTGACCAGAAAGAGTAGGTAGGGCGTCGCGGATGGTCATCGCTGTAACTCGAAGATCCCGCGGAGCATGGTCGACAGTCGTTGTTGGAGATTTCCATTGGCGGTCACTGTGGGCTGTTGAGATTGTAACGTGAAGTGCAGATATCATGTTGCTGGGCGTCACAGACGGTCCCTGTGGCACGAAGAGTCAGGCACACCAGAGCTTTGCATTGGTGGGTGGCAAGATCTTGGCATGAACAGACCTATTTACAGTTGCAAAGAGTCCAAAACTTCAGGATTTCTCCTTTTCTTGGGGCAAGAGCTCAACTGATGCCACACCAAGGGGCGTCACAGACGGTCCCTGTGGCACGAAGAGTCAGGCACATTAGAGCTTTGTATTGGTGGGTGGCAAGATCTTGGCATGAACAGACCTATTTACAGTTGCAAAGAGTCCAAAACTTCAGGATTTCTCCTTTTCATGGGGCAAGAGCTCAACTGATGCCACACCAAGGGTCCGGGACCTGAGAGGTACCTCTTGGTGACAAGGGTTTCACTCCAGCGGAGGCCAGTGGCGGTCAGGCATGTCCAGTTGCAGGTCAGCTGAGCAGATGCACGAAGAACTCTGGAGCTTGTTATGTCCCTGTAGCTCAGAACTGTAGGCCAGTCAACTGACCCTTAGAATCGCTTCAGACTGGGATGATGGGTGCTGGTTCAATATTCCTTCCCAGCAAGCAGGGCAGCAGATTAGCACGGCAGCGAAGTTGCAATCTGCCTTGCAACAGTGCAGCACAGCAGTCCTTTTTCTGTAGTACCCACAGGTTCAGAGGTACACTGAAGAGTTGGGTCGAAGGCTTGAGTATTTATACCTGGCACCCACTTTGAAATAGGGGAAGTTTCTAGAGGCTTCTACCTCTGAGGATGCTTGGAATATCGTGCCTCCCGGCCCTGGCCCTAGCTTGTCTGGGGCACAAAAGACTAGTGTCAAACACTTTGTGAGTATACTGGGGCAGAGGCTTTGCCATGTAGAAGTGTGGTAGGTGACAGCTCCACCCCTATCAAGTCAGAGACGGCCCATCTTGCGAACACTTACTACAGCTTTGTTTCATTGTATGGGAGCAACACACAAAGGCCAACTGGCAGCTACACCTAGTCACATGACCCAGGATACAGGCTGCAGGCATCAAATGATTATAACAAGAAAATAACTTTCTAAAAGTGGCATTTTCCTAAGCATGTCTTAAAATCTGACTTTACCATTAAAGAGGGTTTTAAGTAGCAATTCTTTAGACACCAAACTCAACATTAATATCTGCTTCTGTTGGAAATTGGGTTACTGGTTGAGGGGGTGAAATACTATACAAGCAGCAACCACAATCTCAGTCAGGGTGAAACCCAGGCAAGCTCAAAATTAACCCTCTGATAGCTTGGCACAATGCAGTCAGGCTTAACTTAGAGGCAATGTGTAAGTTGTTTATACAGTACTTCAAACAGAAATAAAGTGAAATCACAACATAAGAAAAATCCCATGCCAATTCATAAAAATATATTCAAATTTCACAATTTATTTGACACCACAATGACAAAAATCTAATCAGGAAACCCAGAGATATATCATTTGTAAATGTTAACCAAAAACAGTGCCTAGACGCACCAAGCGTCAACTAAGGTTATCTGGTTGTGCCAGACCGGGACAAAGTCACAAGTTCAGGCTTACCGCTATAGCCTGATAGCCAGATACAGGGACTAAGTTGGGCTCGCTGAACAAAACTAAATTAAATCCTGGTTGCAGAGGGTTGCGAGGTCCCGCATCAAGGAAGCATCACACAGCGGAGGATCCGAGGAGATGCAAGGGTGCGATGTGAGGTCCTGCATCATCATTGAGGATGCCGTTGATGAGGAGCTTGTGATGTGAAGTCGAAGATGAATCTCAAAGCAGTAGTTCTGAAAAAGCTGCGGGCTTCGATGTGGAGTCCTGGATTGTTATCGAAGATGCTGTTGATGTGGGGCTTGTGATGCGAAGGCCTGTGTTGAGGATGCACTGTGCAGCTGCAGTTCCAAGGAAACTGTGGGCTGTGATGTAAAAAACGGCATTGGGGATGCATCGCACTACAGAGGTTCCGATGTGGCTGCAAGGAGATACGTTGTGCTGCATCAGTTCTGATTACACAACAACAGCATACCTTTAGACACACTTCATAGGGTCCAGGACTGGGATGGCCCACTTGGGGGGGTTGGACTCACAGCAGACAGAGTCCAGGTGCTGGTTCCAAGGTGGTTGGAGCAGTTTCTGTCCCTGAGTTTCTGATCAGGGACCTGCCAACTACCCCTTGGAGTCACTCTTGTGGTCCTGGGATCAAGGTCAAGTCCTTCTTACTCAGGTAGCAGGACAGCAGGGTGGCAGAGCAACAGAGCAGCAGTGCTTCGGGCAGAGCAGCACAGCAGTTCTTCTGTGTATTCCACAGGTCCGGAGGTGTACTGAAGAGTTGGGTCTGAGGGTCCACTATTTATACCCGGTGCCCATTATGAAGTATGAGAAGGTTCTGGAGGTTTCCACCCCAGAGGTGTTTGGGATTTCATTCAATCAATCAAGATTTATAAAGTGCAGCTAATCACCCACAAGGCATACAGGCGCTGAGGGCCTTTCTGCTTCAGGTGGGTTCAGTTGAACAGCCAGGTCTTGAGTCCTTTTCTGAATTCCAGGAGAGGATGAGGTGAAATGGGAGGTAATTCCAGGACTTAGCAGTGAGGTAGGAGAAGGAGTGTCCTCCACTGTTGCTTCAGCGGATATAGGTAGTGTGTGCAGGGGAGAGAGGAGCAGAGCGCAGGTGTCTGGAGGATGTCTGGTGTTCCTTCCTGCCCTGATCCAAGCTTGTCTGGGGTAGCAATAGTCTAGTATCAAACTCTTGGTGAGTGTCCTTAGGCATAGCTTTTATGATGTGCAAGTGTGGTAGGTTACAGTTCCTCCCCCTCATCTAGTCAGGGATGTCCCATCCTGTCAACATCTACGCTCCTTGATATCACTATCTGGGAGCAAAATACAAAGACCAACTGCTAGTACACCAAGTCATGTGACCCAGGAAATAGGCTGCAGGCGCCAAATGGCTAGGACAAGAAAATGTCAACTTTCTAAAACTGGTATTTTTAGAATTGAAACTTAAAATACAACTTTGCCATTGCAGAGTGCTTTAAATTACAATTCTTTAGACACCAAACTTGACCTTCCTTCCTGCTCCCAATTGAAAGTTATCACTTATTAAATGTAATAAGATAATCCAATGTTCTTATTTGAGAGAAGTAACACAAAATGAATTTAAGAGTTTTTTACTACCAGGACATGTAAAAGTTAACAGTACATGTCCACATTTTTGAATACATGGCACCCTGTACTATGGGCTACTTAGGGCCTACACTAGGTGACATGGGGTGACTTATTTGCATATTGAAAAGTAAGGTCTAAGCCTGGCAAAAGGTTTATTTTGCCAGGTTGAAATGGCAGTTTAAAACTGCACACACAGGCTGCAGTGACAAGCCTGAGACATATTTAAAAGGCTACTTACGTGTGCGTCTCAATCAGTGCTGCAGGCCCACTAACAGCCTTTACTTTACAGGCCTTGGATACATGTAGTACCACTGTACTAGGGGCTTATAAGTAAATTAAATGTGCCAATTGGGTGTAAGCCAATGTTTAAAGGAGAGAACACAAGCACTTTAGCACTAGTTAGCGGGGTAAAGATAGTGGTGCCCCGTTTAAAACA
The DNA here is from genome assembly GCA_963921515.1 of Calotriton arnoldi. NCBI lineage: Eukaryota > Metazoa > Chordata > Amphibia > Caudata > Salamandridae > Calotriton > Calotriton arnoldi. The sequence goes on along the minus strand of CAWUFW010003923.1, from coordinate 1,450,999 downwards.
TTATAAGCTGGGTAATGGAGCGTCCTCCTGACTAGGTCATGTCATGCAATTCCTACTGTTCTGTAGGATCGGGGCGTTTGTTGGACAACATAAACTAGGGGCTTGGTGTCTAGACTGATTCCGGACGCCCCTGCAAGATATGTTGGCCTATAGACCAGCTAGCTCACAGTGCCACCGTAAGCACCCCCTAACCTTATAAGGGAGTAAATGGTTTCCGGCAACCACTGAACATGACAACCCTGATCACTCAGGGATCGTGGAAACAGTACAGAACCTTTCACTCAGTCACTCGTGCTCTTTTATTCTCAGAGAAGTATACAGAGAATACACAGAGGGACGCTTTCAATAAGTTCATTGAAGCAAAGGTTATTCTTGTATAAAATACTTGTGCTGCAATGATTAATAGACAGAAACAGATAAAAGCGTTTACAAGCACCAAAAGTGTAAATAATAGATATAGTTCTACCATGGTGCTAAAGCAGTTTATATACACAAGCATATAAAACAAGGCAATAATCAAGCATACTCCTACTATGCGAACCCTACTCTAAGTGTACCTAGAGTGTGTGTAGATGTAGAGCCAAGAATCCCCCCAAAGGGACAATCCAATCCCATTACCTGATGGGAGAGAATGAAGTACCCTGTCTTGGTCACGAACTGCACACCCCTCACGAGATGTCAGACCGCTGCGTGGTGAGGTCTGAGCATGCAGGGACCCTCGGTGTCAGCTGAAGTGCCTACTCTACCAATCTATTGGGATGCTCATCTTTTATAATAGAAAGCAGCCTTGCAATGTGTGTATAGATTAGTGATGTTATGGATATGTAGATAGCATGTCACCCCGTGGATGAAGATAGAGATGACATTTGCACATAGTGCAAAAAGAGACCTTGTACATGATGTTCAGGGCATTGTGATAATGTTGTGCGAAGCTAGATGTGTAAACAAGTTTAGTTTCAGGGAAACTAATCCAACATTCTCTTGCACGCAAATGTGCGCGAAAGTTCAAAGCTGAAATGTTACTGCGAGGACAGTGTAAGAAATAAGCTGCTTCGCTACATGGGCCTAACCCAGGAATATAACAGTCCCATCTTATGGAATTCTTTGCCCTATTACTTAATGTCAAAATTAAGTTTTCCAACCTTTTGAAAAAAGCTAAAAACCTCACCCTTTAACAAGAACTGATTTCCATTTGCTCTGATCCGGTTCTTTGCACTTTCTGTTTATCACCAGTATGGCCATCAGGTAGCTGTTTCAGGCCCCACAATTTTTTTGCATTCATTCATTCACCCAACATTCACCAAATACATAACTTTAGATAGCTGGCAAACCAGAAAACTGCCCAAAAATACTTTCCAGGATGAGTCCTCTTGACGTTTTCAACTTCGATAATTTCTTATAATTTTGCAGATAAAACATTTGATCTGCATTAAGCAGTGCCTGTATCTGTCCTCGTGCACTCATTGATTAGTCATTTGATGTGCCTACGGGCCCGCCAGATCAGTAGAAGGCCATTAGATATTTTTGTACACATTGGCCAAGTTTTATCTTGAACTTAATGTACCAATTCTTCCATTTGATTTTAATATGTAATGTTTCTTTTCTGCACATCTGTTTATCTTCTGGACGATTTTGTTTTCATTTGGTTTTTTTCTTCTTTTTTATATTTCTTTCACTATCATTGTTGGATTGCTAATTATTATAGACAATGCCTTCATATATATCTCTTCATCGACCATCCACCAGGTGCCACAGACGCCCCCCCCCCCCAGAAACACCATCCAGCCCACCATCTCCAACTGGACACCGATCACGGCCGAAGACACCGCCTCGACCATGAAAAGCATCCACTCAGGGGCCCCTACCGACCCCTGCCCCCTCACATCTACCACAGAGCCGCGGCCACCATCGCACCCAAACTACAACGCACCATCAACACCACCTTCAAAACAGGCACCTTCCCAGATGACTGGAAGCGCCCAGAAGTCAGAGCCCTGCTCAAGAAGCCCACAGCTGACCCCACCTACCTCAAGAACTATCGGCCCATCTCGCTCCTCCCCTTCGCGGCCAAAGTTGCAGAGAAAACAGTCAACAGGAAACTGACACGATTCATTGAAGAGAACGCCATCCTCGACCCGTCCCAATATGGATTCCGAAGCAACCACAGCACAGAGACCGCCCTACTCGCCGCCACAGATGACATCCGCACCCTCCTGGACCAAGGCCACTCCACAGCCCTCATCCTACTCGACCTATCAGCGGCCTTCGACACCGTATCCCACCGCACACTAGTCGCCAGACTACATGATGCAGGCATACAAGGAACAGCCCTGGACTGGATCCGATCATTCCTCACCGGAAGAAGCCAAAGGATCAGACTCCCACCCTTCCTCTCCGACCCCACGAAAATCACCTGCGGAGTCCCACAGAGTTCATCACTGAGCCCCACCCTCTTCAACATCTACATGGCCCCCCTCGCAGCCATCGTCCGACAACACGGCCTCAACATCGTATCCTACGCCGACGACACCCAGCTCATCCTCTCCCTCACCAAAGACCCCACCACTGCCAAACTCAACTTCCAGAAAGGAATGCAAGACGACGCAGTCTGGATGACCAACAGCTGCCTGAAGCTCAACGCCGAGAAGACAGAAGTCCTCGTCCTCGGTACCACCCCTTCTGCATGGGACAGCACCTGGTGGCCGACCGCCCTCGGTAGCCCACCTACCCCCTCAGACCACGCCAAGAACCTTGGCATCGTACTCGACTCATCACTCACCATGAACCGACAGGTCAACGCTGTCACCTCCAGCTGCTTCAACACCCTCTGCATCCTCCGCAAGACCTTCAAGTGGATCCTCCCTGAGTCAAGGAATACAGTCACCCACGCACTCATCACCAGCAGACTGGACTATGGAAACGCACTCTACGCCGGCATCAACAAGTCCATACTCCGCAAACTCCAGACAATACAGAACACCGCCGCCAGACTCGCCTTGGCATCCAGTAGCGGTCCCTGGTAGGAGTGCCGGCCGGGCGGTGACGTGAGGCGGGGGAGGGGCAGGGTGGGGGGTAGTAAACCACGGATTACGGCCGAATACAGGTAAGTAAACATTTAAATAAATAAAATGAATTTCGTTGCGCGCACTGCATCGCATTTGGCAATGCAGCGCTCACAACGAAATTCGTTTTATTTATTTAAATGTTTACTTACCTGTATTCGGCCGTAATCCGTGGTTTACTACCCCCCACCCTGCCCCTCCCCCGCCCCACGTCACCGCCCGGCCGGCACTCCTACCACGGACCGCTACTGTTGGCATCCCCCGACACGAACACATCAGCCAACACCTACGAAGTCTCCACTGGCTCCCCGTGGAGAAAAAAGTCACTTTCAAAATCCTCACTCACGCCTACAAATTCCTACACAACAACGGACCGAAATGCCTCAACGACAGAATCAACTTCCACATACCCAAAAGAAACCTCCGATCTTCCAACCTCGCACTGGCCAAAACCCCGCGCATCCACAGAGCCAGAGCAGGCGGAAGATCCTTCTCTCACATTGCAGCCAAGACCTGGAACGGGCTACCAGCAGACATCAGACGCGCCACCTCCCTGAACACCTTCAGGAAGACCCTCAAGACCTGGCTCTTCGGCTAAACAGATCTGCGGACCCCCCCCGTCAGCGCCTTGCGACCCTCACGGGTGAGTAGCGCACTTACAATTCCCTGATTGATTGATTGATTGATTAAGTGTGCCTTACTGCTCAGGACAAAGCTAACAAAGATGAACCTGGTTGCTTTTATAAAAATTCTATCTTTGAAGGGAGTGCAAGCTTAGCTGCAATTCGCAATCGAACTGTGGTCTGCCCTCTATCCATGATAGCATGCGATGACATTTACCTGCACACAGGTTATTTTGGTTGAGGTTATTTGCGAGCAACCAGTATTTGTTCTACTCTTTACTAGAATAAAGGTTAACCCTTGAGATTACACGTAATTAGTTTTCACATATGGAAGTTGCATTTTCTCCTCATTACATTTTACATTTGAGTATATTTAGAATGCTTCATATCGTTATAGGGAGGTTTTTATGTCACCCTATTTTTTCATTTCACTTTTTGTTGAATTTAAATAAAGCTTTGGGCGCTCGATCTGGCTATTGACAATGTGTATCCTCCTGTGTACCCCATTTGTCACTTTGTAACATTTTTTGAATGTGCGTGTGTGTGTGTAGGGGGGGCGGTATATTGTAAATGTTTCTGCCACGAGAGAAAGGATGCTACTCTAAGTTACCATTAACGTCAAATTAGAAAAGAGCATATTCATTAAAGCAACCCATAAGCAGAGAAGCCCATCCACCAAGCGGGCACAATAATTGAATGTTGTCTAAATTTCCTATAATGAACAATCACATCTCTGAAACGGTACAAACAAGCCATCCCTTCTGAAAAGCAGTATCACCTCAGCTCGATCCGGTCAAACTCGATCTTGAACGTGATGTATGTTCCTGTGCAAGGGGTGTATATATCTCAATTTTCTCTCAGTCACAACTTCTTGCAACACCATTTTGAAACGAGCGAAGGCATTGATAAACTGTCAGCTCCAGTGTAATGAAGCATGAAGTCAGCGTACTAGCTGTTTGTGTTTTTAAGTTTGTTCGATCCTGAACTATGTTTGGGTTTGGATATGCTCCTGAGAGAAGGTCCACGTGAGTGTGTTTTAAGAGTTTGTGGAATCCTTCCAGGCTGTCCTTTCTGCTGATGCATAACTTATTAGCAATATATTGCTGCGTTGTTAAAAAATAATAGAATTGTTTTTTATCACGTCTTTCTCTTGAATGGCTGTAAATTGTATTTATTTATTTCAGTGACTTAACTGTGAGACAACAAATGTCACTCCTGGGCTTATTAAAATTTCACGATTGGACGTAATTATCAATTAATTGACCATAATAAACATGTAATCACGCTTTCACACGCAAGACATTTAAAAGTACCTGGATGTACCCACTCTCCCCTCAGTTTCTGGTGTACTGAAGGACGGAAGGACAACAATGCAATTACAGGGCCTGAAAAGGGGCCTCGCTGATCACAACATCACGACTTTGTGCCAATCTGCAACATTTGTGTTTGTGATTAATTTTGTGTCCAGTGCTGCACACTTTGCTTTTGTGCGGTAATCTGATGTTAAACGGAGATTATCCACGTGACCTTGACGGGAGGCGAGCTGCACGGTTTGATTTGTATTCAGTTTAAGCCCCTGGCTCGTGATCCCTGCCGCACCCGGAGTAATGAATGTGAAATTACATTGTGTCCGAACAAATTAACAAAGAAATGTCAGAGTCCGCAAAGGAAAACGAAATGTCACCTTCTTCGGCTGCAAAGAATGTAAGCAAAAATGCCGCTCTTTACCGGGCACCACCTCAGGGCAAATAAGTACGTTGTGTTAAGAAGACGAAAAGCTTTGGCGTGCTATGAACGCAAGTCAAACCAAGTGAAGGGGAAGAGCCTATTTTCACACCCTTCCCGCTGGCTTCAATAGCAGCCTCTTTTACACAGGTTCGGGCTCTGACAGAAAATAGGCCCGGGCACCGAAAATGAAAAGTGGCCCCCATTAGCAAATCAGATAGCTAAAAATGTGGCCCACATTTGCAAATAAGGCAATTTTGAACTTTTAATGACAATGATAGGTTGTATAGGTGCTTTTTCTTTTGCAATGTGTGGGAGCTTGCATGCATTTGTACTTGCTGTAGGCAATGTTTGTAGTAATATTAGTCAAATTAACAGCAAACAAACATTGGCAAAGCCATTAGGCCTCTCCCAATATTTGTATTCTATTTGACACTGCTTTTTTTCGTCTTGTACTTGGCAGTCATGAATGTGCGCACATCTGTAGAGGCTATCTTGAAAGTATTTTCTTATGCTTGAAGAATAGACGTTAAAAATACAAGTTGCAGAGGGGCACAGGTACCCCTGTTAAAATAATATGTATTAGCACAGAAAGTCTTTTAATGGAAAACGAAATCAAAATATTGTAAATAGCAACTTTTTATACAGAATATAGATGTTGAATGCAAAATTACCGAACAGAAACCTCCTCAACATTTCAAACTCCAGAAAAAGAATTTGGGCCACATGCATCAAGCTTTTTTCCGATGGCAAACGGGCCGATTTGCAGAATCGGCCCGTTTGCGAGTGGAAAAAGCCCTTTTCTGATCATGTGGCCCATTTCCATTCGCAAACTAGGTAATCGCAATTTTTTGCAATTACCTAAATTGCGCATGCATTTAGGGAATCGCAAATTGCGATTCCCTCAAGGCGATGCATCAAGCCTTTCCTAAATGCAAACTGTGCATTTAGGAAACTCTAATTACCATCAACTTCAAGTTGATGGTAATTTGTAAATTCTTTGAAAAATGCACAAAAGTGCATTTTTCAAAGTGACATGTGGCGCACACACATGCCGTTACGGCATGTGTGTGCGCCACATGTGCACACTTACCTTTTGGGGGGGTGCATCAGGGGGGGCCTAAGGCCCCCTGGCACCCTTGGAATTGGATTAGCAATTTGCGATTACCAATTTGGTAATCGCAATTTGCGAATGCATTCCCATTCATTCCTATGGGCGAATGAATGGAGTGACATTACCTAATAGCGATTCGCAATTTGCGAATGTTTAGGAATCGCAATTTATTTTGCAATTCCTACATGCATAAGGAATTGCGATTCCTAAATAGCGATTCCTTAAAAATCGCTATTTAGGAATCGCAATTCCTTATGTTGATGCATGTGGCCCTAAGTTTCTACAGGTACAGATTATATTGCAACTTGAATGCATCGTCTTAAACCATTCCACGACCATGACTTGAAAAAGTAATAACAACTTACCAAACAGAATTTAATCTATGAATGCTGATTTAATAAACAAATCTTCTGCAGCATTTCAAATGTTTAAAAAGTAAAAACTCAAAACATTGTTCTTATAACCCAGACCTACAAAGCAGAAAGAATACAGAGGAGCAGGGCAGCATGTCAGCTTCGTCATGTGTAGGAAGAACAAGGAGGAGAGAAGCACACTGGTGAGAGAAAGAGAGAGAGCACTAAAAGCACGGATGTGGAAAAGAGGTGCACTAGGTAGACAGCTGAAAACCCATGCACTGTGATGGAGGGCTTAAGCAAAAATAAAAAGTAGTTACTGACACTGATCAGTGGCCATAGGTAAAAAAGCTACGCTCCACGGTAAGGACAGATGGAAGGACAGAGACACGATGGAAAAGGCAAGCCATCAAGAAAGACGTAAGCAAATGAGAATGACAATAACGCCAGCCAATGGTAGGCAATGGGTGTGCTTTAAAGCAACAGTCTGGTTAACTGACAATAGGTCTTTTCCAACAAACAGCCAACAAACAGCCCACACAATTACCTATCAGACCATCCCTTCAGACACCACCTTATTGCCCTACAGGCCTGCTATTTATAATGTGGTTACACTGTGCTCCTCAGAACCTGGAATTTAAATACCATATCAAACAAAAATGGTTCTGTCAGGTTTACTCAATATCTCTATCCACAGAAAACATTGTAGAAACATTTTTCAGAAAACAGACACAGGAGTCAAAAACCAGATTTTAAACGAGAAATAATTGATGATAAAGCTTTGATCAATGAGAAGGGGAAACTTGAGAAGACAGTACAAGAACTTCGAACAGTGACTCAGAACAGAAAACGTGATAAATTGGCTAAGGACATTAAGATTTACTGAAACTAAAAGAGGCAAATGTTTTCCTTGCATTATATCACTTTCTCTGAATTGTATCCAGTGGTGCAGAAAGTGATGGTGAACAACCTGGGACTAGCACAGGGGGCCAATTACCTGCACCGGATTTACAGGACCTTCAACAGGGCCCCCCTTTTTTAGGGGTTAATAGATGGAGACCGAACAGGGGCAGAGATCAAGACGGGGGTCAGCACAAAGGGAGAGGAAGAGGACAGAGAGCAATGATATATTACACACAAGAAACCCATGGGGAAATCCAAACGATACAGCAACATTACAGGTGGTAGATATACAAACTCAACACTCAACAGATAGCCCTGTATTCAATCTATTGACCCATATCCTGACAGAAGGAGAGCTCAGTGTCTTGTCAAAGGGTCTGTCATTTGTTTCTACAAGTGCACCCCATTCATTTCACATTAAGCTGGAATGCCACCAATTCTTTAGAAAAAACAGATTGAGACTATTTCAAAAAGGTCCCCTCTAGTCTCAAGAATGAGATCACTGGCCTTGGACCTCCATCTACTTTCACCCGACCAGCACATTACATGTCACATAAAATCCTGGCATTCAAACTGGTTGTCCTCAGGGATGTTACTGACCTTCTTGACAAAAAAGTCTGCATTAAGCACAATTTCAGTGGCTTAGAAAATAAGAGTCTGATTGAACTCAAGAGGAATGAGAATATCGTAATAAACCTGCTGATAAGGAAGGTACTATTGTGATTCAGAATGTTGACGATTACAAAAAGAAATTTTGTCACAACTCAATGTGGAGGAATACTACTTCAAGATAAGCAGAAATGTCCCACTCCAGACATCAGTACCGTTGATGTGTCCATAATTTTGGCCTGTATCTAATTGGCTTAAGTTGGCCCAATACTGTGTTTGGAAATTTATCAGCAATGTCCCAACTGTAGAGACTGATGGAGCGGAAATCTCATTTTAGTTGTAGGGTTGTATTATAATCACGTGTAGAACGCATCTGCATATAAACTTGCAAATTATGTTAACTTGAGGTGTTAGACTTGTGACCGTATTAACACAGTTATGTGATGTGCTCTAGTTTATGGATAAGTGTCATGGAGAATTTACGTAGGAAATAAATGTAACTAACATAAAACATGTAAACTTGTGTTGTGAGACTGACACTACTCACTTATTAAATGTGTTTGACAAATGATATTTTCTATAAGTGAGTAAATGTATTAATTGAGATGCTAATAATGCTTATTCAAATTGTATTGCTTAAAGAGACACGTTCTTATGTTAGCCGAAGTCATAGGCCTGAAATGCAAGTCCCTAAAAACTCTCACTTTAGAATCAATAGTTGAATTTCATGTGCACTGCAGATTCTGTTCTTTCTCACGTTTCCATTGCAGGTGGAGATGCATGCTTTAAGAAAAGTAATGTTTTTGTTTTAGTAAGCTAGGCAATTAGAGAAATAGTTACAATTACATGGGTTGGAGGTGATAAAGACAGAGACAGTTACATACAGGAGAAGGCATGGGAGCCAAGGACAAACTGCTGCAAAGAAGGCTCATGGACAACTCAGTGGAAAAGTACATCCAGAACTGCACCAAGAGTGGATGGCGCGATGTGAGGTGCATCATGGGAATACTACCTATGGATAACTGTTTGTTGGAACTAGGGAAAGTGCCCACTTCTTTCTTGCCTCCAGAGAGAGCATCTCAGAACGAGCTCTTTCTATTGGTAGTGGCTTTATACTACTTGACCCATTGAAGGTGGAGCGACTTCTTAGGGAGACTCCACGCACTGACACCTTTTTCCTTCTCATTGACGATGCTAGAGTAGGGATAGATTAATGCTTTTCACTCATCAACCTTCGATGCAGGGAAATTTGGACTCATGATTTTTGATTTTCTGTATCCTATTCTTGAATTAATAGTTCTGTTCATGCTGCACCATCTAACTTGGATGCGTAGATTTGGCTTCCTGCTGATTCCTTTGTATTTCTATACCCTCATGTTGAGGTGTCTTTATGTCCAGTTACTGTTGGTGTTCTAATAAATTAACTAACTTTATCTAGTTGTCCAGGGATTCTTATGCAGTATGGAGAATTGTTGGTGAATTGACTGCGTATTAACAATTTTCTCTCCTTTACACTTTCATGCTGCAAAAAAGAACCATCGATTTTGTGCCTCTAGAACAAGTCTAGAACTAATGGGCCTGGCCCTTTCAAGACCCTATGTACAATATGGTATTGACCAGGCCCTGATTGAAAGATCTTGAATGTTGTTTTTTCGATTGTATATATTTTATACAACTATTTTTGCACTGCACTAGCACTTTTTGCACTCATCACGGAGCACCTTAGACAATGGTATTGTATATTTGAATGGTGCAATGCTTTCATAAATGATCTTTATGTTTCTACCATGTTTTCTCTGTATATATATATATGTATATATATATTCCCAAAAGAGAACATGTGCCACTTCCAGTGCCGTGCTAACAGGCCCAACCAGTCGTGCTTCAATGAAAATTTTCTTTATTTAAAAGCAAGTTGTACAGCATAACGCGTTATAACTCATTTGAGTTTTCATGAGATGCAATCAATGAGGGGCGAGCAGTCACTTGCTACTCTTAAATCTGGCGACAGACAATGAAAAAGGACAAACATCCATGCATCACCATCAGATTTTAAAGTGGCAGTGGATCAGTTTGAATTTTTTACGAACTGTTTAGCACGAAAAACAGTGAATTTGTAATATCTTTCTGCTGAGGTAATCCTTCAAACATTTTTATGTAACTTTGCATTTTCGATTATCACTGTAATTCATTTTTATGCATTTGTCCTAATATTTCGGACCACAGCGCCCAGAATGCTTTGTAGTTGTTCAAAAATACATGTTTCAATCCTTCATTGTCTCATGCTGTTTATTTATCACCCTTGATGCATTGAGCTTGTATGTCTTTCTTACGCCTTTAGAGGATATTTCCGTGTATGGCAAAGTCATTCAATGTCAAAATGCTCTCAAGGGAATGCCGCTTTCATTTAAAGCCCAGTTAACAAATTGATTTGGAACTTGCCTTCTTCAATTCTTTCTGATGACATGACGTGCAAGGGTAAAGTACCCCTACAAACACTGGCTGCTTCCATAAGCTTTCTGAGTCCGGGCGGGCCTCACACACGGTGGCCCTGCGAACAATCCTCCGTCCGCATTTCCAGTTGCAGCTGGCGGGCGTCCATTCATTTATTTCCAAAAGAGCATGATGCTAAGGACACCCAGCCTCTCGGGTCGGGGCCTGTTTCGGGTGCGTCAAACACCTAATATTCCCAGAAGAGAACACGTGCCACTTCCAGTGCCATGCTAACAGGCCCAACCAGTCGTGCTTCAATGAAAAGGTTCTTTATTTAAAAGCAAGTTGTACAGCATAACGCGTTATAACTCATTTGAGTTGTCATGAGATGCAATCAATGAGGGGCGAGCAGTCACTTGCTACTCTTAAATCTGGCGACAGACAATGAAAAAGGACAAACATCCATGCATCACCATCAGATTTTAAAGTGGCAGTGGATCAGTATGAATTTTTTATATATATATTGAGTGAATCCAACAGAACCATTTTTTGTGTGATATGATATTTTTTGCAAAACACACAAGATGATGGACGGAATGCTGCACATTGGCAAACATACACCCCCAATCACAGATCTGGGTTTAATCCATCGTTATTTTGCTTCACCACTCCACCCCAGTTCAGACATAGCCATATGCAAATCAGTCTTGACCCTGTGCCTCATGGGAACAGTCCAGACCGAACTGCCAAGCCATGTCTTCCCTGGACCGGAATCAAGCATCCTAGGACCGGTTTCAGGCTATCAGCCTTCATCAGCCAGGATAGCTTGACTCCAGTGGCGTAGTGAGCACGGGACCCACGCCTGGGCATACCCTTCCCACTTAGGGCGAAATGCAAAACACACAAGATGATGGACGAAATGCTACACATTGGCAAACATTCACCCCCAGTCACAGATTTGGGTTTAATCATATCCTTCCCACTTAGGTTTAAATGCAAACACACAAGATGATGGACGGATGCTGCACATTGGCAAACATTCACCCTCAGTCACAGATCTGTTTAATCCATCGCATTTTGCTTCACCACGCCACCCCAGTTCAGACATAGCCATATGCAAATCAGTCTTGACCCTGTGCCTCATGGGAACAGTCCAGACCGAACTGCCAAGCCAGGTCCTCCCTGGACCAGAAACAAGCATCCTGGCTTGGCAGTTCGGTCTGGACTGTTCCCATGAGGCACAGGGTCAAGACTGATTTGCATATGGCTATGTCTGAACTGGGGTGGTGTGGTGAAGCAAAATAACGATGGATTAAACCCAGATCTGTGACTGGGGGTGAATGTTTGCCAATGTGCAGCATTCCGTCCATCATCTTGTGTGTTTTGCATTTCGCCCTAAGTGGGAAGGGTATGCCCAGACGTGGGTCCTGTGCTCACTACGCCACTGGAGTCAAGCTATCCTGGCTGATGAAGGCTGATAGCCTGAAACCGGTCCTAGGATGCTTGATTACGGTCCAGGGAAGACATGGCTTGGCAGTTCGGTCTGGACTGTTCCCATGAGGCACACGGTCAAGACTGATTTGCATATGGCTATGTCTGGGGTGGCGTGGTGAAGCAAAATAACGATGGATTAAACCCAGATCTGTGACTAGGGGTGAATGTTTGCCAATGTGCAGCATTCCGTCCATCATCTTGTGTGTTTTGCATTTCGCCCTAAGTGGGAAGGGTATGCCCAGACGTGGGTCCCGTGCTCACTACGCCACTGGAGTCAAGCTATCCTGGCTGATGAAGGCTGATAGCCTGAAACCGGTCCTAGGATGCTTGATTCCGGTCGAGGGAAGACATGGCTTGGCAGTTCGGTCTGGACTGTTCCCATGAGGCACAGGGTCAAGACTGATTTGCATATGGCTATGTCTGAACTGGGGAGGCGTGGTGAAGCAAAATAACGATGGATTAAACCCAGATCTGTGACTGGGGGTGAATGTTTGCCAATGTGCAGCATTCCGTCATCTTGTGTGTTTTGCATTTCGCCCTAAGTGGGAAGGGTATGCCCAGACGTGGGTCCCGTGCTCACTACGCCACTGGAGTCAAGCTATCCTGGCTGATGAAGGCTGATAGCCTGAAACCGGTCCTAGGATGCTTGATTCCGGTCCAGGGAAGACATGGCTTGGCAGTTCGGTCTGGACTGTTCCCATGAGGCACAGGGTCAAGACTGATTTGCATATGGCTATGTCTGAACTGGGGTGGCGTGGTGAAGCAAAATAACGATGGATTAAACCCAGATCTGTGACTGGGGGTGAATGTTTGCCAATGTGCAGCATTCCGTCCATCATCTTGTGTGTTTTGCATTTCGCCCTAAGTGGGAAGGGTATGCCCAGACGTGGCTCCCGTGCTCACTACGCCACTGGAGTCAAGCTATCCTGGCTGATGAAGGCTGATAGCCTGAAACCGGTCCTAGGATGCTTGATTCCGGTCCAGGGAAGACATGGCTTGGCAGTTCGGTCTGGACTGTTCCCATGAGGCACAGGGTCAAGACTGATTTGCATATGGCTATGTCTGAACTGGGGTGGCGTGGTGAAGCAAAATAACGATGGATTAAACCCAGATCTGTGACTGGGGGTGAATGTTTGCCAATGTGCAGCATTCCGTCCATCATCTTGTGTGTTTTGCATATGATATTTTTGCCCTGCAGGCCAATCTGACCCTCCTGTTTTACAAAAAGTAAAAATAAGATATAGGTAGGCCTACTGTCATTATGCGACAGGGGACAACCAAATTATGTGGCAGGGTTGAATACATTATGCCATGAGAAACAGAAAATTATGTTTGTGGCAGTATTCTATCAATATTTTGTTTTTTGTACACACATTACCACTATATGGGCAAAGGTGTTTCCTGAGTAGTGTCAGTTTAATACAAAAATACAACAATCAACAACTGAAAGATTTCCAGGGGCACAATAGGCATGTAGGCCCGCTTTCTACATCTTAGGGGTCTTTGCAGGGCACAAGCCCTAAAAAAAGAAGAGGGGGGACTAACCAAGTTAGGCAGTATGCAAGTGATATCATGGTGCGTGACATCACGGTGCATGACATGATGGCACGTGACATCACAGGAAGTGGCATCACAACCTATGACCTCATATGGAATGACATCAAAAGAAATGATATCAGATATTAACACCTCACACAAATATTTAGCATGTCTATCATGAGTATATTTGAGCGCATTACGAGATTTAACTAATGTGCCAAAAAAGTGATCAAATCCCAGCTCAAAATCCTGGCCTCAACGTATGCATTAATTGTTTCAAAACTCTGCCACAAAGAAATTGGCAACAAGGAGAAATGTGGCAGTAAATCTGCTCTGCTTAATTGGTTGCAAAGTCTGCATTTTAAAATATCTTGTATGGTTAAGGCACCTGCTGCAGATATCTTTGTGTGCCTGGTACATCTCAGGCAATAATATTGATGGTAAAATACCTCTGGAGCTTAACAAATTTGCTGGAGAGATATTTATTTTGTCTAATACCAGTTTTGCACCAAAGTAGCATTGAGGGTTAATGTGTCTCCTGCAAAGTACAACATTTAACATGCAGTTGACAGATTTTTTTTTTATGTAGATAGGTAAGTGGGTTAACGCTTTTAACACAGAGATCCTTTTGTTACTTGCAGTTAATGAATTTCTAATGTAGCACAGTGAGCTATGAAGTACATGTGGCTCCTACACCTTGTCACCCACACTGCCTTATGTAACATATCCTGTAGACTGATTACACACTTATATGATTTATTGTCAATGTTTAATGGGTACATGTGATGTAAAGCACTCTTACAGCCTACATTGGGATGAGCAGCACTATAAAAGAAATAAAACAAAATAGCGGCATTTAAATTGTGATTTGTGTAAATACCTGGACAGGCACATCTGACATTCTTTCACATGCATATTTCTTATTTTACAGGGACTGAACAAAGTCAAAAGCATGACTCTCTTAAGTACTTGTGAAGTGATAACAAGCTGTGTGCCTTTGTTTCCCCTCCATTACATTTTCATCTAGGTTTGAGGATCCAGATAGCTCCCAGGCTCGATACTCAAACAAAAGGAGGCTTGATGGCCCCTTATCTTTCTCAAGGGATGAACTGGAATTTAAAATAACAAAGCCTTCTTGCCGCCTACACGCTGCTGCTCAGAAGGAACATAGACAACGTTTGGCGCTGTTGAATGTATCCTGATGTCTGAAAATTACACCAGGACAAATTCACCATTTTTTAGTGCAGCCCAACTTCTTAGCAGGGTGGACGGCGTCCATCCTGTGAAAATAGTGGGTGGATGCCATCTAATCGCGTGTACCCCAGACTTGTGCCCTGGCACTTTGGTATTACAGAAGGGCCTGCAGACAATTGCGTGGCTCCTGGTGCAATACGATAATCTGAAATACAGATAGTGCTGGCGAACATTTAGCGCTGGAGCTTTCCTTAATGAATGCTCCCTTATTTGCACAGTGGTGTGTCTCAGAGCCTAAGCCCATAGGTGACTCCTGCAAGAGGGAAGTGTTAGTCTCATTTGTGCAGTCACTCACTGAACACACCTGCAGCAGGATCCCTGTTCCCCTTCAAAGTAAAAGCCAGGTGGTTTCTGCACTTTGTAAAGCAAATTGGCTGCGTCAATCATCCAGTCCATCTATCACTAATGAACTGCACACGTTTGGGGCTGCGTTGAGGTCCAGTGGCCCTGGACATAAGTCATACTTATCAGCGTCAATCACATGGGACAGCACAATCTTCTTTCTTCAACCATATCGGTCATAAGAGGCTACACTTTTCAAAGAAATAGACAAGGAAGATAGAAAAAGGCAGATATCTTTCCGCGAGATGCTGACATTACATATTCATTATTATGTGCAATTTTGTGACTGACGCATTGCTACCTGGTCAGATATATTGGAGGTGCATTCACCTGTAATGGAATACTGTTGGTGCATGTTCACCATTGTTGCCACGTGATTGTATGTCCTAGGTCTGAATTTTATATGTTGGAATAGAGAATCACAGAGTTTCGGTTCAAGTCACACGTTTTTCCTGTTTTCTCCACACAAAAGATAGCCAGATACAAAGTGGACAGATTTGGGCAGAAAAGCCCGAATCAATGAAACATCTACACCCGACTTTAAATTCTGCAGAAATCAGTTTGCACCTGACCACATACATAACACGGAACTCGGGAGCCTGCACACCTGTGCTACCTCCTTTAGCGACAGTCTGCAGGATTTTGTACATGTATGACCCCATAGATATGGATGGGTTAATGTGAGGTGATATTATTTTGTGATTAAAGGTGTGACAAAAAAACGAAAGAATTGTCACAATTTAACAAAAAATACATTTTTGGACGAATCGTATTTTTCCTAACTGCTACTTTCCCATTTTAAACGAGCACCAGAAGCAGCTTTACAATCGCGGCTCATAGAACACGGAACGAGAGCTGCTTATAAATTGTACTGCAGACTGCCTGTCATCCTTCCAGTGAGCAGGAAGATGGAGGCGCAGGGCTTTTCATGTCTCATTTGAATGCAGTGAAGCTCCACAGTAGACAAGAGGGAGCCCTGCATGGCCTGCAGCAAAGAGATTATGCAATTTGCGTTCAAAACCTCACAAGTAAAGCCAATAATTATACTCATTATGTTCATCCCTATTGTATGCGCTGATTTAATAAATGATCTCTGGGCTTTGCTGTCGGTAAACAATGGCTGTGGGAAACCTTGCTGCATCCTTGCCGCTCTTTAAGCAGCGTGCATGCATACCGTCAGCAACACAAGTGGGCCCTAAAAGCACAACAGAACACCCAAACAACAGCAGCAGTATGTTTGGTTCTGGCTCCAATGCCAGGCAGAAGTCAAAGGAAACCCTTGTTTCTCTCTCAACACTGTCAAGATGCGCAACGCAAGTACACAGCTTGGTCAACTACACAAAACAAACCTTAAACCAAGTTAACAACTATAAGCCACACACAGTAAAAACAAACAGAAACGTGCTCATCCAAGAGATATGTGGTAAGTGGTACCTAACTCAAGCTGACTTGCTAATTATAGAAATAAAAACCAGGGAGCTAGTCAGAGATGACATAATAATAATACTACCTTATTACGAATTCTTTTTGAAAGAGGCAAAGTCACCACCTGCAAAGGGGTCCCCAAAACGCCACGATATGTATACAAACAAATTAAAATAAAAAATTAGATTAAATGTACCCTTTGGGTTTCAAGAGGTAAAATAGCTACAAGTATTCAGTGAGCTTTCTGTTCTAACAATCACTGAATATTAAACTCACGATGATTTCCCTAACCTTCAGGGAAGCATGTGCTGGTTCCCCCAATACCACACTTTTCTTATTTGGCTTCCAAACGAGCCATATTTCCTTCCGATTTTTTAATTTCAATGATCCTTTGGCTGGCCAGCCAAGTACACGAAAACTACACTGCTCTGTTAAAACGGCAGCCATTTTTCGTTCATGATTTTGGCATTTATTACCTATGATTTTGATAGGTATATTTGTAGATGAAAGCTGTCAACTCTAACGAATACACAATGTATTGATGTTCTGTCCAATGGCTCTATTTGTGCATAACCTTTATAATACATGAGAGCATGTAATAACTGTATAAAGGCCTGTTTATAATTTTCTTTTCGAAGGCGACTTGTGATGTCTCTAGTCAACTGTAATAACGAAATGATGTAGCTGGTCAACTGTAATAAGTTATCACCGTTGAGTTGTAACATCATAAAGCTTTCTGCCAGCAGTCAGGATGAAAGCCAAGTCATGGAGCATAATTACAGCGAACGGTTAAACAAGGAACATGGAAACTAGCTTCTCCTTATGCTGATATCTTTTTCTAAAAACAAAAGCTGATCAGCAGAGAGGAGAAACTTGTGGCAACAAGTTTATTTTTTCATGCCAGATGCTGTTGCAAGGAAGAGAGAATCTCAGCATGTTTTTACAGAATATGAGCACAGCATTTTTTACACGACTTTCTCTAAACTGATTCTAATATCTATTTGCCAAAAATGCTAACTGCTTTTTGGTGTGCTTAATTTTATAGTACAGATTCAACTTTTATTTTTCATATCTGCAATGAACATAAAAGAGCAGGTTGCCAAGGATTTAAGTGGTTTGTGGGAAGGGAGATGTTATGTCCATCTATTATAAGAAATAAGTAATTTTTGGATAACCAACTATGTCAAGCTCTCTGGCACGAAGTAAAAACAAGCAAACACTCATCCACCTGGCAGTACCTGGACCAGGCGATTGACGATGTGGCTGTGCAACCATTGTGGAAAAGTACATTTACGTAAGAGATAAAGAGGCCTTCTCAGCCAGATCACATGCATGGACAATCCTACATGAATATAAGGTTCTTAAGCCTCAGCCCTACCTGGAAGATGGGTGGCCAACACAGTTAAAAGGGCTCTTCTAAAGATATCATTTCGGCTCCCTTCCAGGCCTTATCCACGCTGTCCCTTGGCTCAGGACTACCAACAATGTTTGCTGCAGACTGTGTAAGACTAGGGAGGAAGATATTATTCATATAAAATGCCTATGCCCTAGCCTATTGCCTGGAAGAAGGGGACTATTAAGGACCTTGTTTAACCAACGTGGTATACAAACATGCAGGCAGGTGGAAATTGCCTCCTTCACGGCAATGGATTCCACCTTGAATACTAACTTTACTACATTTGTAAAACTTGTGACAGTAAAATTAGATCTATGAGAATTGTAGTTCCTTTTCCCTGTTTCTCAAACATCTATCCTCAAATGTTGCTCTTAATACATAGCTGCTAACCAGTATTTGTTTGTGACCCCTTTACACTAAGACTCACTTGCACTTTTCCCTGAACCTTAGGAGCCCTTTACCATGTCACCCCCAAGATTTGTTTCTCTCATGCCGTAGTGATTCATTCATGTGGACAGTCTCCAGCAGTTACTGGCACTTTTACCTGCCATCTTACAAACCTTTTAGCCTACTCGCTTTTTATAGTTGATGTATTTTAACTTGCATGCGCTGAACTATCCTGATGTGTTTCAGTCTCATGTGTTTTAAGTTTTTTCCCTGATTGCATTTTACTAATGGTCTTAATGTACTAAGTTTAATGCTATATTGATATGCACTTTGATGGACTTGAATGTCAAAATAAAGTAATTCAATCACCTATTGTAAAAAAATAAAGTAGCCCTCTGCTGTATAATATAAGAACAGTGCAAGTCATCTCAGAGTTCCAAGACCTTATAAAGCAACTAAGCCTTAATCCTCGTTCCTCTATACTCTTCTGTGACTTGCAATATCCTTATTGTGCTTTGTGGGAGGGCACTTTATCCAATATATAACCCATTAAAATCACTTTGAATTGAGTTCAAAATATGCATAAGAGACCTAAGAAGAATTAAAGTTGCTAATTAAAGGAATATATAAAGTCTATTGATTTTCAGATGAAGCCTTTGGGGGATATCACATTCGGTCCCTACAATATAATGTTTCAATGAAGAGATAAAAACAAAATCAGTGGCTTGTTTGGCCAGACGTGGTTAGACAAAGTAGAAATCATGTCAGTGGAAGGGTGAAATTTTACTCAAATCATATTAATAACATGTCAATAAGCATAATGAAATTATTGCATGCACTTTTCTAGATGGAAGTTTCCGAGCATTTGTTCCCGGTTTTGCTTGGCTTGTGCAGGAGCATTTTCAGAAGGTAACTAAGGAAGTGTGCTGTCATCTCCAAGACACTGAACACGTTGTTTGACAGGGTAGACCAGTTCTTTGCACCACCCCCAAACACTTTTGTAGAGGTACAAACTTTATGGACTTTGATGCTGAGACGAATTTTGACATACATCTAAGACAGCAAGTGTCCAGTGACAGTAATTCTGGAACAGACACTTTATAAATTTCTGACTAAAATTCATACTAAACAGTTTTAGGAATACAAGTGCAACCACAACAGCGCCTTTTCCTTAGCAATGGCTCAGTGTCACTTGTTGTTTTAGACAAGCTTATCACCATTTCCGACACCGCAAATGCAGCATTACTCGTCTTGTTCAATACCTCTGCCACAACCAACCTAATTATCCACAATCCTCCTCCTTTAAATTTGGTTCAGTGAAATGAGTCTTGTTTGTGAAATTTGTTAGGTGTTTTCTAGCATTGCCAAATGGTAAATAGATTGGATTTAGTGTAAGCAGTGAAGAAGAAACCATCATTCAGGAATTACAAGAAACTTTGCTTTGTTGACCACTTATTATCATTCATCTGCACAGGAAGCGACATCACTGTTTTTCTGACTACGGCTCCCAGCGCTCCTCCCCGTTCCAGCACCTACTTAATGGTTGCTACAGCGAGGACACACATTGCGGGTATGCTGCTGGTGCACCAAAGCAAACCAAAGCAAACCTGAGTGCTCCTGTCTGTGCCTGGACCACGGCCAACGGAAGGAATCCTAGTCCTCCCTTACCCACTGCTACTCTGTAGCACTCCTCTGTGCTGTCAGCCCCAAACTGCCTCTCGCCGCACTGCTGCAACACTGCCCCACACATACGGAAACAGCAGTTACATGCACCTCCTGCAAGTTCTCATGCACTCTCCCACACTCCTGCACCAACAGCAACCATCACCCCATTAGCTCACACTCACACAAACTAGCCATTTGCTCATGCTCACACAGACTAAATACCACCCACACAACACACCACACATATGCATACTCCTCAGTGCCCACTGACTCACCAAACACTGCACATAAATATGGGACCTACTGCATGACCACGCTCTGGACTTGCTGTTCCTCATTGAAACATGGCTAAACCCAACCTTTGCACCGGACATTGCTACAGCCATCCCTGCTGGCTACAACATTCACAGGCAAGACAGTCATCATATGCTCAAAGGTAGAGTCATCATCATATTCAAAGATCAGCTGCACCGCCTACATCGACAGCCCCACCAGCTATATGGAACACTTCATATTCAATATATGCATTGCAGCCAACTTCTCACTGGGTGGAACCCTCATACAGACTACCTGGACCCTACATCAATATTGCCAGTGCCATAACGGACTTCATCGCACCCCTCAACATCAGCATGAGCACCTACAGCCTCCTAGGAGAACCTTAACTTTTACCTAGAAGACTGCACTAAACCAAATTCTACAGCGCTTCTAGAAAACCTCAGAAATCTTGGCCTCACCCAGTATATATCCAAACCCACACACACCACTGATCACCTATTGGACTTGATTTTCTCCTCAACCAGAAACATCACAGTCAACAAGACAGCAACTATGACCTGGACAGTCCACGTCCTCATCAGTTTCAGCATACCCATCCTGCACAACCACAGGCCTACTGCAACTAGAACCACCCACCACAGCTGAAAAGGCATCGTACAAGAGGAGTGGACTTCCGCTGTCTCTGTGAACAGCCTGAGCACACCAGCAGCTTGCTGAAACCCATCATGAACCTTAACATCTAGATCAATGCATGCACCAACACCCTCTCCTTAAGTGCAACTGTTGGAACTGGAATGTTCTGGTTGGCTGAAGCAAGGCCCTAGCCAGGCAGAACCTACCACTCCCGTCAGGGGTGGGTGATTACACTGTATATCCTGCACTCACGCTTGGGTAGCTTGGCACTGAGCAGTCAGGCTAATCACAGAGGGAAGCATTGGCACAGCACTCTAACACAATAAATACACTGAGCATCACAAAAGAGACTTCATACGTGGTGCATGTAAATAAAGTTTGTATTCAACACACACACTAATTAACACAACATGAACATCATGTATTTCTGGGTATAAATCACATTTGGTAATATCACAAGCAGTACTAGGTCCAACCGAATTAAAATTACATCAGTAATACGCACATTTGGGCAAGATCCTACTTTACCCCCCAGCACCCTTATGTGGTGAAAACGTTGTCAGAATGAGGCCCACCCTGGCAATTAGAAATTATTGAATACCACACAGTTATAGGGTGCGCCCAAGATCACAACAATATCAGAAATGTGTACACACAGATAATGACAACACTTTTAAACAGCTCTGTGGGCCAAGGGTGCACAGGTAAAAACAATGTCAAATGCAGTATCCCTTTGGCAGGGAATCAACGTGTAAAGCAACACAGCCGAGAGGTGTAATTAATAACAGTCAGTCACTATCACAGACTCACTCAGCATCGATACATGGTACCACTGATATCAGGCAGGCCCGTATGGAGTGCACTCGCACACAACACCATAATGTGGTGCAACTTGTATCCGGCAAGTCAGTTGATAATGCCCATGCAGGCCCCGTGGCCCTAGGCCTCCTCCACCATTCAGCTAACCCGACTACCATACACCCATAGGCTGGAGATAAAGAAAACCTTCCCTTGATACTAGGTGGATCAGAGCCAGAGTCACACTTAGTCAGGGTCCCAGGGAAAAATGTATGCGGAGCCGAAGCGGCTGAGGATGATAGTCGTTCAATCAAGGGGTTCCACACTGTCCCTTCCAGCACCAGCCCAGTTCTGAGAAGCCGAAGAGGGGGTCACACAGTCTCTTGACCAGCTTCTTTTCCTTATTCCAGTCCATTACTCTGCCCACCAAGGCGCAATCCGGGCAATACTACCTGGCAACACGAAGTAGTCGGGCCAGGTGAGGGGAGGGCAGTTGGTCCACCTCACTGAGGGCACAAAAGGAACAACTGATGAATGGGGCATGAAGCAGGGGAGCCTCTCGGAAGAAGGAAGCACCCTGTCAGATACATGTTGATCATAGTAGCACCCAGGCAATCCAGGCACCATGGAACACAAATCCACTGCTCCTCATCTACCTGGAAATTAGGCTGGTGTGAATTAATATGAGTCGCACCAGACAGTTCTGGTCACACACAATTAAGTGTCACACTCTAAGTACTTCCCTGGAAATGAAGCACACTATCTGGTGCATGTTGATCTGAGTCACACCAGACAATTCCGGTCGCACACAATGAACATTTGCAAATTCTGTTCCTCCCTGTAAAATGAGGCACAACATCTGGTGTGTGTTGATATGGGTTGCACCAGACATTTCTCGTCACACAAAATGAAGAGTTGCAAATTCCATACCTCCCTGGAAATGAGGCACCATGTCTGGTGTGCAGTGATACGGGTAGCACCAGACAATTCCGGTCACACACACGGGCGCACGTTCAGAAGTGGTACAATGAGGTAGAATGAGGTACTACTACATGTATGCCCCACCTCCGAGAGTCACAACCTGCAAATTGGACACCGCACACAATGAGCATGCAGTCAGAGTGTCACACGAGAGAGATGCGGCACGATCGATGAAGCAGGACATGGAGGGTCTGGTGAATCCACTCACCACCAACAAGATGCTTATGCATGTTAAGGCCCCACAATGTAGGGGCCACACTCCTTAGATGCGGGCAATACTTTTGAGGCTCCGACAAGGCATTCCGGTCTCCAGGCACAATACTTAGTTCCACGCTCATGCCACACTACCAATTGTGATCCAGCAGATGATGTGGCATTTAAGAGGGCACCACTCTACAGGTGTTACAAGTAGACGGTGTGGGTCCCTAGCAGGAGGTCTTTGATGTCCCTGAGACCTCCACAGGAGAACAAAGGGCAAGCGAACATGCACTTGGGGAGTACACTTCAGGACACACAGCAGCAGGTAGTGAGCCCAGGCCAGTCACTATTTAGGAAGAGTGCGCAGTCCCTTCCAATGGCAGTAATCCCCCTTGTGCACAACAGATTCACCTGGAAGTGCACACCACGTAGTTCCAGTATCTCCGTTCCCACGTATAGACAAGTGTATCTTTACCCTGCTGACGTATGGCACTGAGAGTTATACCGTAGTGTGCCTTTGAAGTTAGGGGTGTGTCAGAGGGTTTCCCTTTGAACCACAGATGTCTTCCCTAAATTTCAGTCCTTTCTGCCATGGGGCTGTGGAATGCAGATGTTAATTTTCAGTGAGGCCATGATCTGACTTCCCAGAGGCTAAGTGTCAAAATCTCTCCCTCAAATTTATCCAGCCAGGCCCTCGCAGGACAGAGGTCTGTTGTACGAGTTGCATGCCCAATGATAATAGCTGCCACTGGGGAATGCACAGAGGTGCTCCCCCAGCCTCCAGTGCAGACTAGAGTCAAACTAAAAGGCAAACAAAGAGTTATAGAGCAGAGAAATGCCCACTTTCTAGAAGTGGCAAATCTAAGCTATTAATGACAAATCCCTCCTTACCACAGGAGAGGTTTTGTCATTGTGAATCCAATGATAGGAAACATTATGAGTCTGCTCCACTGTAAGCCACTATTGCAGCTGGAAGTAATTCGAACCATTCCCCCATGTTAACCAATGGGAAGAGCAAACCTCATAGCTAGTGAAAACACACATGGTATTCTTCACTTCCTGGGCAGGGAACACATATGTGTAACTGCCCTGCCTTTCCCTACTACTGGCTTCACCCCTTAAGACTTATCCCAGGGGTGTCCTAGTGGTAGTGAAAGGTCCCCTCAGGATTGGCCAGTAGTTTAGAAAGGCCATCCTCAGCATAAGTAAAATGGTGCACACAGAGGCCTGCAAAGGCAGGCTTGACACATGTTGAAAAACAACATAGGTTTAAGTGCACATACAGAGGCCTGCAACGGGCAGGTTTAAGAAATTTTTTCAAACATCATACGTGTGAGTGCTCACACACAGGACTGAAATGGCAGGCTTGGGACATGTTTAAAAACATCAGGTAAGCACCACTTCCTAACGTGTGTATGAACGGTGTGCACACTTTCACACTGAGCCAACCTCCTGGGTAGGGAAAACCCACATGGGGGTTCCTCCCTACCTGGGCAGGGAACACCAATGTGTACATCGCTCTCATGGTCCTGGACCTCTCTGCAGCATTTGATACAGTATCATACTTCATCCTCATCAGGCGCCAGCACAAGAGTGGCATCCAAGGACCCACTCTCTACTGTCAGCCTAGCACCTTAAAGCTCGGAAGTCTGCAAATTCATCTGCAGAATGTCATTCATTGCTTAGCCCCCTCTTCAACACATACATGGCACCTCTGGCCAATATCATGTATGCACTCAACATCAACATCCTCTCCCACGTTGACGACACGCAACTCATACTGTCGCTCTTGGACAAGACCCCCAACACAAGAAACAAGTTCACTGACTGCATGACTAAAGACACAAATTAGATGAAAGCTGATTGTCTCAAGCTTAACATCGACAAGACAGAAGCAATGATCTTCAGCAAGAACACCTAACCATGGAACTCCAACTGGTGGCCAGCACAGCTCACACCCAAACCCAAGCCAGGAACCTTTAAATAATTATCAACAGAAAACTGGACATGACTGCACACTTCAACATCATCATGCATCCTCCTTCCACATTGTGAAGATGCTGAGGAAGATATTCACATGGCTCCCAAGTAACACTAGAAAAAATTTCACTCACACCCTAGTCAACAGTAAGTTGGACTAGGGGAACACCCGCTGGGCCGGTTCACCAAGCAACTCAGTAGAAGACTACAAATCATCCAGAACTCAGAAGCTGGACTCATCCTCAACCTCCCACACAGAACTCATATCACACCACACCACAGGGAGCTCCACTGGCACCTGAAGCCCAAATGTTTTCATTTCAAACTCCTCACACATAGATTCAAGGCACTACAAAATTTAGGCCCTACCTACCTGAACAGTTGTATCTCCTTCCACCAATCATCCAGACACCTTTGCTCCTCAGGACTCCTACTCACACACATCCCATGCATAGACAAAACCAGATCAGGAGGAAGGGTGTTCTCTTACATCATTCGTAAAGCATGGAACGGCGTCCCACTCCACACCAGAGCCATCTTCTTTCTTCTTCAATGACACCAGAAGCTGAAGACCTGGCTTTTCGATTAACCCACCTTCCTTCCATAGGCAGGGCTAGGCACACACACCTGTGCAGTGCCAGAATAGCATTGTGGGCGATACTGCACTTTACAGATACACATTACATAACATAACATCTCCGAGACAGCACAACCATCTTTGTACATCCTGAAAGACCAAATGAGCCAGGAGCATCATTCCAAAAATAAGTCATTACACGAGACTCAAGAAACAATAATATTGCTCATAACATTTTGGACCTTTACAAGTCCATTAAGCCATTCAGCAACTGAAGGCTTAGTTTAAGGAGCCCTGATTGGATACAAGCTTCCAGTGCCAACCACTGAACAGAGTCAATCTCTAAGAATATTTCAAGAAAAAAATCAAATAATGGAACAGACAA
Organism: Calotriton arnoldi; assembly: GCA_963921515.1. Classification (NCBI taxonomy): domain Eukaryota; kingdom Metazoa; phylum Chordata; class Amphibia; order Caudata; family Salamandridae; genus Calotriton; species Calotriton arnoldi. The sequence goes on along the minus strand of CAWUFW010003923.1, from coordinate 1,424,844 downwards.
GGTTGCATCCAACATCATTGCATTAGAAGTCCTGGTATCCTTCTGGGCTATAACTTTCAGTTTTGTTCAGATGCCACAATAAGGAATGTTTACATTTTTTTGGGGCAACCCATGTTATCAAATCCGATGACATATACATATATGTTTCTGACTCGCAGGGTCCTTATGTGCCAGGACAATTTTATTGGTTAACTTTGGACATAAATATAACAATGTGTTGAGTTCCCGGTATACCTTTGTAGGGCCTTCTTTCATGCTGCCTGGAAGATCAATTTATGTTCAAATCAAGCCACAAAGCCTGCCATTTTGTTCCTTACTATAGTACCTGTCTTATCAAATGTAGTGGGCAATTTTGATGTGAATTTCAAGAGAAGTGCCTCATCTGTTCCGTATCCATGTCTCCTTTGTTTCATACATTATATATTAGCATTCTTCTAGCACAGAGAAGCGCCAATGGGTGGCAGAGTGTTTTACATCGACCAGATAGCACATATGATTCAGTATCACAGGCTGAATATCATGCGGAAGGAAAAGAAACACAGAAATCATAGAATGTACAATGGAATAAAAAGAATGTGCAAAATTTTTTTTGAGAATGAGCATAATTTACAAAAGCATTATTGGTTGAGATCATTGGGAGAAGATTGAATTAGCATCGAGTTCTTCATCTTCAAAGGTCAATTATCAATGTAAGTTACACTGACACAGCAGGCTCTCCACTCTCTTATAAGCGGTGCATATCACTGTTTTTTTTTCTAATGGCAAAAGGGTCTGATTTCCACAGCTTGGCATACTCTAAAACAGGGGCATTTAAGTAGTGAAGATGCTTTCAACTTGCCTAGATGCCCTCCTGAAATGGGTAGCACCAAATGGACTATGTGCAGCTGGTACATAAATACTGGCCAAATATGAAAACTGCCTGAAATTCAAATAGCCTTCACCATCCTACTTTGTGTCTTCTTTATGACAGGCACAGGCCTGCTAGAAAAGTTTTGTTGCATGCTTACCACACAGAATTTGATTAAAGTCTGAGTCTTTGAAGTTTATGTTGAGATCTGCTTCTTTTGAAGTACCCATTCCTCTGCCCTCTCATCCTCTTGAAAGCAATCAGTCACAGCAGGAGTGACTCCAAAGCCGACACAGTCTATGGGAGCGACTAGAGTTCAAACTTGGATGTCGGTCACAGTGATATGTGATTTGTGTATCAAAAGGTTAGCCCAGGGTCCCAGCCTATGGTTTATGAATCTCTTATCAGCCTCATCTCCTTCCTGAGATGTGCTCAGGTTCCTTCCTCATGATCCCTCACTGACTCAAAGAGCACCCTTTGAAGTGTACGTGGAAAGCCTTGCCCAACCCTTTCTAGCCTGTGTCCTGACATGATAGGAGGGGCGGAGTTGTCACCTGTCAAACTTCCACTTCAAAGACTCTACCTCAGCTTACAGGGAAGTAACTTCACACTATTCTACTGAAGACAGACTGGTATCAGGCCAGTGAGGCAGAAAATTCCAAACACCTCCCAGGGGGAGGGAGGGTACCCCAGAATCTTCTCCCATTTCAAAACTAGCACCAGGTATAAAAATGGGAGCCTCAGACCCAAAATTCAAATGACTGCTGGACACGAGGAAGGCTGAGATGGAGGACTGCTCTGCTGCCCTGGTGCTGGAAGGGCTGCCCCACTGAAAGAAAAACTGTCCTGTTGCATGAGGAAAGAAGACTAAACCTGAACCTCCTGGGCCTTAGGCATTTACCATAGAAACAACAAAATAACTAGGACGTCCCATACAGTGGATAGAATTAACAATGCTGGAAACACGACTAAGGAATTATAAAAGATTTTAAATGAATTACCTGGCCTTCAGCATGTGCCTCATCTATCCCAGCATCTCAGTCTCTTTGTAATGACCTTGCCAATCATTGTGAAGAAAAGATTTCAAAAATGTTTGGCACTGTTAAATGGTCTCACACAGGAAAGGCTGGCCTCACCTGCCTCTTTATCGTCTTATCATCCTACTCTCCTGGAATCTATCGACGAGTCTCCCCTGAGAAAATCTTGGTCCTGAGAAATAATGTCAAATCGGGCTCACCAGAGGATTCTGCTCCTCTTACATCATGACAACCTTGTCCCCAGCACTCCTTCCTACAATTATAGGTCTGTTCAATCACTCCCTGAATATTGAAACCATCCCCATAAAATTGAAAGCAGCGCAGATGGGACCTATTCCTAAGAAACCCACGGCAGATCCTTCAGACCTTGCAAATTACAGACCAATATCACTTCTTACTTTTTTCAGAAAAATTATGGAGACTGTAGTTAACAAACAGCTGATGTCTTTCTTGGAAACCCACTCTCTGCTAGACCCCTTCTAGTCTAGTTTTCAGGCGTACCATTGGACAAAAACTGCATTAGTGGATGTTCTGGAAACCATTAGACTCTCCCTGGATGAAGACCACCCAGCCATACTGGTACTACTAGATCTATGGGCAGCATTCAACATCATCTCACATACTATTCTAGTCCAAAGATTGCTTGAGATTGTTGTCTGCGGAAAATAACTGGGTTGGCTAAAAAACCTTTTAAGTGATTGGACCCATTCGATGCAGCTAGACTTTTTTAATTCTCGGACTTCAGCCCTGGATAGGAGATACCGCAGGGCTCATCTTTGAGCCCCAAACTTTTCAATATCGTGTGGCCCCCCCAGCTCAAGTGATAAGATCTTTAGGGTTTTAAGTCATTTCATATGCAGATGACACACAACTTATTATAACCATGGGGGAAAAGCCAGAATCTACTAAGGTCAGTTTCAGGGAATGTATAAAAAAAAAAGCCCTCTGGATATCGTCCATTTGCCTTCAACTAAACACAGTAAAAACTGAAATCCTGCTCTTTTGAAAAGCGCCCTCCTTTTGGTCTGAAGACTGGTAGCCGCTAGAACTGGGGCCAGCCCAAACCCCAAAAAGGTAGTTAGAAATCTGGGCATACTAATTGATGATGGCTTCTCCATGAAAGAACAAGTCAATTCATCTTTGTGTCCTATTTCGGAACTATGCACCTGCTCAGGATAGCTTTTCAATGGCTGCCTCTTCAGTCCAGAAAATCTATCACTCAGGCATTTATTGTAAGTCACCTAGACTATGGAAATGCCCTAATGGTTGTGACAAATCAAGCTCTCTTAGCCAAACTTCAGGTGGTACAAAACACAGCTGCCCGCCTGATCTGCAATTTTCCATCCCGCACCCCATAGAGCCCACACTGTCATTTTTGCATTGGCTTCAATAAAAAAGCGCTCCCTTTTTAAACTCCTCAGCCTCATACTTATATCCCTATTTGAGAACTGTAAACTCAATTAACGGAAGAAGTTACATTTTTATACACCCATGCACAATCTCAGGTCCAGTGGGCAATCTTTACCTTACCCCTGCCTTATTCGTACTGTCAGATACGGGGCAGATCTTTTTCATATTTGGACCCTCATCACTGGAACAAGCTACCCTTATACATACAAGCCTCTACCCTTATACATACAAGCCTGCCCGGACTTTGCTTGTTTCAAGAAATTCCTCAAAACCTACCTCTTCTATTTCGTTTTGCTATTGTTATCTTGCCTTAGAGTGCATTAGCACTAAGAGGCCCCCATGGGGGGATTTATTTGCACTTTATAAATGTAAATAACATAACATAATACAACAGTGACACCAAGGGCCAGCTCACTGGCTTCCTGTTCTAGTCTACAAAGACCTGCCCTCGATCTGCACAGCTGCCCAGACTCAATTCGACCTGCTGTACCCTGCTGCTGCCATTTGGTGGAGTGAGTCCCTATCTCGAAGTGGTACCCCAGGTCCTGGATGCTTGGATACCATCAGAGTGTACTCCTCATGACTCAACTGTGGGTTCCCTCAGAACCGACACAGTGCAACACATCACTCCTCTGGACCTCGCCTCATGGCCCTCGCAGCCCCTCATTGGAACCAGTGCAGCACGAAGCAACTTGATGCAGGACCTCGCATTGCAGCTCCTCATTGGAACTGACACAGCATGGCGCAACTTGAAGCAGGACCTTCCATCGGAGCCATTGCAGCTTCTCATTGGAACCAACGTAGCGCAACATAACATTATGCATCAAGGACACAATCCTCAGTGGGACTAAACTAGCCCGTGTATCCAGCTCACGCCCCATCACAACTGAGCTTTGTGACTTTGTCCCGGTCTAGCTCAACCATAAAACCACATTTTCCATTTCTTGCTTGTAGGCGCTATACTTACTTTAAAACTTTCAAATTGAATATCACCAATTCTATTGATTGGCTTTTTGTCATTTTGTTGTTATATAGATTATTACCTTTTACTTTATTTTTCTAAATTGGTGTTGGATATTTCTTGTGTTATATTTTCACTTTATTACTGTTTGAATGCTGCATAAATACTTTACACTTTGTGTTAGATTTGGGGGTCTCTAGTTGGCAATGGTTTGCACCTTTGTCCAAATAGGGACCCTTGCGTCTAGTCAGGGTAAGGGGCTGCACTCCTAAAATAACCCCTGCTCACCCTCTTGGTAGCTTGGCACGAGCAGGCAGGCTTATCTCAGAGGCAGTGTGTAAAGCATTTGTGAACACATACAGTGATACAGTGAAAACACTACAAATGGACACTACACCAGTTTAGAAAGATAAGTAATCTTTACTAGACTTAACACAAGGTTAAACGACAAAAAATCCACACTACTGTAATCAAAAATGAGTCTTTAAAATGGTAAAAATAGCTTAGTTCAATGTAGATGGTAAAAGCGACACTTTACTCTCAAAGTACCGTGGATGCGTCACGCAATACAAACAAAAGGGTCACAGGGAAGGTGATGCGTCGCTTCCTTACACTCAGGGGAGTGGATGCGTCGGTTCCTTACTGCTGCACAGGGGAGTTGAGGCTCGCTTCCTTACTGTGCGGGGAGTTGATGTGTCGGTTTCTTACTGTGATCCGGTGCGATGCGACAAGATGGCGCCTCGATGCGATGACGATCCGGTGCGATGTGATAAAATGGCGTCTTGGTTACGGTGCAACAATGTGGATGCGATGCGTGCATGCCCGACGGCCGTGCGGCGACTCGGTGAACTTCTGAGCCACGACAGGCCCTGCGACACGCTTCTCCGGTGATGCGACGGCGACCTCTGCAGCGGCGATACGCTTCTCCGGTGATGCGACACGCTTCGTCGGTGATGCTACGGCGGCGGCACGCTTCTTCGGCAATGCGACGGCAACTGCTGCGGCGGCGACACGCTTCTCCATGTTGCATTGCGCTTCCAGCTCCCAGCGACACGCAGTCTTCTCAGAGGGCCCAGCACAACAGCAGGCACCTCTTTGCAGGTAGAATTCCCAGCAAGGGAATTCAGGGGGAGCTGGTTGGTGAAGTCTTGTATCCCTGAGACTGCAGGCAGGAGGCAAGCTCAGTCTTCAAGCCCTTGGAGATCTTCCTCAAGATGATGAAAGTACACACAAAGTTCCTTTCTCCTTTCTTTGGCAATAAAGTAACCACTGCAGGCCAACCCCAACAGCACACAGCACAGGGGCAGTCTCCTCCTTCAGTTTCCTGGTTCTTCTCCTCAGCAAAGGTTCTTCTTGATTCCCAGAAGTGATCTAAAGTCTTGGGGTCTGGGCCCCAATATTTATACTCAAAAAGTCTTTGTTCTCTGAAGGCAGAGAGTGTCTGTACCTAGTCAAAACCAGTTCTGTCCACACTGGTGCAGCTTCCTGGCAAGAGGTGGAGACAGCATTGTTGAAAGCATACCTGGCCCAGGTAGCTGAAAGGAAATCTCCTCCCCCTACTCTCTATTCTATGAGGGCTCAGGGGAGTGAAAGGAAATCCCCGCCCCCTACTCTCTATTCAGCCAAGGTCCTATTCAGCCCAGCCCTAACCCATCAGACTGCTGGAGCCCAAGCCCTCCTGTCACTCACAAACCAGACAGGCAATACACAACCTAGCAGAGGCAAGCTGGATGGTTAGGCAAGAAAATACCTACTTTCTAAAAGTAGTATTTTCAAACACAGAATGTAAAAATCACCCACACTAAAAGATGTATTTTAACATTCTGAGTTCAGGCATACCAAACTCGAATTTCTACCTTGTTCCCTTGGTCAGTTGTGATTATAAGGTGTTATAATCAAACTGCCCATTCTGGCCTATGGGAGCAGGTAGCCTTGCAATAGTGAAAAACGAAATTGGCTGTAATTCACTATCAGGACATGCCACACACGTCAGGGCATGTCCTACCTTTCATATACAATGCACCCTGCCCTAGGGCCTACCTTAGGGGTGACTAACATGTAGAAAAGGGAAGGTTTGGGGACTGGCAAGTGGGTGCACTTGTCAAGTCGACATGGCAGTCCCAGACTGCACGCAGGCTCTGCAATGGCAGGCCTGAGCCATAGTTTACAAGCTGCTTCTGTGGGTGGCACAACCAGTGCTGCAAGCCCACCAGCAGCATTTGGTTTACAGGCCCTGGGCACACACGGTGCACTGTACTAGGGTCTGACAAGTAAATCAAATAATCCAATCATGGAATCACTAATCCATAGCAACAATTTATATTAGGGAGCACTTGCACTTTGGCACTGAATAGCAGTGGCAAAGTGCCCAAAGCATCTAGACCAGCAAAAACATAGCAAAACACAGGAGGCAACAGCAAAAAATGGAAGGGAGACCCACGCCAATGGTGCCAGGTCTAACACTTTGTTTCTAAGTTTAGCCTCACTGCTGGTGGGCCAAGCTACCAGAGGGTTAAGCACAGGCTAAGTATGTGACTATTTGTGGTTAACCCTGACAAGGACTGTGGATGTTGCTCGAGAAGGGCTCACATCCCCCTCAACCAACACCAACATTTCTCACACACCCCAACTAATAATCCACTTTCTCACAGACATGATTTATCCAGCGAGGGTAAAGTACTGGCACCTAACTTCTTGCAGAAGTGTGTCCTTTACCACCTCCAAATACATTACAAATGTTACAAGCCCTGTTGTTTTTTTTAACTTTTGAAATGTTTTCTTGTTGTATTGTGCTGAATGCGTTAAGCCCTTGTATGAATTAATTTCCTCAATGTTTTCTGAAACAAAGAGCACAAAAAACACACAGTTATCTAACCTGGAGAACAAGCAGACACAAAACAGTCTAATTATTTACAGACATCGGACAACAAAACAAACCCAGTAATTTGGGTTGTCCCTGGCCATTCAGGGTTACCCATATGTATTGTACAATAAAGGACAGAACAGAGAACTCCTATGGCATACAGATCTCATCTGTATTGTACTGCTGAGAAACATGTTACTCCGACTCAGAACGTTCTCACTGCAGTAAAGACAGCTATACTTAAGGAGTGTCCTCCAATACAGGGAAAACAAAATATTATAGTTTCTCTTGCACTTGCACTGGAAGCAGCAGCACAAGTTAGTATTCCTAATACATGCATTTTACACCTTCATTGGGTGCAGTGGATTGCTTCTTTAAAAGTCACTGTTGTCAAGTTGGAATATGAGCCTACACTTCACACTCAGGAATTTTTGCAATACACAAAAAATATTCCAGAAACTTCAAATATTTCACTTATACATGATTATAAAAGCATGCTTTCTACAGATGACTCTGCACAGCCTGGGGTTGGCACTAAACAGATGTATTTTGTGGCTAATGCTGCAGTGCAAGGAGTATTTGAATACAGTGACTTCAAGGCATTTCATACATATGCTAGAGTTCTAGGGAAATCCACTGCACAGTTAGCAGACACATGTACCCTATTCCATGCCCTTCGGAGGGCTGACACATCACTTTGTGCACTTATTGTGTGAGAGTCTGTATTCTGTGTACACAGCTATAATGTAGATTTAGCTCATTGTCACTTAAATGAATTCAGAGATTCAAAGGCAAAATCAATAGGAAGAAAAGAAGTTTTCGGAAATGTAGCTTTTCTGCAGGACAAACTTTCTTTGGTCCGTGTACAGCACACCCTTACCAATAAAAGTGAAAACATTTATGCTAAAGGGAATGGTGTAGGAGATTTTGCTGCAAAGCAGTGGTGCACAACGTTAAGGTAGCAGCTTTAAAACAATTAAAACTAGCAATACATGCAAAACTGAAAAGAGAAGAGCCTCCTGATGATTTCCCACCAAATAATCTTACACTCTCAACCAAAATCTGACAGTAGGCAAACCTAGCGGTAGTGACTTGGGCTTACAATGGCAAGCAAAGAACAATACTGAGTGCCTCAGCAGTGATGCCTTTATTTGAATTATCAATGTCATCACTCGTTCCCCCTCCCCCAAACAACACTAGTTCGCAACATTTCGATGCTGGCATGTGGTATGTAATCATAAATATGTTTGCTAATTTGCATAGGGCACGCCACAAAGAAACACGATAATACTCTCTGCAGTGACACACTGATGGATCTTGTACATTAAACAATTAGGTATTGTTCAATGGCCTTCACACCCCCCTTTTGTGACACCACTAGGGCTAGCTTCCAGGCTATGATTCAAGTCTGAACCAATTAAAAGCTTCGCACTAGTTTTTCAGTTTGTACATATTACTTAGTGGTATCACAAACCTTAAATCAGCCTGACCTAAACTGAGCTTCAAAATGTAGTCTTGTCTTAAGCCTTTGATTTTTTTTTTTTTTACCAAAACACCAAAGAGTTAAATCCCTCAAAATGCATGGAAGTTTAAAGCTCACTGGGTTTAGGAAGTAGGAGGGTAAGGGTGTAAAATACTGATGTAGCCGGTGTCTCCCTTTTGGTTGTGGTATCTACGTGCTGAAGCTTTTTATGCCCCTCTGTTCATCTCTCCACTTGCCAACCACACACTGGCGTAGAGTTAAACATTTTAAGATCATGAGATTGGGCCAGAAAATTGTAAATGTCTTGATTGTGAGTAAACGAAAAATTGCCAATTTCTGTTAAAAAGGGTTAGAGCATAATGAATATATATTTTATCTTCTGCATATTTGCTGTTACACGTCACATACTTTGTGATTTTTGTTGTTGTCGTTTTATTTATGTGAATTTTTATATGGCAGCAATATGGCATGGCTTGTGTGTTTTCGTACATGGGTTAAAGATTGCAAAGAAATGTGCAGCTGAGTCGTGGGGCGTGTTCGTATTTTGCGACCGATGTATCAAGGTTCACAAAACTCCATTCACATTGGGTCTAATTCACAAAGATAAACTTACATTTTTCTGTAAGTTTACATTTCTTTTGCATTCACAAACTGTTTTAATAGTAAATTTATGACTGTGAATACTCCTCCGCAGTCAGGGCTGAGGACCAAGTAGATAAAAAGATAGGAAAGGTCTATCTTTTTATGTACGGAGTTCTGCTCCCCGAATGAGGAGTCCACAGTGGTAAACTTACTATTAAGTCATAGTTTTTTAATACAAAAAAAACCCCTTAAGCTTACACAGAAGTATCGCAACCACGCCGGTTACCCTGACCGACTCGTACCAACGGTATCAGACGCAACAAAAAAGGTACTGTCTACGAGTCTGTCGACGCTACAGCTGACCCGTACTGACGCGGTCAGCTGGAACTGTTAGACTCTGTCATTTTCAGCATCGCGGTAGCCCCGAATGGAGCTACCGACTCTGAAGAACTGTGTTTTTCAGATATTTCAGCAATTTTAAGGTGATCTTGTAAAGTACCTATTTTTAAGTACTGTATGTTGGATTTTTGTCATTTTTGTCTTCTATGGTTTAGATAACATTTACTTATTTTTCTAAACTGGTGTGGTGTTCATTTGTAGTGTTTTCACTGTATTACTGTATGTGTGCACAAATGCTTTACACACTGCCTCTGAGATAAGCCTGTCTGCTCGTGCCAAGCTACCAAGGAGGTGAGCAGGAGTTATTTTAAAAGTGTATCCCCCTTAACCTGACTAGGAAGAAGGGTCCCTACTCGGACAAAGGTGCAAACCATTGCCAACTAGAGACCCCCATTTCTATCACTTTGTGAATCAGGCCCATTGCTCACTGATTTGAAAGGAGACTCCGAGCAGCTTGATCTGGTAGTGCCCTTGACTGGGTGGGGATAGAAAGCTTAAGATGCACTAAAGTAACCTTTCATGAAATCACAGTCAGACTGTCTCTTCCTGTGCCTAGAATCTCATAGTGTTTGTAGATCATTCTCATCAATTGCCGTTTAGCATTAATAAATTGTAAACAAATACGTCTTAAAAAACGTTTAAATAAATGAGAGATTGATTAATTCTATCCACAATTTTACACCCTTCAAGTATTCTATGTTACATCTTGTCCCTGCTTTGGGAATGGCACATGCATTTCACTAGAATGATAGGCCTTACAGCAAAGTAATTTATTCCATCCATAAGGTAGCTGAAATGGCCAATGTATTTCACAAGTCTCATGCATGAAAGCATCATATTGCAGTCCTTGACCTTCATCACTAGTAATCTCAAGGTGAATCCCAGACACCCACATGCAGTGTTAAAGGTTAAAATGCAAAACAAACGTGAACGAAGGAGCTGTGACACACTTATTTTACAGTACTTGCACATCATCGGTCCCTTTCCAAACACATACATGTCCACCACAGTTGTTAGACTAATTATATCTTTCTGTATCCTTGAACATGTTGAATGTTCTCAAATTACTCCCTCATCAGCCTATTGCTGTGATTTGCCATGATGACTTCAACTGTAATTAAGAACGCATGCCCCTGGCCTCAAATAGCACAACATTAGCATTTGCCCCATGATATCAAAAGAAAGTATAAAAAAGATATCAAGTAGAAAATGCTAATTTTGTGTATGCAGACATGGGCAGTTTCTAATGAAATCCAAAGGTGAGGGAAGATCCCCGGGAGAACATGTCTATCCTTTGCACATGACAGTAATCTTCCAGCAATATGCCACCGAGAGAGCAGTTAATGAAGGTGACAGTGGTGTGCTGAGAAATTGCAGCCTTGAGGCCCAAGAAAGGTATTAGTCAGCAGAGACGGTGAAACACCTATTGTGATATGCATAAGTGGCGGAAATATCGGGGGCCTATTAACAATGGCATTTTAGAGTACATAAAGCAGTGCTTCTGTAGCACTTTTGCATACTCTAACATGCCTTTGTGAATCAGCTCACACAACTTCTAAAATGGGAATAATGAGTGAATATTCATGTACAATTAGTACAAATAGGAAGCACTGTGCCCACTTTACATCTTTACTAATCGAAAGTTGGAAGTATCGGGGCCGAGTTGCAAAGGCATGCAAGACGTAAAAGAAACTCGAGTAAATCAGATTCTTGGTTCTCATATTACAATTTAATTCTTCCTTTATACATTAATTATCTTCAAGCAGTATGAAACACGGCTCGGCAAACAAACAGATGTGTCACTCAAGCAAAAGATACCACTGGGGTAAAAGTTAGCACAATTAGGTATTCATTATAGTCATATTGGATATTTATCTCCATTGAAAATCATTTGATAGTGGTCTGCTTGAATTCGGACAAAAATGAATTCTAAAGAAAATATTCATATTTTCATTCTCTGTTTTTGGTAATTTCCATTTCGCTGGGAAAAACGGGCGAACTTCCAGCAACATAGTGATTACAAGTTTTATTTACAGCATGCACAGTGTATGTATCCATGCGACTACTGGAAAGCCAGAGGCAAACTTAGGGGCATATTAACAAGGCCCGGCGATAAATATCGCAAAGCGCGCTTAGCGCATGCATATTTATCGCCGGCTATCTCTGTAATTTATCGCCCGGTTAGCGCGTTATCAACAACGCGCATCGCCGAGGCGATAAAATTCCAGAGAGAGCGTGGATATCGCCGTTTTCCATGGTGGAAAACGGCGATATCCTAGATGATAGGGCCTGTGGTCTTAGCCACAGAATCCACCCCCATGTTAAGTATGCCTTAGTCAGGAATTTAACAGACGTTAAATTCCTGCGTTAAGGCATACTTAACGCGATTTAAATTATCGCTAACCCTCCTTGATAATATCGCGAAGCTGCCTTCGCGATATTATCCCTGTTTGGTTTCACAGCCACGCCTACTTTGCATCTCATTAGCGATGCAAAGTTAGGCGTGCTGGGGACGGGCGCTAAGTCAGCAAAACACGCGATAGCGTGTCTTTGCTGATAAGGCGATGAAATTATCGCCGCTTTTCGCCCGAAAACCGACGCAAAAGCGGCGATAATTTCATATCGCCGCCTTGTTAATATGCCCCTAAGTTTAGTAGATGTTACAAATATCGCTGACATTTTGGACGGCAGTTCCAAAAATGTCGAATGCACTTCCAAATAAATGTCAAGCACTCGTGCTCATTCAAAACACAGCACAGCCTTCCATGTACAGAGGAGCTTTACATAAACGATCTTTTATTGTTTTATCATATATCTAAGAGATGAGCATGCATTTCATAATTTATTTTTGACAGCTTTTTTAGCCCCAAATGTGAGAAGTTGGCCTGGTATATGCTGTCCACTAATTAAAGTGGGCACCTTGCACCAGTCCAAACGACCCTTATTGATGATTAGGTTAAAGACAACCTTTATAGAAAGCTATCCTAGTGGTAGCTGTGGAGAGCAGCCTTCAGGCTAAGTCTCGAAGGAATGTAAAGCAGCTTGTTTTACCAGAACAGAACCTCATGAGTAATCAAATGAAAGGAGAACCACACAAGTGTTATATAAAAAATATGTATTTATTACTAAACACTCTCTACTAATCTCTATACGAGATTAGAACATAAAGCACACAATATTTAATCAATAGAACTTCAGTAAATAGCACAATACACAGCTGGCTCCAGGGGGAGACCGAACCATATACTAAGAAACTGGTATAACAACCACGACTTCAATAGACACAGGACCTAGAGCACGTAGAATCGCTGGGACCCCAAGGAACCACCCACAGGAGTGACACAGGGAGCCCACGGAGGACGGGTGCAGTGTCGGAACACAGACGCGAGCTCCGTACAACTCTATGGGAAAGTCGCGGTTGGAAATTTACAGTTTAAGGACACTTCGGAGAGGACTTCAAGCAAACCCTTTGGAACATAGAAGGTTCTAAGGCCAGCACCCTTGTGAGTACCGAGGTACCCGTGTTACCTGTCCCAGAGGAGCCAGGTGCATAGGGGTCAAGTGGTGTCGGAAACCCACGTTGTTTTCAATGGCGTGATGCGAACAAATGCTGCTTCCAGGAAGATGAAAAGTGTCCGGTTGAATCCAAGCCTGGATCCGAGGTGAGAAGAACCTGAAAGCAGAGGAGACAGAGTCTGGGTCACTTCAGGGTGACCAGGGGCTCGAGAGACGAATGCCCACCGATGTCGGGTGCTTCAGGTGTGAAGATAGGATGCTTGACTCTGCAGCCACGGGGACCAGGAGATGTTGACGATGACCAAAGTCCGGAGGTGAGCTGTCCCACGAAGGATGTCGAGTGATGAGGGGTCAGTGTCCGGATGGAACACCAACAAGCCTTGGCAAAGGCAACCCAAGCAGGCAGAGGAAACAAGTTGCAGTGTGGACCAGCAAGGGCCAGGAGACTCTCCAAGCTATGGGGAGTCAGGGCACGTCTGGAGCAACCAGGGAAGCCCAAGGAAAATCAAAGTGACCCTCGCCAGGACCCACAGGCCAACGGAGCAGGGATCGCAAAGGGACCTCGAGCAGAATCACAAAGCACCAGCCCACTGAGCACTCGTGGAGTGGAGGCCGGATATCTTCAGTGGGAATGCTGCTCCGGGTTGGGACTACATGTAGTCCAAAGCACAGCCTCAGGAATTGCCGAAAAGCATATGCTGCTGCAAAAGTACACAGTGCACAGGGGTTCGGGTTGCACGGTCCCCACGAGGGATACAGGTCTCAGAATTTCTGAGAGAGCAGATCAACCTCAGGAACGCTCGGGAACCCACCTCCTGTGTTGCAGAAATCTTCGGAGTCCTCAGGAGCTCGGGAGATGCAAACTGGTCAGATGCGTTTAGGTGCCTGCTGCTGCAGGGGAGTAACTCCTTTACTCCAAGGGAGATTCTTCTGTCGTCCAGCGAAGTGTAGACCGTCGACGTACTTGGTTTCTGCTTGAAGAGTTTAGTCCAGGTAAAATCCAAAGTCCTGTAGTCAGGTTTCCTACTTTATACCCAAGGAAGGGGTTGGACTAACTCTGGGGACCCACCTAGGGGAGGGTCAGGACAGAGGGGTGGCGACACCCATGTCCTTTGTCCAGTTTCGCGCCAGAGCAGGAGCAAATGGCTCCTGCAACCGGTTTGAGCTGGACTATGCACGGGGACACCAAATGTGCCCCCAATGCAGACTTTCTGGCACTCTAAGAGTGCACCCACCCAGCCCCAATACACTAAAGCCTGTCTGGGAGGTGGTCACACCTCCTTGTGACAGGAACCCTATTGTCAGGCCTTCCTCTGCTCGAGCTTGGCTCAGCTCAGGAGGGCAGACTCGTGTCTGTGGCTGGCAGCATCCCTTTTGTGCTGCCGAGGTCGAGAAAGCTGGTACCGGATAGACCGGTGACCCATAGTAGTGGTTCTACAAGGGAGGAATCATACCTACCCCACCAGTTACTGGTGAGGTGTGGAGGTATGATTCCAAGGTGTTTGACACCAAACACGACATGTTTCTAAGCAGCCATTTTAAAGTTAGCATTCACCGCAAGGTTATAATGCACTTAAGTATATGTGGTTGGCTGCATCACAGACAACCCTGGAGAATAGATTCCGAAGGCTGCAGAGGGGCTCTGCTCATGCAGGGGCACCCTCTCACACAAAACCCAGCACCCTGCCTTCAGGATTGATAAGGCCTGCCATAGGGGTGACTGATAGGTGTATATGTGTAGTGATTTAGAATAGATATAGGTAACCTATATCTAAGTAAGGGGTGCATGCACCTCCTTACACAGGTTGCAGTAGCAGACCTGTGTGTCATTTTGAATGGCCTCTTAGGGGTGGCATAATACATGCTTCAGCCCCTGGGAGGCCTCTGGGGTACCTATGCCCTGGGTACATGGTGTACCATATACTAGGGACGTATAAGGGTACCCCAGTATCCAATCTGGAGTGTACCTAAAGTACACACATGGCAATTATAGGAGAAAGCAGATAGACTGGGGTCCTGAATAGCAGGATCCCAGTCAGACTAGGCCAAAAACAGTGAGACATCAGCAAAAAGTGGGGGTAACTATAAGAAGCAGACCCTACTCTCCTACACAACCCCCCCAAACGTAAGGACATTAAACTAACCTTGACCAGTTGAGTCTTCATGTTCTAAGTGGAAATATCTGGAGAGTCCATCTGCATTGGCATGGTTACTCCCAGGTCTATGTTCCACTGTATAGTCCATCCCCTGTAGGGAAATGGACCACCTCAAAAGTTTGGGGTTTTCACCCTTCATTTGTTTTAGCCATAAGTGGGGCTTATGGTCTGTCTGAACAATGAAGTGAGTGCCAAACAAGTATGGCCTCAGCTTCTTCAGAGCCCAAACCACAGCAAAGGCTTCCCTCTCAATGGCTGACCAACGTTTCTCTCTGGGGGTCAACCTTCTGCTATGAAAGCTACTGGCTGATCCTGACCCTCTTCATTCAATTGTGATAACACAGCCCCTACCCCCAATTCAGATGCATCAGTTTGAACAATGAATTGTTTGGAATAATCAGGACTTTTCAGAATGGGAGCAGTGCACATGGCCTGCTTCAGGTCATCAAATGCCTTTTGACAGCTAACTGTCCACTGAACTTTCTTAGGCACTCTTTTGGAAGTTAAGTCATTCAAAGGGGTCACTATGAATCCATATCCTTTGACAAACCTCCTGTAGTACCCAGTCAGGCCCAAGAAAGCTCTGACCTGAGTCTGGGTAGTGGGAGCAACCCAGTCCACGATGGTCTGGATTTTGCTCTCCAATGGTTGAACCTGACCTCCACCCACAAGGTGGCCTAGGTATACAACCTTACTCTGCCCTATCTGGCACTTGGTGGCCTTGATAGTGAGGCCTGATTTTTGCAGGGCCTCCAAAACATTTCTCAGGTGGACCAGGTGATCCTCCCAGGTGGAGCTAAAGACAGCAATATCATCTAGATAAGCTGCACTATAGGCTTCCAGACCTGTAAGGACTTTGTTCACCAACCTTTGAAAAGGGGCAGGTGCATTCTTCAAGCCAAAGGGCATCACCACAAATTGGTAGTGCCCACTAGGGGTTGAGAATGCTGTTTTGGGTTTTGCATCCTCAGCTAATCTGATTTGCCAGTAACCAGCTGTCAGGTCAAATCTACTCAGAAACTTGGCAGAGGCCAAAGTATCTATAAGTTCATCTGCCCTGGGTATTGGATGGGCATCAGTCCTAGTGACTGCATTGAGACCCCTGTAGTCCACACAGAACCTCATCTCTCTCAGTCCTGATACAGTTCCTGACATGGTCAGGTTGCCTGTAAATCTTATTTTTAACAGGCAGACAGTCACCTGTGTCCACCTCATGGGTGCACCAGGTAGTCTGACTTGTAGTCAGTGAAAACATATGTCTATACTGATTGAGGACCTTCCTGCAATCAGTTTGCTGCTGGTCAGTGAGGCTGCCTGCCAAGTCTACACCATCCACTGATCCATCATCGGGGTTCTGTGAGAGCAGGTCAGGGAGTGGGTCACTCTCTTCCTCCTGTCCCTCATCAGTAGCCATGAGAAAGCACATGTCTGCCCTGTCAACATATGGTTTGAGCCTGTTCACATGGAGCACCCTGTGGGGGCTCCTGGGAGTACCAAGGTCCACCAGGTAGGTAACCTCTCCCTTCTGCTCAATGTTAGTATGGGGTCCACTCC
This sequence comes from Calotriton arnoldi, assembly GCA_963921515.1. NCBI lineage: Eukaryota > Metazoa > Chordata > Amphibia > Caudata > Salamandridae > Calotriton > Calotriton arnoldi. Next base: position 1,408,036 of record CAWUFW010003923.1, on the reverse strand, counting down.
ACTTGTCTTGGAGGGCTGCTGGGGCCACAGGCTCCAACACCCATACTTTCTGTCCTGGCTGGTATACAGTCACAACAGCCTTTTGGTCATGCCAGGCCTTTTGCAATTCCTGGCTAGCCTCAAGGTTTTTGGATGCCTTCTTCATGTACTCAGCCATCCTGGAGCGGAGACCAAGTACATAGTCCACAATATCCTGTTTAGGGGGTTTGAGAGGTAACTCCCATCCCTCCTTCACTAGACATAAAGGACCCCTCACTGGATGTCCAAACAGAAGTTCAAAAGGGCTGTAAACAACCCCCTTCTGTGGAACCTCTCTGTAGGCAAAGAGAAGGCAGGGCAAAAGGATGTCCCATCTGCGCCTAAGCTTTTCAGGGAGACCTTTTATCATGCCCTTGAGGGTTTTGTTGAATCTCTCAACTAACCCATTGCATTGTGGGTGATAAGGGGTGGTGAATTTGTAATTCACACCACACTCCTTCCACATAGCAGTCAAGTAACCAGACATAAAGTTTGCTACTCTGTCTGATACTACCTCCTTAGGGAAACCCACTCTGGCAAAAATTCCCAGGAGGGCTCTAGCCACAACAGGAGCTGTGGTAGTCCTAAGTGGTATTGCTTCTGGATACCTAGTGGCATGGTCCACCACCACTAGTATGAATCTGTGCCCAGATGCAGTTTGAGGATCCATGGGACCAACAATGTCAATCCCCACCCTCTCAAAGGGAACCCCCACCACAGGTAGTGGTATCAGGGGGGCCTTTGTGGTACCACCTGCCTAACCACTGGCTTGGCAAGTTATACAGGAGCGACAAAACTCCTTTGTGTCCTCAGACATGTGAGGCCAATGAAAGTGAGAGACAATTCTGTCCCAGGTCTTGTTTTGGCCTAAGTGTCCTGCTAATGGGATATCATGTGCCAGTGTTAATAGGAAGCCTCTGAACTTTAGAGGTATAACCAACCTCCTGGTGTCTCTACCCTCTGAGTACAGAAGTCCATCATCCCAGTAAATGCTATGGGACCCACTGGCACTTCCAGCAGCCTCAGCAGCAGATTGCTGTCTAAGGGGTTCAAGAGAGGGGCAGTTCAGCGGCTCCTATCTCAGATCTGCCCTGGAAGGGCCCCCTGTCCCCAAGAACTCAACCTGGTCAGGTTCAAGTTCCTCTAAGACAGTTCATTCTTCAGGACTAAGATCATCTCCCTCAAGAGTCTGATCCTCACTCTGAGGCAGGGGGGAAGACACTGCCTTACCCCTACTGCTCCTTCTCTTGGAAGGCACCTGGTCCATTATTCCAGGATCCAGGGCCTGTTCAGTGGAAGACATTTTTGCCTGTGACCTAGTCATGGCAAACACATCTGCAGGGATGCCCAGCATTTCTGCATGTGTCCTGAGTTCCACTTCAGCCCAAGCTGAAGTTTCCAAATCATTGCCCAATAAGCATTCTACAGGGAGGTCTGAACTTACCACAACCTTCTTAGGGCCAGTTACCCCTCCCCAGGTGAAATTCACAACTGCCAAATAATGGTTTGTCCTGACATTGCTTGCATTGGTCACTTGGTACATCTCACCAAGTATGATCTGGTCAGGGCCCACAAGTTCTTTTGTCACCATGGTGACACTTGCACCTGTGACCCTGAATGCCATGGCCTCCTTACCATTGATCAAAGGCTGTTGTCTGTACTTGCCCAAGTTGCTGGGACTTACAAATAAGGAGGCAATATCCATGCCTCCATCACAGACTAACACAGCCTGAGTTTGAGCTCTGACTAGGCCAGAACCCATCTCAGATCCCAAGGTTAACCCTATTAACCCCTTGTTCTGGGTACCACCACTTGGAACTGAGCTAGGGGGAACAGTTGCCTTAGGGGCAGTGGTGGTAGGAGTAGAATCCTTGGCCCTTGGACAATTGGCATCCTTTGTCCAATGGGTCTTCTCTTTACAGATATGACACCAAGGTTTCTTTTTGCCTTTTCCCTTGTTTGATTGTGACTCCCCCCCAGATGCAGGTTTTTGGGGCCCTTGTGAAGACTTCTGGTCTTTACCCTTCTCCCCACCCTTATCTGTGGTCTTAGAATCTTGCTTCTTAGAGTCACCACCTTGGTTCTGAGCTTTCTGCTTCACCCTAGTTCTGACCGATTTGTCTGCCTTCTTTCCCAATTCTTGGGGAGAGGTCAGATCAGAATCAACAAGGTACTGATGCAACAACTGATTTTGGCAATTATTAAGGATCTGCTCCCTCATAATTAAATTGTACAATCCTTTAAAATCACACACTTTACTGCCAAGTAACCAGCCTTCCAGAGCCTTAGTAGCACAATCTACAAAGTCAACCCAGTCCTGAGTCTGTGCTTTCTGGGTGTCTCTGAACTTAATTCTGTATTGTTCAGTGGTTAAGCCAAACTTGTCAATGAGAGCACTCTTCAAGACTGAGTAATTGTCTGCATCCTCTTCTCTAACAGTGAGGAGCTTATCTCTACCTTTATCAGCAAAGGAGAGCCACAAGATAGCTGCCCACTGCTCCTGAGGGACCTTCTGTACTTTACAGGCCCTTTCCAGTGCAGTTATCCATTTGTGGATGTCATCCCCACTCTGATAGGGAGGGACTATCTTGTTCAGGTTCCTATGATTATGAGAATAATCTCTAGTTCTAGGGACACTGTTGCTGCCACCATGGGACTCTAGTCCCAATCTTTTTATAGCTCTTTGGAGCTCTAGGGATTCCCTGTCTAGGGCCAACTGCTCCTTCTTGAGCCTAAGCTTGATTCTCTCAAGCTCCAGAAGTTGGCACTGTCTATCATAAGAGGATTTCCTCTTATTAGATATGGAAGTCCCTACAGAAGTACCTGAGTGATTAGACTCCACAGAGGGAGTTCTGGATCTTCTAGGTAGACTCTGTACTCTTCCTGGTGGAGTAAAGAGAGGGCCACTAGGGCCTTCTCCCCCACATGAAGGAAGAGTTGGATTTTCCAGGTTAGAATCACCTTGATCCTCCTGGCCAGGGTTTGAGTCCAGATCAAAGAAGTGTTCACTTCCTGGTCTTTCCTCATCTCCTGTCCCACCCACTCTTTCTACTTCATCAGACCCTGGGGTCTTTCTGAGGTCATCTAAGAGCAACATCTCTATAAGACGTTGGGTGTTTGCATTTCTCCCTGTCTTCAACTTCCTAGAGGCACACATGGCTTTCAGATCCTGAAAGGTGAGGCCATTGTATCTAGTTGGCAGAGAGCCACTGGCTTCTCCTCTAGAAGACATACTAGTGTGGTGTGGTGTGAGCACCTACCTACCCTAGTGGAGACTAAACTCTCTTGAGTTGGAGAAAGGGTGTGCTAGACCCTTGACTTACCCAACTCCAAGTTCAGTAGAACTTACTTATTCTAATCTTGATTATATGTACCTAGTACTTAGTGGTTTTCAGTTAATCACTCAATGAGATTTATCTGGTAAAACAATAGCAAGCTTGAATCCCAACCACTGCACACCAATGTGAGAAGTTGGCCTGGTATATGCTGTCCACTAATTAAAGTGGGCACCTTCCACCAGTCCAAACGACCCTTATTGATGATTAGATCAAAGACAACCTTTATAGAAAGCTATCCTAGTGGTAGCTGTGGAGAGCAGCCTTCAGGCTAAGTCTCGAAGGAATGTAAAGCAGCTTGTTTTACCAGAACAGAACCTCCTGAGTCATCAATTGAAAGGAGAACCACACAAGTGTTATATAAAAAATATGTTTTTATTACTAAACACTCTCTACTAATCTCTATACGAGATTAGAACATAAAGCACACAATATTTAATCAATAGAACTTCAGTAAATAGCACAATACACAGCGGGCTCCAGGGGGAGACCGAACCATATACTAAGAAAGTGGTATAACAACCACGACTTCAATAGACACAGGGCCTAAAGCACGTATAATCACTAGGACCCCAAGGAACCACTCACAGGAGTGACACAGGGAGCCCACGGAGGACGGGTGCAGTGTGGGAACACAGACGCGAACTCCGTACAACTCTATGGGAAAGTCGCGGTTGGAAAATTTCAGTTTAAGGACACTTCGGAGAGGACTTCAAGCAAACCCTTTGGAACATAGAAGGTTCTAAGGCCAACACCCTTGTGAGTACCGAGGTACCCTTGTTACCTATCCCAGAGGAGCCGGGTGCATAGGCGTCAAGCGGTGTCGGAAACCCTCGTCGTTTTCAATGGCGTGATGCGAAGAAGTGCTGCTGCCAGGAAGATGAAAAGTGTCTGGTGGAATCCAAGCCTGGATCCGAGGTGAGAAGAATCTGAAAGCAGAGGGACAGAGTCTGGGTCACTTCAGGGTGACCAGGGGCTCGATAGACGAATGCCCACCGATGTCGGGTGCTTCAGGTGTGAAGATAGGATGCTTGACTCTGCAGCCACGGGGACCAAGAGATGTCGACGACAACCAAAGTCCAGAGGTGAGCTGTCCCACGAAGTATGTCGAGTGATGAGGGGTCAGTTTCCGGATGGAACACCAACAGGCCTTGGCAAAGGCAACCCAAGCAGGCAGAGGAAACAAGTTGCAGTGTGGACCAGCAAGGTCCAGGAGACTCTCCAAGCTATGGGGAGTCAGGGCACGTCTGGAGCAACCAGGGAAGCACAAGGAAAATCAAAGTGACCCTCACCAAGACCCACAGGCCAACGGACCAGGGATCGCGAAGGGACCTCGAGCGGAATCACAAAGCACCAGGCCACGGAGCACTCATGGAGTGGAGGCTGGAGATCTTTGATGGTAATGCTGCTCGGGGTTGGGACTACATGTAGTCCAAAGCACAGCTTCAGGGATTGCCGAAAAGCATATGCTACTGCAAAAGTACACAGTGCACAGGGGTTCGGGTTGCACGGTCCCTACGAGGGATACTGGTCTCAGGATTTCTGAGCGAGCAGATCGACTTCAGGAACGCTCAGGGACCCACCTCCTGTGTTGCAGAAACCTTCAGAGTCCTCAGGAGATTGGGAGATGCAAACCTATCAGATGCGTTTAGGTGCCTGCTGCTGCAGGGGAGTAACTCCTTTACTCCAAGGGAGATTCTTCTGTCGTCCAGCGAAGTGTAGACCGTCAAAGTACTTGGTTTCTGTTTGCAGAGTTTAGTCCAGGTAAAATCCAAAGTCCTGTAGTCAGGTTTCCTACTTTATACCCAAGGAAGGGGTTGGACTAACTCTGGGGACCCACCTAGGGGAGGGTAAGGACAGAGGGGTGGCTACACCCATGTCCTTTGTCCACTTTCGCGCCAGAGCAGGAGCAAATGGCTCCTGCAACCGGTTTGAGCTGGACTATGCACAGGGACACCAAATGTGCCCCCAATGCAGACTTTCTGGCACTCTAAGAGTGCACCCACCCAGCCCCAATACACTAAAGCCTGTCTGGGAGGTGGTCACACCTCCCTGTGACAGGAACCCTATTGTCAGGCCTTCCTCTGCTCGAGCTTGGCTCAGCAGCAGGAGGGCAGACTCGTGTCTGTGGCTGGCAGCATCCCTTTTGTGCTGCCCAGGTCGAGAAAGCTGGTACCGGGTAGACCGGTGACCCATAGTAGTGGTTCTACAAGGGAGGAATCATACCTCCCACACCAGTTACTGGTGTGGAGGTATGATTCCAAGGTGTTTGACACCAAACACAACATGTTTCTAAGCAGCCGTTTTAAAGTTAGCATTTACCGCGAGGTTATAATGCACTTAAGTATATATGGTTGGCTGCATCACTGACAACCCCAGAGAATAGATTCCGAAGGCTGCAGAGGGGCTCTGCTCATGCAGGGGCACCCTCTCACACAAAACCCAGCACCCTGCCTTCAGGATTGATAAGACCTGCCATAGGGGTGACTGATAGGTTTATATGTGTAGTGATTTAGAATAGATATAGGTAACCTATATCTAAGTAAGGGGTGTATGCACCTCCTTACACAGGTTGCAGTAGCAGACCTGTGGTGTCATTTTGAATGACCTCTCAGGGGTGGCATAATACATGCTTCAGCCCCTGGGAGGCCTCTGGGGTACCTATGCCCTGGATACATTGTGTACCATATACTAGGGACTTATAAGGGTACCCCAGTATCCAATCTGGAGTGTACCTAAAGTACATACATGGCAATTATAGGAGAAAGCAGATATACTGGGGTCCTGAATAGCAGGATCCCAGTCAGACTAGGCCAAAAACAGTGAAACATCAGCAAAAAGTGGGGGTAACTATAAGAAGCAGATCCTACTCTCCTACACCAAATACTTTAAAAATGATATTTAAGTCCATATATATGTTTGATGATATGTATAGCGCAAACCTACCTACAAAACGTTCGACCTCGTGAATGAGAATCTTCCAGTAACGAAAATAATACCTCCTGCGTCGAGTACTGTGTTATAGCTCTAAGAGGTCTGGTGGAATAATGTCAGCATTTGCACGCAAAAAAAACAGCTCTTAAGTAAGCATGAGATTTCAGAAATCAACCATTCCGGGAAATAAAAATTCAGAGCAGGATGAGTTCAGTCAGATCTCGAGCTGGTCCAGCGGAAGCATCTGATTCACTGCAGTTTTAAAATTCACATATACGGTGATTCTTTCTCAAAGAACAGGAAAATGTCTCACACAAGATCTTTTCAGACAAAATCGACTTTCAAAAGTGATTTTCAGTCTGATTCCTTCTGGCCTGGTGTCAGGGATCTAGGGAATCTTCAAACCACATATAAAGCAGTTCTTTTAGTTTGCCCAGCACCAATGCAGGTAAAGGGGATTCTGTGAATTGTTTTGGGCCCTCTCTGTCCCTCAGTCTTTCCAAATTTTCTAAACATAGGGCTCTCCAAGATGCAGGATGACAGAAGGCAGCTGTCTCCAGCAATGTAAGTTCAAATAGCTTTGTTCATCAGTTCTGGAAATCAGAACTCCGAATTCCTATAATCAGGAGAAGTATGGCACACAGGGGGATATTCTCAAGAACTTGCGATAATCATCGGCAAAATTGGTTAACGCAATATCTCATATCGCCGTCTATCACGGGAAAATAACTCTGTGTTAACGCCATATTCCCAACATGGCGGTGACATGCGATAGTTTCCCGACAACGCGTCAAATGTCCGCGATAAAATTACCGGGACTGCGATAAAAATCTAAAGCCGAACGTGAAAAAAGTGCGATGGGCCCAACCGCGATAAAAAAATCAGCGATAAGCTGCGCCAGGCCTGCAATTCACACACGTCAGACGGGAAAAATCACTAAAAAAAACCATAAACAAAACCAAAACAACTGCGAAGCACAATGGAGGTAGCCGGAGTAAGTACAGAGGACAACCAGAAACCCACTAGCCCTACGGAGGACCAGCCTGGGACCTCGGGGTCAGGGAAGGGCAAGGAGAAGAAGAAGAAGAAGAGGAAGACACATTTCAGTCCGCAGGAAAACAGGATCCTGATAACGGAGGTGGTAGAACACCATCAACAACTGTTTGTCACCTCCACTGTGTCATTGGCAACAAAAAATGGAATATGGCAGTCCATCCTGGACAAGGTGAATGCAGTCGGAGTGCTGAGGAGGACAATGGAAGAGCTCAAGAGGTGCTGGAATGATGTGAAGCGCAAAACCAAGCAGAAACTCGGCAACAACCAGAAGGCAGCAATGCAGACTGGAGGTGGGAGTCCAGCACCACAGAAGGAGCTGGATGAGATGGAGGAAATGGTATCCACAGTCATCAGTGGGGAGACGGTGGCAGGAGTTGGGGGACCGGACACTGCTCAACATGACCTGACACAACAGCAACAGGGTGAGTAACGACCAGGGACTGGGGGGACGGGGGGAGATGGGCACAATGTCACACATGCACAATTAAGTATAGCACAGTGCACACCCACAATGACTCTAGATCATGTCCCTAATCCCCTTGGCACACTGATGCACACCTAGAAACAGCAAGTAGGCCCCCCTCGACTATGTGCCCAGAGGGGGCCCTTCCCACACATCACCAATCTCACAACCAACCCATGCACATGTGCCAAACCCAGCAAAGCGGCGTGTCTGTGAGCCACACTGACAATGCAAGTGACACTGCATGACGAATAGCATGGCTGCAGTCAATATATCATGACATGTTGCACGCCATGACACTGAGGTGGCTGAGTGTGGACCACATCCGTAAAGGAGCAGGTCACACTCTGACACATCCACGTGCACAAACAACCCCTGACCTCAACAACACATCTGCGGACAAACCATGCCCCAGAGTCCCAACTCCCACCAAGAGCCCAATTTACCCAAGTATGCAACATCTCAGCACTGTATAAGCACAGAAGTCAAAGGTACACCGCCTGAAAGGGATAAGGGGCAGCAAAATCAGAGCTGCAGGGGCGACTCTCCCACAATGCAGCACACACACATAACATCCAGAGCACATCAACATTGACAACATTGTGGTACAAACTGCAACACGTTCACAACAGTACAGAGGACACAACTGGTGCCGCTTGTGTGTAGAAACTGGCCAATCACATTTGGTATAGCAGGGAAATGTGAGATGATAATGTACAAGTAGAAACACACATCCGTGATGTTGTCAAAATGTCCACTGTCCCGCAGCAAATAGGCAGCTCCTCCCAAACAGACACAATGTACATTGTCATGCAGTCTGTATATAAACTTGTACAATGCGTCAACATACATGTGAACACAATGTTAAACTGCATCTCCCCTTCACATTGCAGAGGGAAAATCAACACCTCCTGCAGAGCAGACCCAACATCTCTTCACTGATGACGAAGAGGACCTCCACACCTTCGACACCGATGCCCTCCAAGAGCTCATGGACAGCTTCGACACCTCACCTCCAGGAGCAGGGCAGCCCAGCTGCATTGAGGAGACCTCACCCCCTGCACATACCACACAGCAGGAAGCACCCACCACCTTGGCTGCCTCCCAGGACCCCCACGAACAACACTTGGCCTTCCAACGCCGTGTGTTAGGGTGCCAGGAGAAGATGGCTGATCAGGTGCGGGTGGGGTTTGACCTCATGGCAGCCAAACTAGATGCCATACGTGGGTGTCTAAGTCCCATCAGGGACCACTAACAGTCCCTAACAGACACCCCTAGTCCGCTCCATGCTCTCCAATGATCCATGGCTGACATCGCTGGAGTCCTGACTCTGAGACAAGGACAACTCTCTAGTCAGAGTGGCTCCAGCGATGTCAGCCTGGAGTTGGTACACACGCGGAGGATCATGGAGAACAGGGAGCGGATGGAGGTGGAAAGAATGCTGCCAGAGCTGCACACCAGCGAGATGTAGCTGGGACCTTCCATGCCCTGCAGATCCTCATCATGGCATTGCTGCCACAAGGCCTGGCGCCGATGAATGCTGCTGCGGCTTCTACATCCACATCTCCGCACCCTGATGTGTCAGTGCCTCACAGTGCAGCAGACATTCCACCTCCGGCCCCTGAAGTGTCAGTGCCACACAGTGCTGCTGACAAAACACCACCACCCACATGTGAGGCACATGAAACATCAGAGACGAAGATGTGGATGATTCTGCCTTAGTGGTAAGAAGGAAGCAGTAGCATTCATCTCCGCCATATGGCCTGTTTCTGCTTGGTTCTGCCCTCTGCATCACCACCTTCCACTGTCCCCCGATACACTCTGCGACACTCACCTTGGACCTCGACATGGACTGCCATATTCTGTTTGGTTACCAATGACACAGCAATCAGACTGCGGACTGAAATCTTCCTCTTCCGATGAACTTGTCAGTCCCTGAAGGACTCTGGCTGGCCCTACATGGGGCAACAATGTAAAGTGGGGTTTGCATGGCCCTGTACTGCTCCAGCTTCAACACTCCACTGAATGTAAATAAAACATTCAGATTCACACAGATGTGTCATGTCTATGATCATTCAAGTATGAAAGTTTGGATGAATGTAGGGTCAGTGATTCCCCTTACGTCCATGTTGCTCATGTTGTGGGACTTGAGTCACAGGGTGAAACATTGCCGATTGCGGTCCGGGTGGCGCCGACACAACAACAGAGACACACACATTAGTTACTTCCTTGTCCAGCCCAGTACTGAACCACGCCCAGAGCCCCGGGCTCATTGTTCACACCCCTATGCTGGACTGGCATACGCCAGACCAGCCCACTCCGCTTACGCTTACAGGGGACGACAACAAAGCTACATGTCTTCCCTGTAGTGATCTGCTGATCACTGGTCTAGTTGTCAGCATGCCACAGCCACTCCCTGAGGGCTGGCTTATGCCCACACCACACCCATCAAGCACAGGCATCACAGGACATGTGACCCTGCCAATAAAAGGGGCCCACCACATCACATTCCCCACTGCCAGATGTGACATGATGGCGTCCGCACCACGAGACTCAATCATTAAGGGTCCATGACTTGTGGCGCACTGGGTTAGTGGCACCCGATGCACTGCAGCCGGCACGGGCCTACCGCCACGGGACGATGACTTGCGGTGTACAGAGTTGGTTGCACCCGATGCACCGCGGCCGGCATGGGCCTTCCGCCATGGGACGATGACTTGCGGTGCACTGAGGTAGGGGCACCTGAAGAGCTGAGCGGGTGTGCAGCCTGCGATGATGCGTAGACCTCGATATGCTGTCCTGCAAATCAAGATTTGATTTGAATTGAGGGCCCTCCTGGAGCGCAGTGTACGCCGAAGGCAGCAATCAGCACACACATGACTCCGCAGTGCGGTGCCACAGGGTGCGCTGGGGGCCTGTGGCATGGAATCCAGCAATCGGCTGAGGAGGTTGCACCGTCACATAGTGGGCCCTCTTGGAGACACGCTGGTGGCGGCAGGTGAATATTGAGGCCTGGGTGCGCAGGGGCGGCCAGTCATTCCTGGGTGGCGGACCGGTCTGGGGACCAGGGCTGGGGTGCAGCAGGCGCACAGGATCGCGCAGGCACCACCGGTCACGGCAGCGGCCACGTGGCTGGGTGGGGGGGCGCCGCCCTGGCAGGCACGACCCTGCATGCGATGACGAGATGTGCGCGGGTTGGCTTGGGACGTAGCCACCTCGTCTCCAGTGTAAATCTGGCCGTTGAAGGTGGGAGGCCACGTGTGTGTAGGCCTATGGACAGGATATGGCGGACACAGAGACACACGCAGTAGTTACTTTGGTGGCCATCCCGGAACTGAACCACGCCCAGAGCCCCAGGCTATTTATTCACGACATACGCCGGCCAAGGCCACTCTGCTTACGCTTACAGGGGGGGGGACAAAGCTACATGTCCAAGGTCTTCCACACTGCCTGAATTAACCTGTTTGCGTCCACTGTCCACAACACTACAAACACCAGCAGTATATGTCCACAAGGACATGTCTGTGCTCTGCATACTGAAGTCTGTCCAGCACATCACCACCACACTTGGCATTGTGTACATTCTTATTGATGGGTCACTTGCCTCCTTCGCACATACTTTGTTCCCACCTCTCCCCACATTCTTCAATTGTGTGGCAGAGGTGCCATGCCGTGGATGGTTTGTCTACATGGCTGGCCACGGTTACCACAGTTACTTGTGTTGTCGTGTCTGGTAGTTGGGCCTGTTGATTGGCATGTTGTATGTGATTTTGTAACGTGTGCATTCCCACAGTTGTGAGTTGTATGATTGTGGGGTTGAGGTGTGTGGTGTGTTCAGTTGGTACTTACCGACGAGCAGTGCATTTCCAGAGGTGCCATCCTCAAAGCGCTGGTTGGTGATGGACTTGCGGAAGATGTAGGAATCATGCACACTGCCTGGGAAGTTTGCGATGACATTCGTGAACAGGCCCGGTGGTCCACTTTTGCCTACACATTGATGGAATGCGTGTGGTTTCTGTTGCGGTTATTGTGTGCAGTGTCGGCAGGGGGCACAAGTAGTACATGTGTGCAGTCAATTGCCCCAACACGTGTGGGAAGCCAGCTATGGCGTAGTTCCCTTGCTTGGTCTCCAGCTGTTCCTGCACAGTGTGGGGGAAGTGAAGGTGCAGGGGTATCAAGCTGATACAAACCGTGATGCTTACAGGTATGATGACTCCTGCATAATAAGACCTTGACAGAGGTTCGTGTGGTCGTAACCTTCCTTTTCTTTCCTACGAAGGTTACGCCCACACAAACTTCTGTTACGGTCTTTTAATGCAGGAATTATCATACCTGTTGGCATTCTGGTTTGTCCAAGTGCAATACACTGTACCAGATTACATTTGTGACTATACGGACGCTTGACCATTGTCACCATTTATCCAACAGCTTTCTGAATACTGACTTTCGGAATATGGAATTGTATTGGGGAGTTCCTGCAGCATATGCAGTTAATTGAATCCACACGTTGCCCTGATGAAGTTCCCAGTTGGGAATGGAACGCGTTGGCTGAGCTTTTCGTATTGTTGATTTATGTATTTGTAATAAAGAACTGTTTTTACACTACTGTTGACTACTGGACTTCATGACCTGGCGCAACCCCATTTCAGTCAGGCAATGGCTGGCGTTGGGGTTGGTTGCGCAGGTACACTACGAATTGGAACTAGCGTGTGGTGCGGATACAGGGGCCCGCCGTTGCTTTTGTGGACATGCATCCAAGGCATGTGTGAGGAAGTTTGATAGGGCTGGCTGTGAGACTCCTCCGACTCTGGCTGTTGATGGTTGGAAGGTACCAGAGGCCAACAGGTGCAGCACAGCCAGCAGCTTTGTCTGCGGAGGGATGTTGGTTGTCCGCTGTGTTGGTACCGTCAGCCTGTGGGCAATGTGGGTCAGGATGCGGAGGATGGTTGTCCTTTTGAGCCTGTAGTGGGCAATGGCATCCTCTGGCGTTGTGTGTCTGAGGCTGGTGCATTTTAAGAACGTCCGCTGTCTTCTTCTGCGCTGCCTAGGTGATAGTCCGGGGGGGTTGGTCCGGGGGGGGCCTGGGGGTGGTGGCGGTGGGTGTTGTGGCCCTCTTAGGTCTCCGAGCTGCATGATCATTGGCTCCATGGCATCTGTTGGTCTTCAGATGTGGCTCTGGGCTGGGCTCCCTTTCATACTGCAGGTTGTCGTCCTGCTTAACACCAGTAAAAGGCAGGTGTTAAATCCCTGCTGCTAATGCGCCTTATCGCCTGTTTTTGGATCACATCGCAGATCTGGCTGGTCGTTGAGAATATCGCGAAGTGGTGTTTTCGTGTGTTTTTGCATGGGAACGGCTACTCTGCATATCATTAGAGTTAGTTGTCACTCTCATCCGTGGCGATGTTTTTTGCGGCAGCTATCGCTGGAAAACTGGCGATATTGGCAGTTTACCTAGTAAGATACAAAGGATAGCCCACAATATCAAATAATGGTCTGAAGTACAAAAGGCAACCTCATTTTAACAGAACACATTTGGCGGAGGACTGGTATCTGACCTGAGTCCACACCAGAGGCCGTACGTAAGAGGTCCTAATAAAATAAAAAAACAGGCACATACTAATGAGTCAAAATGTTGACATTCATGAGACCTTAATAAAACAGCAGGCTCCTCCATGCAGAAAATAAGAAATAACTGTTACCAGTGTGAAATCTCAGTCTGTGAAATCCTGCAACATTATTTGCAACCTCCATACACATAAATCTCTTAACTGCAACATCTAAATACCTGCCAGATTTAGTTAATGCTAACAAATTATTTGAGACTACAGTTCAATCATCTGTTCTTTAGAAAATTCCTAACAAATATCATGGTGAGACGGAAGGTTAAAGAAGTTTGGAAACCACAGTGATAGCCTTTCAATGCAGAAAGCAACTATTGATGTAAGCTAAACAGACCACCAGATTGCCAAAAAGCATTGCACCTGCTCACTCTATTCCTCCCATACTTGGGGCTTGATGTGCTATTCACATTTAAAGATAAGGGATCAACCGGTTTATGAATGGGAATGCAATTTGTAATACTTATTAGACATGTTGCAGTTTGTGACCCCCAATGATTGATTGCAGATACAGAATGGGGGCTTACAAGGGACAGGAGCCCACTTGTTCTAGGAGAAAAACCTTTTTTTTTAAAAGGAACCCTCACTCACTGAATGTTATTGCGTGGCATGCATAATCATCAAGTGCTTCCGGATCCTCTGAGGATCGGGCATGTTGCAACCTTTTTCCTTACAAGTGAGCGTTTTTTAAAGAAAGAGGGTGTGGGATCTATAAAAAATGTTGGTTAAATTTGCCTAGGCGGTGACCATATGAGTGTAATCCGGGGACCGTTTGGCAAAATTAAAAACTGGGGATGATGGGTTAAATGGAGTTACTATTACTCCTTAGCCCTAAATAAGATCAACTAGCTGCCACATACCCAAATACAGTGGCTTTTGTCAGGATCTATGAGTCTCTATTAGGACCCTTTGGGGGGGGCTGGTTATCTAGTGATCATTTATACCATGCCACATACACACATACAGTATAATACCATAATATAGTTCATAGAAGTGGGCGCACCTAAGGATAATAAAAACGATAGTTGAGCAGTGGACTATGGGTATAGTCCATAAACAATTATGGTGCGACCTATAAAAGTGGAAAAAGCAGATAGATACTGTGTGCACCGTTAAACAATAGCACTATCTTAGGACCCCCACACTTCCACCAACAAGGGCAGTCTTTTTTAGGGAGAGGCCGAAGACCACAGAGAACGAGGTGCAAGACAGGCAGGAACGTCCAAAGGGAGGAAGACCAGAACCCTCAGAGAGTGACCACCCACAGTATGTTGAAGTCCCTAACTCAAGAGGGCGAGCAAACAAATTTAGTATTCAATCTAACAAATTGTGAGATTTCACCTACAAAACAGATTTTTCTAGAGAAGGGGCTAGGCGTTGTCCCGATACCCCATTTTGACTGTTAAGCGAGGTGTCAGAGTTCATGTGTAAGATAAAGCTATGTACAGAGGAGACACTAGACTGTGCAATATGTCCAAGTTTGTACCCCATACCTCAGCCACCTCAGTAGAGAGCCTTAAATTTAAGAAGACAGTACTGAAGGATATTGAGAACCTTGACATGAAAGTTAAAAAATCTGCCAAAACATGTCAAGACAGGAGAGACAAGCTCTTAATGAGCTCAAACAGAACAAAACTATAACTGTCAAGCCTGCTGATAAAGGGGAAGAAATTGTCCTCCAGACATCCACAGATTACAGGACAGAGTGCTTACTATTACTGGGTGATACATGGAATTATCAATTACTCCTGTCTAACCATACTGCCAGTCTGATTAGCAAGATTAAAACTGTGGTAGAGAAAGCCATCGGTAACCAATGGGTGTCCAAGAAGAAGGCAGATGTTTTGGTCAACCCCAACCCAACAACACCAAACGTCTACACCCTCCCCAAGGTGCATAAGTTTCTTACACCACCCCTGGGTCGACCAATTGTGTTGGGCATTGCTTGTGAATGAGAGGCCCTATCACAATTTTGTGATGCGTTTCTGCATTCTCTCGTACAAAAACACCTACCTACTTTAAGTATACCAATGATGTCCTCTTACTGTTAAGAGACTTAGCTGTCAGTCCAGAGAAAGACCTGTTTATCTGCCTGATAATTGAAAGTCTTCAAGCAAATCTACCCCAAGACGAGACGCTGGGGGTACTAGAAGAAATCTTATTTCAGAGTCCTTAAGAGTACATCACCCTATGACACTTTGTGTTGTCTTCGGTGAAGATAGCCCTGACCAAAAACTACTTTAAATTCAATGACACCCTAAACCTGCAGACACTGGGATGCAGCGTGGGTAGAACCTTTGCACCGACTGTGGCTGGCCTATACATACACAATTTGGAAACCTGTAGTATCCTGACACCAGATTAGCCCTTCGCCATCCATATCAAGACCTGGAAATGTTATGCAGATGAAGTCTTTATAATCTGGGAAGGGGCAGGTGATACAGCGAAGGATTTCCTCATCTGGCTGAACCACCAAATCAATACTTAAAATTCACTCATTCTATCTGCCCTAGCAACATAGTTTTCCTAGATCTCAACATCTATACAGATCAAGGAAATCCACACCCTGCTAGCACTTTAAACCCATGGCTAAAAACAACCTGTTACATTTTGATAGTTTCCACCCATGCATTGTACAGGAAAACCTCTCTTACGGCCAGATTCTGAGACTGCTGCAAAACTGATGCAACATCACAGATTATTTGGCACATAAAGAGACAATATTTCTGAAGTTGAAACACAGACCCTACCCTTAGCCTATCATCTCAAAATCAAATAAAAGTGCTCAAAACAACAACAGGGATGCACTTCTAGAACCATCTGTGAGGAACAAGGAAAACCCGACCATATCTGCATAACCACATACAATATAGCCACTGACACAGTTAGAAAAAGTGTCAAAAAACATTGGGGTAAGCTGAGCACAGGCACATTGAAGTCTGAGAAGACACTTTTTTAAAATGAAAACGGGCGACAAGCCTCAAAGACTTCCTTGTTCACACACGCCCATAGATAAGACACGAAGCAGTGGCTTAACAATGGCCCCCGCAGGCCCTGCAGTGCGGGGTGCCCCGAGCTCCAGGGGGCCTCCTCAGTGCCGTACCCTGGCCTGAGAACTCCTGAGTAATTCCAGAAGGGAGCCCCTCCATGTACTTTGCAGGGGGCACCCCTCAAGCTTCATTACGCCATGAAAGAAGTCAGCCAGAGCACCCTATGAGGTCTGCCCAAGCTAACGGGGCACTACCCCAGTGGGTCATGCAGCGTCTACAACATGACTAAAACAACTAGAGACCTAGACCTAGGCCTGCCTTCCAAATAGGAATTATGTAGCCTGATATATTGCAAATCAGAAAGGGTAGTTTGCTTGGTCACATGCCCATGTGGACGCCGCTATGTTGGCATGACTTGTAGGAAGGTGAAAAACAGAATCTACAAACATTGCAGGAACATAAGATGTAAAAGAGAAACCACAGAATTGGCTGTACATTTCATTAGACATCCGCACACACTCAATGACTTGAACTGGGTTGTACTGGTACAACTTGAGAACAGTAGCGACTCAGAGAATATCCTCTTTGAAAGAGAACAACGTTGGGTATACCAATTACAGACTCGTAAACAGGCCTTAACAATGAGATCACTTTGAACGCATTCAGTTAAAAGAGTCAATTGGACACACTGCCACCTGAGATGCTCATCATTGCCATTCCAGACCAGCGATAAAAACATTCTGCTAATTTCACTCACTTTTATTCATTTTTATCAGTTTTTACACATCCACTATCAGCCACGTGCCCGTGGGTTTGCAGTGTCACTTAGTTATACCCTGGAATAGTCATAATCATATTAGCTGCCATCTAATTCTTGCTGCATTTATATGTTTTAAAAATTTGAATATTTTGGATATTTTAACATTTTACAATGTGTTAATGTTTTGAATACTTATATTTTAGGTTTCTTGCAGACTATGATATATAGTGTTACCAGCACGTTTGTACTGCATAGGATATACTGACACATGCATCTGCTCCTGAGTTAATGCTATAGTTTCATTGTACATACAGAATCTATTTTCTTTTTCTGCCTTTATAGGTCACAAATTAATTGTTTATGGACTTTACCCATAGTCCACTGCTCAACTAACTAACTATTATCCTTGGGTGGACCCACTTCTATGAACTATATTATGGGATAGTGTTGTGTGTGTGTAGCATGGTATGAATGATCACTAGATACCCTTCCTAAAGGGTACAAATAGGGACTCACATAGCCTGATGAAAGCCACTGTACTGGGGTATGTGGCAGAAACTAAGTGATCGTTTTTATGACTAAAGAATGATTGTAACTAAATTTAACCTGTCTTCCCCAGTTTTTAATCTTGCCAGACTGATCCCAGAATAAACATTGATATGGGCACCGCCTATGCAATTTTAACCATCACTTCATATGGATTCTATACTCTTTTTTCTTCAAAAAGTGTTCCCTTGTAAGGAAAAAGGTCATAGCATGCCCCGATTCTCAGAGGATAAGGAAGTACTCGATGATGAAACGTCACTGAATAACATTCAGTGAGTAAGTGTTCCTTTTATGAAAAAGGTTTTCTGCCTTAAACGACTGGACTCCCTTCAGAGGATTCAAGGTTGACTTTCTTTTGATTGCTACTCTGCATAGAGGAGGGTGAGTCTCAACCTCCTGTTTCCCTCTTTCTTTCCTCTCTTAGGGGCATATTCACAAGGACTTATCGCCGAGTTATCAGCACTTTAGCGCATCAAAAGTGGAGATAGATTTGTCGCCCCATTCACAAGCGGGTGCACACTGCAGACATCGCCAGTATTCCCGCGATAACTGCCGCAAAATTTATCTCCACGGGTGACATCACCAACTAACCCTAATGAGATGCAGAGTAGGCGTTCCCGTGCAAAAACTCACGAAAACACCACTACACCACTTTCACAACGAACTGCCAGATCTGCGATGCGAACCAAAAACAGGCAATAAGCTGCGGCAACAGCAGGGATTTAACACCTGCCTTCTGCTGGTGTTAAGCAGGACGACTACCTGCAGTATGAAAGGGAGCCCAGCCCAGAGCCACATCTGAAGACCCACAGATGCCATGGAGACAATTATCATGCAGCCCGGAGACCCAAGAGGGCCCCAACACCCACCGCCACCACACCCAGGCCCCCTCCCCCGAACCCACCTTCCCCTGGACAAGCACATACCGTGCACGACACAAGAGCCACAAAAAGCGCATGATGTCGCACAATGACAACAAGAAACACACCTGTGTGGTGAGAAGAACGAGAAACAGTCACTCATCATTGAAGTAACAACCAAAACCTTTATTGAAATACAACACAAAACACTAATGTGGAAGACTACTGTCGGGTCCGTCCGGGACAATCTTGATGTCACAGCCTGGAAAATAAAACACAAAATAAGAACGTGTGTCATGCGCACATCAAAGGAGCGAGACACAGAGAAAGAGAGAAGGAAAGAAAGGCAGAGAGAGAAAGAGAGAAAGAAAGGGAGAAGGAGAGAGAGAAAGGAAGAGAGGGGGAGAGAGAGAGAGAAGGAAAGGAAGGCAGAGAGAGAGAGAAGGAAAGGAAGGCAGAGAGAGAGAGAGAAGGAAAGGAAGGGAGAGAGAGAGAGAGAGAGAGAAGGAAAGGAAGGGAGAGAGAGAGAGAGAGAGAGCGAGGGACACTGCCACCGCCACGCACCCAGTCACCACTGCTCACCTGCTGCCACTGGTGTGTCTCCAACCACATGCCGGCATACACTGCAAGCCACCAGGTCTGCAATCTCTAATCGAGGCCAGAGTCAATGATGGCAGAGTCCATCTCACTGCACATGGCAACAACGCCTGTCCGCCCCTGCGCACACATGCAGCCGCACCCTAACCCCCCGCCGGCCAGCGCTGGCTGTCCGCCCTTGTGCACCCAGGCCCCACTGCTCACCTGCCGCCAACGGTGTGTCCACCAGTGGGCACACCACGTGCCCGTGCAAGCTCCAGGCCCCGGTCCCGCGACCATGGCATGCTCCACATCATGCGGACCCGCACCGTGGCCCAGCAGGTCCCACACATGACGCTGAGTCCTGAGGTATCAATGACAGAGACCACATCAGTGCACACGTCATCATCGCAGGCTGCACACCCGCTCAGCAATTTCGGGGCCACTATCCCTGTGCACCCCAGTCAGCACCACATGGTGGTAGGCCCGTGACGGCCACATGGCTTCGGGTGCCACTAACCTTGTGCAACCCCAGTCAGCACCACGTGGTGGTAGGCCCGTGACGGCCGCATGGCTTCGGGTGCCACTAACCCTGTGCAACCCCAGTCAGCGACAAGTGGTGGTAGGCCCGTGATGGCCGCATGGCTTCGGGTGCCACCAACCCTGTGCGCAACAACTCATGGGCCCTTTATGATTGAGAATCGTGGAACGTCCGTCCTCCAGTCACCTCCGACAGTGGGGAATGTGACGTGGTGGGCCCCTTATATTCGCGGGGTCACATGGCCTGTGACGCCTGTGCCGGATGGGTGTGGTGTGTGTGCAAACCTGCCCTCAGGGAGTGGCCGTGACATGCTGACAACTAGACCAGCGACCTGCAGACCACTAGCATGTAAACCTGCGAAATGTGGCTATGTGGCCCCCCCTCGGAGCGTTAGCGGAGTGGTATGGCCTAGCGTACGCCGGACCAGCGCAGGGCTTGCAACAATGACTCGGGGGCTCTGGCCGTGGTTCAGTCCATGTCCGGACAAGGAAGTGACTAATGCGTGTGTCCCTGTTGTAGTGTCTACGGCACCCGGAACGCAATCGGCAATGTAGGAAACTGTGACTGGAATCCCACTAAATGAGCATCATTGACGTTAGGGGGAATCACTGACCCTGCATTCATCCACACATCCATACATGAATGATGAAAGACAAGACACAGCAGTGCATTTCTGGATGTTTAATGCACATCCAGTGGAGTTTTGCAGCTGGAGAAGTACAGGGCCATGCCAGCGCCACTTCACAAATGGGCCAGTGGAGGGCCAGCCAGAGTCCATCGGGGAATGACAAGTACAGCGGAAGAGGAAGAATACAGTCCGCAGTCTGGTCGCCCTGTCATTGGTCACCAAACAGGATATGGCAGTCCATGTCGCGGTCTAAGGTGATTGCAGCAGAGTGTATCGGGGGTCAGTGGAAGGTCATGGGGCCATGTGCGGCACCAAGCGGAAACAGGCCAGGTGGCGGAGATGAATGCTAGTGCCTCCTTCTGATCTCAATCACATCCACCTCGTCCTCGGATGTGTGCTCTGCCTCACCTGTGGGTGCTGCAGTTCCGGCTGAGGCACTGTGTGCCACTGACACATCAGGGGCCGGAGGTGGATTGTTGGCTGCACTGTGTGGCAGTGACACATCAGGTGCCGGAGTGGAAATGTCTCCCGCACTGTGAGGCACTGACATACCAGGGGGCGGAGATGTGGATGGTGTAGGAGCAGCAGCATTCATCTGCGCCACGCCTTGTGGCAGCAATGCCATGATGATCTGCAGGGCATGGTAGATCCCAGCTACATTTTGCTGATGTGCAGCGGTGGCTGCCATCCTTTCCACCTCCATCCGCACCATGTCCTCCGTGAGCCTCCGCATGTGTGCCAGCTCACGGCTGAGATCGCTGGGGCAACTCTGAGCGGACAGGTGTTCTTGTCTCCGAGTCATGACTCCAGCGATGTCAGCCAGGGCTCATTGGAGACCATGGAGCAGCCTGTGGGTGTCCGTTAGGGACTGGAGGTGGTCCCTGATGGGACTCAGACACCCATGGATGGCGTCAAGTTTGGTAGCCATGAGGTTGAACCCCACCCACACCTGCTCAGCCATCTCCCTCTGGCCCTCCAACACACAGCGTTGGAAGGCCATGTGTTGTTCGTGGGGGTCCTGGGAGACAGCCGGGGTTGTGGGTGCCTCCTGTTGGGTGGTTTGTGGAGTGGGTGGGGTCTCCTCGAAGCAGCTGGGCTGCCCTGATCCTGGAGGTGAGTTGCGGATGAGTTCAATGATGTCTTGGATGGCTTCGGTGTCGATGCTGGGGGTGTCCTCCTCGTCATCAGTGAAGAGTGGCTGGGACTGCTCAGCAGGAGGTGTTGACAGTGCCTCTGCAATGTGAAGGGGAGATGCTGTATTACAATGTGTCCACATGTATGTAGCAGCATGGTACATGTTCACATTCAGACAGCATGGCAATGTACATTGTGACAGTCGGTAGATTAGGGCCATGATCCAGAGTCATTGTGGGTGTGCACTGTGCTTTGCTTGATTGTGCATGTGTGCCATTGTGGCCATCTCCCCCCGTCCCCCCAGTGCCTGGTGGTTACTCACCCTGTTGCTGTTGTGTTGTGTCATGTCGAGCAGTGTCCGCTCCCCCATCTCCTGCCACGGTCTCCACACTGATGACTGTCGACACCAGCTCCTCCATGTCATCCAGCTCCATGTGTGGCACTGGACTCCCACCATTGCTGCCTTCTGGTTGCCTGCGAGTTTCTCCTTGGTTTTGTGCTTGATGTCAATCCATCGCCTCTTGACCTCGTCCATTGACCTCTTGTGCTCTCCGACGGCATTCACCTTGTCCACGATGGACCGCCATATTCCTTTTTTGGTGCCCAATGACACGTTAGAGGTGACGAACAGTTCTTGATGGTGTTCCATCACCTCCGTGACCAGGATCCTATTCTCCTGCGGACCGAACTGCCTCTTCCTCTTCTTCTTGTCCTTGCCCTTCCCTGTCCCCGAGGGCCCAGGCTGGTCGTCCGGGGTGCTTGTGGGGTTCCGCTCGTCCTCTGCGCCTGCTCCGGCTGCCTCCATGGTGCTTCGGTGTTGGTTATTTTGTGTTTGTGGGTTTTTTCTACTTTTGTAGTGATTTTCCCCCCTGCCGTGTGTGTATTGCAGGCCTGGCGCTGCTTATCGCTGATTTCCTCATCGCGGTTTGGGCCATGGTATGTTTTTTCGCGTTGGGGTTTGTGTTTTTATCGCCGTCGCGGTGGTTGTATCGCGGACATTGGCCGCGTTTTTTGGGAAACTATCGCATGGTACCGCCGTGTTGTCAATTCCACGTTAAGACGGGGTTATTTTCACGCGATAGACTGCGATGTGTAAAGTTGCGTTAACCTTTTTTGCCGATGTTTAGCGCACGTTCTTGTGAATATACCCCTTAATCTTTATATGGCTTACAAGGGAAAACAGACATCAAGAATTTTCATTTCCAACTAATAAACATTAAAATGCAGCTCATTCTGAATTTCTCTTAATCACCCCACCCAAAAAATCCTCTGATATCGAAGAATGGATGAAGCATCTAACTGATCTCAATTGCCTTTCACAC
Organism: Calotriton arnoldi; assembly: GCA_963921515.1. NCBI lineage: Eukaryota > Metazoa > Chordata > Amphibia > Caudata > Salamandridae > Calotriton > Calotriton arnoldi. The sequence continues at coordinate 1,385,255 of CAWUFW010003923.1, read as the reverse complement.
ATTACAGATTCCACAATATCTCCAGGAATAAACCCTGACAAGAACTTGAACATGCAGGACACATCAGTACTGCCGCTAAAGGTGCCAACTTCCAAATGAACATCCTTAGGAAAATAAAACCTTTCCTCCCCCTTGATGACTTCAAATCGGTTGTTCAAGCCCTCATGATTTCCAGGTTGGACTATGGAAGTGCAACGCTCTGCGGCCTTCCTAGATCAACATTGGCTCCGCTAAGGGCTTCTCTTAACTCTGCTGCAAGTCTCATCACAGGATCAAAATGATACAAATGCATCACTCCTGATTTACAAGCTCTAAAATGGCTCCCATATGAGTCATGGCTTGAGGTAAAAATTGCCTGCATGTCTCATAAAGCCCTGCAACCCAACTCCCCATGGTAGCTTGCACAAAAATTGGAGTTATCTGGCAGCAGTAGATCTTTTAGAAGCTCTAGTTCCTTACTGCTGAAACCACAGAAATTCCATAAAAAGAAAACTTATAATCAAGCCTTTGCGGGTATTTCCCCAAGAATTTGGAACTTCCTTCCTCCTGAAATCAGACTGATTCCTTTAACCACTACATTTAAAAAGGAAATCAAAGTGCTTCTAATGAACACATTTTTACTTTAAGGCTCATGTACTCTCTTAGCCTGCCACATTGGGCCACTCTTTCTCTAACCATGTAATGTATTGGACTTCTTTGATCATGTATGTTTATATTTAGTGGGTGCCTGTAGATGCTGGCCTCTGGCTCAGAGGTGCATGTCCCTTATGCACTCGATGAATAGTGTATATCAAGTAAACAATTTGTCAAAAAGTATTAAAGTTGTCTTCAAAATTTAATCAATAAAGTTCATCTTTTACATCTGTAATCATTGTAATTTGACGATTGGTATTGCTTCATAACATCGCTTTCACATGATAAATGTTTCATCTATGCCCAATGCATTTCGGGCGAAAAGCCCTTCATCGGGGGCTAAGTAAACTGTAAAAATAAAGGAAATTTTGGGTTCAGTGCAAGACAACCACAAATATTTAAGATCAACGTAATAACAAACACATTGCAATCCATGTTTTTTTTGTAGTGTTTAAAGCGACTCTACATGCATACGCGGGAACGTTAAAAAGTATAAATGTGAGTTACGTAAATCCAAACGCCGGAATACTGCAATGCAATTGTGCATTCAATAGTAGGGGTTTGCTGTGTGCACGATGGATAATGTGCTTTTAAACAAGGTGCAACCGTTAGTTCGTGAAAAAATTGCGGGACTGGATAATCTATGCGTGTGATCTAATAGCTTATTTCACGTTAAAACTGGAGCGTTCCGTGAATAATAACGTACAAACCCAAGTACGACGTAAGTTGTTAGTATCTCGGTGTGTAAATAGGAATAAAATCGGTGTATCGGTAAAGATAAGACTTACGAGTGCTGTATCATCAGCGAGATCGCATGACGTTAAACTGTGTAAAGAAACAGAAATTAAAGAGTGCACAAGATTTGAATTAGCCCGAAAATGAGGTGAAAACGGACCGCAGGAGCGGTACAAGTTATAAAGGTGACTTACCCACGTAATAACGTGTCGTGGCGTGTTCTGTCCTTTAGTGCCTAGCAAGAAAAGCCGGTAAAATCCATTCACGCGTACTGCGTATTTAATGCGCGTGTGTCCCGGAAGTGAGCGTGTATACAAAGGACTACATGCATGGTAAAACGTGAAGACAGACTAGTAGTCTGCTCCCCGGTTTCATAGATTCGTGAACCATAAACAAAAGACAATTTCGATGATGAATCAGTGGGAGTGCAATAGTGTATCCTATCCTTATTATTATAACAAGAGAGATCCAGTAAAATGCATTCGCGTTTTCTAGGTGTAAAAAGCACGTGACTCTCAGGAGTGGGTATATATACAACGAACTACATGCGTAATGAAACGTAAAGACAGACTGGTAGTCTGCTCCCCGAGTCGTGAACCGTAAATGAAAAATGATTCCGTTAGTGAATCGGTGAATGTTAGTAATTAATGAGACTGGGATAAAAATAAAAGAAGTAAGTGAAAATGAGCGAGGATAACAGAATCGTCTGTGTATGGATGTAAACCAATTGTGTATAAGCTCGTGTACAACATAACATGTGTAATAAAGCGTTCGCAAATTTATCCAGTCTCAGCTGGGATCATCATACAACGTCCTAATAAAACATGAAGGCATGTATGATTGACAGCTAAACGAAGATTACAATTAAGATCTAGATCAAAGAAAACAGTTGAAATCAAAACGTTCATTTAACCCTTTGGGGCTGACGGTATCCACGTAATTTATCCAGTGTATTTCCCTGCGTAGCAGGTGTTGTGTGTTGTTACGTCCTTGTAAGATGGGAACCTGTTCTAAGACCAAGAAACGGAGTTGACTGACATTGTGCCGCATGATATTAAAGTGGCTGGCTATGGGAGATTTGAGGTTCTTCGTTCGAATATTACTCTTATGTTCATTTATTCTTATTCGAATCTTTCGCTCAGTTTTTCCGATGTAAACTAGGCCGCATGGGCATTTGAGCATGTAAATAAGGTTTTGACTATTACAAGTGGCAGTCACTTTAAGTTTTACAGGGTTACCTTTGTGTGGATGTCTGGTCACATTACCTTTAATAATAGAGTTGCAATTACCGCAATTTAAACAAGGGACGGTGCCTTTATATTCCACATCTTTTTGAACAGTAGATTTGTTCAGTATTTGTTTTAGATTCCTCGATCTTGTATAAGCGAATCGTGGTTGTGTATTGAATATTCCCTTGAAATCGGTTTCTGTACTCAACATAGGCCAGAATTTGAGAATTATTTTTTTGATTTGGTAACTCCTGGTTGAAAATTTTGAAACAAATACACTGCGACTTTCTTCTTTGTCACCGTGAATGTTTACAAGAAGTTCCTCTCGTGTTTTTGTGTCAGCTTTTGCTATCGCAGTTTGAAGAACATCATCCGGGTAGCTACGGTCCTTGAATTTTTCTATGCATGTCTCCATGCTTCTCTTATATAACTCATTCGTGGATGATATTCTTTTTAGACGCAGTAGCTGTGAGTAAGGAAGATGTTTCTTTAATGAGGGTTGATGGAAGCTGTGGAAGTGTAATAAATTGTTCCTGTCGGTGGGTTTAGTATAAACCGTGGTTATTAGTTGACCGTGATTGTTTATAACATAAGTGCCCAGAAAGGTGATTTGTTGTCTACTGATGGTAGAAGTAAATTCAATTAGTTCATCAATTTTGTTGAGGAGTTCAATGGCTTTGGTTAATTCAGTTTCCATGCCTTGCCATAAAATGAAAATGTCATCGATATACCTTTTATACAGGATAAGGTGTTTTTTCCAGGTTTCTTGGTTCAGGATATGATTTAGTTCAAAATGGTACATGAACAGATTTGCGTATGTTGGGGCGGCACAATTGCCCATAGATGTTCCAGAGCATTGTACAAAGACATTTTCCCCCCATTTAAAATATCTGTGATAGAGTGTAAAATGGATCAGTTCCATGAGAAAAACTTTTTGGTCCTCAGTTTTATTACTAGAAATGAGGAAGAATTCAACTGCCTGTATTCCTTTGTTGTGCGGAATGGAAGTGTATAGAGCTTTAACATCGATGGTGCATAAGATAGTATCTGATGTGACTAATGGTTTGATGGATTCCAAAATATTTAGAAAAGCAGTAGTATCCTTTATGTAGGTGCTCATTCCTTGTACTAACGGTTGAAGATGTTTATCCAAATATTTGCCTATTGGTTCATGTATGGAATTGATGGTTGAAACGATGGGTCTGAAAGGAGGTATAGTTGGGTGTTTATGAATTTTGGGTATCATGTAAATGTACAGTATTGCAGGATCAGATTTGATGAGATATTTTTTGTCATCGTTGGTGATGGTGCCATTCATTATCGCTGTATCAATGATTTTAGATAAGATCTTCATAAATTCCATGGTTGGGTCAAATGTCATTGCCGTATATGTATTCTTGTCTTGTACGTGTTCATTGACATTTTTTTCATAGAACTCTGTGTCCATGATAACCATTGCACCTCCTTTATCAGCTTGCCGAATGGTCACGTCTGTTGTTGCTGCTATTTGATTAAGAATTTGATATTCTTTGGGTGCAATGTTTGACCTTTTGGATTGAGTTTGTTTGAATGTCCTCCGTACTTCTTTATGAACAATAGTTTCAAATGAGTCGATCACTTTATGACTTACAGGTGCCATAAATGTACTCTTGGTTCTTAAGCCCAGGAGGGTGTTTTCTTGGGGACGTTGATTAGGTTCCACTATGTTACTAAAGAAATGTTTTAATCTTAATGTCCGAATGAATTTATACAAGCTGATCTCTGTCTCTAATATATTAGATCTGTAGGTTGGTACGAAAGAGGATCCTTTCTGTAGGATCTTCAATTGATCATCTGTAAATTGGTGAATAGAGATGTTGATTACGAGATTTTCTGACTCCTTGTTCCTTTTGCCACCGGTTTGTGGGTTAAAGAACTTCCTCCTGCTTCGTCGGGTGGCCTTAGGCCTCTTCCTAAAAAAGATTGATTATCATTATTATCCCTTAATGTACTTAGTCCTTCTTTTTCAAATCTCTCACGGGTTTGCTCACGAGGTAGAAGAGGTCGTTGTTGTGTGTCATCAGATGAGGATGCGTCTGTGTCTGAGTTCCTTCCTGTGTTTCTTCTTTGTGATCTTCTTTGGGCATAAACCTCAGCCCAGTTATAAACCTCTCCAAGTTTGTAATCATATGTATCTCTTTTGAATTTCCTTATTTTTTTTTCATTAATTTCTTTTGTGTATGATTCTAGTTGCTCGTTGAGGTCTGCTAGTGTTTTGTCCCAATCTTCTTTGGACATGGTCTCTGTAAGTTCCTGTTTTAACTGTGAGATCTCTTTATTTAGGTATTCCAAAATTTTAGATAGCTCTTCAATGATGAGTAAAATAAGGTCCAATGAACACTTGTTTAGGATCGCTTGCCATTTTTCAGTAAACTTCACATTGTTCTTACAAAGTGTAGATTTTAAAGAAATTCTTAATCCTCTAGGAATTCTTTGGACTTTATGATATTTTATTAGTGTCGATGCATGTAATCGCTGGTTAATGGTTCTTTTGGATATATACAGAAGTTGTTTGACGTTGGATTGAATCGATCCGGTGCTTGCGCTGAGTCCTTCTGTTTCCTCTATTAAAGAGTATATCCTTTGAGTTTCGTCAGGTGTAAATACGAATGTTTCTGCTCTTGATTCTGTAATTTTAGCAATTTCATCAAAATTCATGTTGGTGGGTGCGTCCTAGGATTCACTCAGGTGTGTAATTGAATCAAGACGTAGATTCCTAATAGCGCACTCCTTGTTAACAAAGGTAATAGAATGGTAAAATAGGTCGGTGGTGCAGTTAGGGTGAATCCTCCTGAGTGAGAGGATAATCTTTAGGATGCCTGTAGATGCTGGCCTCTGGCTCAGAGGTGCATGTCCCTTATGCACTCGATGAATAGTGTATATCAAGTAAACAATTTGTCAAAAAAGTATTAAAGTTGTCTTCAAAATGTAATCAATAAAGTTCATCTTTTACATCTGTAATCATTGTAATTTGTCGATTGTTATTGCTTCATAACTTTGCTTTCACATGATAAATGTTTCATCTATGCCCAATGCATTTCGGACGAAAAGCCCTTCATCGGGGGCTAAGTAAACTGTAAAAATAGAGGAAATTTTGGGTTCAGTGCAAGACAACCACAAATATTTAAGATCAACGTAATAACAAACACATTGCAATACATGTTTTTTTGGTAGTGTTTAAAGCGACTCTACATGCATACGCGGGAACGTGAAAAAGTATAAATGTGAGTTACGTAAATCCAAACGATGGAATACTGCAATGCAATTGTGCAGTCAATAGTAGGGGTTTGCTGTGTGCACGATGGATAATGTGCTTTTAAACAAGGTGCAACCGTTAGTTCGTGAAAAAGTTGCGGGACTGGATAATCTATGCGTGTGATCTAATAGCTTATTTCACGTTAAAACTGGAGCGCTCCGTGAATAATAACGTACAAACCCAAGTACGACGTAAGTTGTTAGTATCTCGGTGTGTAAATAGGAATAAAATCGGTGTATCGGTAAAGATCAGACTTACGAGTGCTGTATCATCAGCGAGATCGCATGACGTTAAACTGTGTAAAGAAACAGAAATTAAAGAGTGCACAAGATTTAAATTAGCCCGAAAATGAGGTGAAAACGGACCGCAGGAGCGGTACAAGTTATAAAGGTGACTTACCCACGTAATAACGTGTCGTGGCGTGTTCTGTCCTTTAGTGTCTAGCAAGAAAAGCCAGTAAAATCCAGTCACGCGTACTGCGTATTTAATGCGCGTGTGTCCCGGAAGTGGGTGTGTATACAAAGGACTACATGCATGGTAAAACGTGAAGACAGACTGGTAGTCTGCTCCCCGGTTTCATAGATTCGTGAACCATAAACGAAAGACAATTTCGATGATGAATCAGTGGGAGTGCAATAGTGTATCCTATCATTATTATAACAAGAGAGATCCGGTAAAATGAATTAGCGTTTTCTGGGTGTAAAAAGCGCGTGACTCTCAGGAGTGGGTATATATACAAAGAACTACATACATAATGAAACGTAAAGACAGACTGGTAGTCTGCTCCCCGATTTCGTAAAGTCGTGAACCGTAAATGAAAAATGATTCCGTTAGTGAATCGGTGAATGTTAGTAATTAATGAGACTGGGATAAAAATAAAAGAAGTAAGTGAAAATGAGCGAGGATAACAGAATCGTCTGTGTATGGATGTAAACCAATTGTGTATAAGCTCGTGTACAACATAACATGTGTAATAAAGCGTTCGCAAATTTATCCAGTCTCAGCTGGGATCATCATACAACGTCCTAATAAAACATGAAGGCATGTATGATTGACAGCTAAACGAAGATTACAATTAAGATCTAGATCAAAGAAAACAGTTGAAATCAAAACGTTCATTTAACCCTTTGGGGCTGACGGTATCCATGTAATTTATCCATTGTATTTCCCTGCGTAGCAGGTGTTGTGTGTTGTTACGTCCTTGTAAGATGGGAACCTGTTCTAAGACCAAGAAACGGAGTTGACTGACATTGTGCCGCATGATATTAAAGTGGCTGGCTATGGGAGATTTGAGGTTCTTCATTCGAATATTACTCTTATGTTCATTTATTCTTATTCGAATCTTTCGCTCAGTTTTTCCGATGTAAACTAGGCCGCATGGGCATTTGAGCATGTAAATAAGGTTTTGACTATTACAAGTGGCAGTCACTTTAAGTTTTACAGGGTTACCTTTGTGTGGATGTCTGGTCACATTACCTTTAATAATAGAGTTGCAATTACCGCAATTTAAACAAGGGACGATGCCTTTATATTCCACATCTTTTTGAACAGTAGATTTGTTCAGTATTTGTTTTAGATTCCTCGATCTTGTATAAGCGAATCGTGGTTGTGTATTGAATATTCCCTTGAAATCGGTTTCTGTACTCAACATAGGCCAGAATTTGAGAATGATTTTTTTGATTTGGTAACTCCTGGTTGAAAATTTTGAAACAAATACACTGCGACTTTCTTCTTTGTCACTGTGAATGTTTACAAGAAGTTCCTCTCGTGTTTTTGTGTCAGCTTTTGCTATCGCAGTTCGAAGAACATCATCCGGGTAGCTACGGTCCTTGAATTTTTCTATGCATGTCTCCATGCTTCTCTTATATAACTCATTCGTGGATGATATTCTTTTTAGACGCAGTAGCTGTGAGTAAGGAAGATGTTTCTTTAATGAGGGTTGATGGAAGCTGTGGAAGTGTAATACATTGTTCCTGTCGGTGGGTTTAGTATAAACCGTGGTTATTAGTTGACCGTGATTGTTTATAACACAGGTGTCCAGAAAGGTGATTTGTTGTCTACTGATGGTAGAAGTAAATTCAATTAGTTCATCAATTTTGTTGAGGAGTTCAATGGCTTTGGTTATTTCAGTTTCCATGCCTTGCCATAAAATGAAAATGTCATCGATATACCTTTTATACAGGATAAGGTTTTTTTTACAGGTTTCTTGGTTCAGGATATGATTTAGTCACATCAGATACTATCTTATGCACCATCGATGTTAAAGCTCTATACACTTCCATTCCGCACAACAAAGGAATACAGGCAGTTGAATCCTTCCTCATTTCTAGTAATAAAACTGAGGACCAAAAAGTTTTTCTCATGGAACTGATCCATTTTACACTCTATCACAGTTATTTTAAATGGGGGGAAAATTTCTTTGTACAATGCTCTGGAACATCTATGGGCAATTGTGCCGCCCCAACATACGCAAATCTGTTCATGTACCATTTTGAACTAAATCATATCCTGAACCATGGATTTTACCGGCTTTTCTTGCTAGACACTAAAGGACAGAACACGCCACGACACGTTATTACGTGGGTAAGTCACCTTTATAACTTGTACCGCTCCTGCGGTCCGTTTTCACCTCATTTTTGGGCTAATTTAAATCTTGTGCACTCTTTAATTTCTTTTTCTTTACACAGTTTAACGTCATGCAATCTCGCTGATGATACAGCACTCGTAAGTCTTATCTTTACCGATACACCGATTTTATTCCTATTTACACACCGAGATACTAACAACTTACGTCGTACTTGGGTTTGTACGTTATTATTCACGGAACGCTCCAGTTTTAACGTGAAATAAGCTATTAGATCACACGCATAGATTATCCAGTCCCGCAACTTTTTCTCGAACTAACGGTTGCACCTTGTTTAAAAGCACATTATCCATCGTGCACACAGCAAACCCCTACTATTGAATGCACAATTGCATTGCAGTTTTCCGTCGTTTGGATTTACGTAACTCACATTTATACTTTTTCACGTTCCCGCGTATGCATGTAGAGTCGCTTTAAACACTACCAAAAAAACATGGATTGCAATGTGTTTGTTATTACGCTGATCTTAAATATTTGTGGTTGTCTTGCACTGAACCCAAAATTTCCTCTATTTTTACAGTTTACTTAGCCCCCGATGAAGGGCTTTTCGCCTGAAATGCATTGGGCATAGATGAAACATTTATCATGTGAAAGCGATGTTATGAAGCAATAACAATCGACAAATTACAATGATTACAGATGTAAAAGATGAACTTTATTGATTAAATTTTGAAGACAACTTTAATACTTTTTTGACAAATTGTTTACTTGATATACACTATTCATCGAGTGCATAAGGGACATGCACCTCTGAGCCAGAGGCCAGCATCTACAGGCATCCTAAAGATTATCCTCTCACTCAGGAGGATTCACCCTAACTGCACCACCGACCTATTTTACCATTCTATTACCTTTGTTAACAAGGAGTGCGCTATTAGGAATCTACGTCTTGATATATTTAGTGGGTTACATTGTCTCTGTGGTAACCTCTTGCTTCATCTTGGGAGCCACCCATCCTGCTTAGCTCAAGTTTTGTTATTTGTGTTACCGTTTCTGTCTTCTTGACCATTTGTAAAGTACTCTGATACCCTCTTGGGTCATGTTCGCGCTATATAAAACCTTATAAATGAAATAGAATAAATAAAAATGTCAATTAAAGGGATAGGTGCAGCTTTTTAAAAAAAATACTTCTCATTTGGGAACACACTGAAGTCCCACAGACCACTGCCTGTACCTTGCAAGAGCACTGATAATATTACCAAAAAGGAATTTCTGCACAGGAGCTGCTTCTCCTCTGAAAATCAGTTACCACTCCTACTAGGAGGTTGGTAACTAATCAGTAGTGATAGCAGTCAATGCAAATCCCAAATGAGAAGGAGACTCCTCTTTCTCGCCTGGCCTATTTATATTTTGCAAAAACCCTTTTATCGAGTCAGAAAGACTTGAGTGCTTTATATATTTTACAGGTTGTTTTGCAGTCAGTAGGCCTGTGTTTTTTTGAATCACAGTCTTCGCAACTGCAAAACACTTTTGGACATACAGCACTTAGGGGCATATGTACAATAAACTGCTGGAGCACAGAGTTAGAGCCACTGGAGCTGTTCCTACATATGACACTTCAGTTGTGCATGCCTCTTGTAAAATAGGCCCAATGTATGTCAAAGGGGAGCCCACTCACATGGTACTTTATCCAAAGGTATGCCAGGCTGAATCTGACACATCTAAACATATCTAATACATGTTGGCATTCAATTGTCTAATAGCATCTTTGGAGATGCACGGTACATGTCTGAACAATATCTGGTACTCTGCAGCACTGACAGGTACAGAACTCACTTAACTTAAGGACCAGGGACGCATAATGAGTAATGTATGTTGCATACTCATTTCCTGGTTTAAAAATGAGGAGGGCATGAGTATTGCTATACCTTGCTGAATATGTTATGTGAGTTATGTAGGTGCAGAGACTCATGGAAGTCAGCTGCCATAGTGAAATATAGTTGTTCTGAGCCTAAGAGCTGGTTCCGCAAATTGGTCATCAGTTGCATGTTTTGGTTCATTATATGTGTGTACACTTCAGCCTGCCTTACCGATGTGTATCATTCAGGCTTGCCAACTGAGTCATTAGATCAATTACAACCTGAAGGGTTACATAGCCAATTGCTATGCATATGTACTGTGCTTCAGTTGCCTACAATATATGTGTTCTAATTTAACTGATTTCTTTTTTTATATGTTATGTCTTGTAGGTGGATCTGCCACATACACAGTTGGAGAAGTCGATAGATTCAAGGACCCAAATGTTACTAGTGAGTGCCTTCATGAATGCTAATTGTGTAGTGCAAGGAGTATGTGATGCAAGATGCTGTGTAATTTGGCAGACTTATTGTGTATCCCTATCACAAAGAAACATATGTAATATGAAGACTAGGTCAGAAAAGTTGATGTTAAATGTAGCATGTGCATTAGCCTCTGACGAATGTCGAGAAGAATACATTGCCAATCTGGAATGGACCACATGATAGTTGACTTGAAAGAGGAGCCATGATCATACTGGAAGACTATGTGAAAATATGTGGTAGTAGAGTAACAGCTGAATATGGATGTGGATGTAAAAACCTCTAAATGCATGTCAGTTGCACATGCTATGACATTGGGAGCACACAATAAGCTGTGGCATGGTCAACCATGGACTTACAACTACTCAGATAGGAGATGTTTCATATGTCCCTGTGTTATGTGAGTTACCTATCCAGCCTCCAATGTTACATCTAATACCTGGCAGGTGTTCAGTATATGTAGCAATGTGTCCTGATATGTGTCCTTGCCATATCAGGTTCACTTCGTTGTGAGACAATGCATGTACTTTGCAGACATTGCACATCTTACTGTGGCTAATGCAAATGGAATAAAGGCTCACAAAGATATGGTAAAGCAATATGCGGAGGAGGTGGCTTCTGGTAAATGATGTCTCATCCCTAATGGACCACCAACAGGTCAATCAAAGGCAAAGATGTTGGAGCAGGCAAAGGTACCTCTAGGGGACTGGTACTAGCTAAGTCTGGGCAGTGAACTCCACTCCGCTCGCGTAGTTTGTGGAGATTTTGGCACTCCGCGTTACGCGGAGCTCACGAAGTTCCTAAAAACTCCGGAGCAGAGTTTTTTCCTCGCTCACGTTCATCAACGTTAAGTTGGTGAGCGCGAGCGAGGAAAATCCACCTCCCGGCGAGATTTTTTCTCGTTCGCGATCGTCAACATCAAGTTGGCAAGCACGAGCGTGGAAAATCAACCTCCTGGCAAGATTTCTCAACGCAGGCGGTCAGATTTCTCATTGCGATTGGTCGCATATGCTCACGACCACTCACGTTGAGAAACTGTCCGTTCGCGTTGAGAAAGCTGTCACTCGAGTAAAAATCGACTCGAGCTACAGAAAGAAAGCAGCGCGCGCTTGCGCTGTGCATGGTGCCGTTTGCGATGATTGCGCAGTGCAGACAAGCACCTGGCACTGAAAATCACAGCAAAAAGCATTTATCCAACGCACTCCGCCGCTTGCGGAGCTCCGCATAGCACAGCGGAGTTTTTTTTGCACTTCGCGGAGTTTCACGTAGCAGAACTCTGTGAACTCTGCCCAGGCTTAGTACTAGCTTATTTGAGCAGGACATGCAGAAGGACATTTTCGACGTTAAGTTGAGCGTGGCGGTGCTGGAGCACAAATGGACCAGATGATAAGCCTCCTAGAGTATGTAAAGCAGGCAGTGGGGAGACAGTGGCCCCATTGAGCCACAGGGAGCCTTCCTGTGCTCTCCCCTGTACATTGATTGTTTTTGTTATTAATGGTTTTATAGCTCAGTTTAGGTTAGTTAGTGGAGTTATAGTGTAAGGGTAGTAGTTTTAGGGGTTTGGTAGAGGTGGTTTCAATTTAAGTGGGTTGGGGTACTTTGTGTTTTTTTGGGGTGGGGGTTGATGTGCTATATATGTTTTTAAAAAAACAAAATATACAAAATAAAAAAATATATATGGTTGTTTAGGATTATATGTGTTAGTTAGTGGATGTTTAGGTGTACTTTATGTTGTCCTTGTACATAGACGTGTATTAATGGGTGTTGGGGTTGATGTTTATCAATGCGTGCTATATGTGTAGAGTAAACTAGGTTAAGTTAAGGTACTTTTAGATAGTATTTAGGATAAGGTAGTGTAGGTTAGGTTAGATTAGTTAATTAGTGTAGGTTAGGTTGTTTTAGTCATATTATGTTTTCAGTTGACATTAAGGGCCCAATTCTGATGCGGGTTGGAAAAGCTTCCCGACTGAGGGCCTGAGTCTGATGCGGTTAGGAAGGCCTCCTAACGGCATTTGCTCCTTCCAAATCGGATCGGGAACGTGTCTTCCCGACCGAGGGCCCAATTCTGATGCGGTTAGGAACAAATGTTCCCATTGAAGTCAATGGGAGTTCAACCAAATCGTATCTGGAAGCATCCGGATGCATCCTACTCCGCCGGTCGGACTTTCCCGATCCGAGTGGGTCGGACACCATTTCCCAACCGATTCGGTCGGGAAGCTTTTCCAACCCGCATCAGAATCGGCCCCATAATGTCATTGTTTGCTACATACAGGTCTACATCATGATTTACTGTGTGGGAGTTAGCATGTCTGCCCGGGTAATATTATGTACATGCATTTGTCCTTGCTAGCAGTGTTTGTCACCATGTGTGAGTAGGTGATTTACCTATGGAATGGGAGCTGTCAGGTTGACCATGGCTTTACATAACCTATCTGAAGCCATTGTTGAGCAGTGTATGTGGCAATCTTGATGTGAATGGATACACAGTGCAACACATGTATTCACATATGATTTCGTTGTGTGGGTACGTCAGGCGACATGCATTGGAGGGATGCTGTGGTCAAAACATTCTCTCAAGTTGAAGGTTTTATGACTCACACACTGATGCCTGCCCCGTTCACACTCATACTTGCATTGTTTGCTTGTCAGACCAATGTTGTTTGCTTGGTAGTATCCATGGGTAGACCTGGCACCTGTGGTGTGACTTCATTCACAATTAACATTGACTGCATGATAGCTGTTGCCCTTCATGCTTGCAACCTTGAGTACACTTGCTAGTCAACACACACATAGGGTTAACCAAATATGTTTCACTCTCACAGTCTAGTATTGTCCCTGACTCCAAACAACACATGTCCCTGTGGCAAGTAGTTAGTGTATTTGCCTCACAGAATGAGCAATGTCCAACTTGGTCCAGACTCCAACAGACAGACAACACACAGGTAGTACTATGTGTATTTACTTACATGTGCTGATACTTAAGCTACTCATAGGGACTGTTCATAGGACAGCAACCCCAATAGATGTTTTGAGCCAGTGAATGTCCAGACAGAGTTCATGGGGGGGACATGGCATGGGGCATGTGGAGGAGAGGAGTGCTTCAGTGAGGAGGATAGCAACATTGACAGTCCACAAATGGTTGAGATCAACGGGGGGAAAGCGTATTGAGGACAGTGTCAACTGATTTTCCCTGGCATGCTCCTAAGCACAGGGCAAAGGAGAGAGTGGGAATGTGACACAGATAAATTCTACTGGACACTTTTGCGTGAGAAAGAGGTGTAGTCCACATCTTCCTCCTCTGATGTATGCAGTGGCTCCCGTGAGGGGGATGTTGTAGGTGCAGGAGCAGAGGGAGGCACACACACATCAGGGGCTTAAGACATGGATTCCATGTCTGCAGCAGCATTTATCTGTGCCAACACATGAGGCAGCACAGCATCGAGGAAGATCTGTTGGTTTTGCAACACAGCAGCAACATCCCTATGGCAGGCAGCCATGGTAGCAATGTGGGAGTCCTGCTTTCGCTCCATGGACTCCAAGATGGTTCTGATTGCCCGCAGCTGGTTAGCAACCTTGCTGGTGCAGCTTTGGCAGGTGATTTTCTCATGCCTGTGCCTCAAGTCACCACCGATGTCAGTCAGGAACTGCTGGAGGCCATGAAGTGGAGAGCAGGTTCCTCTTATGGCTGCAGTGTTGTTCCTAGTGGGACTGAGGCACCCACAGACTCCCTCTCTGATGGCCGCCAGGGTCTCCATCCCCACCTGCACCTGGTCTACCATCTCCCGCTGGAATCCAATGGCAGTATGTTGGAAAAGTATTTGTGGGTCCTCAGAGTCCAGGGCTCTGGGTGGGCTAGCAGGTGGTGTCTGTTGGTTGGTATGTGGATCATGTGGAGACACCACAATGCTGTTGACCCTCCCTGTGTCCGGAGATGGTGTCTTGATGAAGTCCAGAATTTTTGGGATGATTTCCTGGTTGAGGGTTTGCAGGTTGTCATCCACATCATCGCTGAAGTCCGGGGCAGCCTGCTGTCCATTAGGTGAGGGTTCTTCCTCTGCAATTAGATGGACAAATGCTATTGATGATCTCTGTTAGATGTTGACATGACTACTCCAGTTGACAATCAAGGTTCCATATTTATCACTTTCAGTTCCTCTTTTGTTATACCTGGGTATTGATTACATATTGCATTGCATTCCCCTTTCAAATGGTTCGATCTCAGCATTGTTCTCACTACCACTGTGTGCCTACTCTAAGGAGATGGGCTCTGTTATAGTAGTTAGATTATGATCACAAACGTCCACCCCATTTCATCATGACCAGAGTTGGTTATCTGCAGAGTGTCACACATTGTTTTATCCAGACTTATGCACTTATATGTGTACATTCCTTTTCTGGCTGATCCCAATTTGGTCCTGGCAGCTGACTTACTGCCACACAGTGGTGAATGAATGAAATGAATGAAATTTGTACTTGTAAAGCGCACCCATACCCCCAAAGGGGTGTCCAGGCGCTGTACGCATACCGCTGTGGAACCCTTCCTGGCTTTTCCCTGTGAAATGTCCACTCCTGGGCACCCCCAGGGTGAAGCCAGGCATCCCAGCGCTGTTGGGGCCGTTGTGGAGATTAAGCAAGCTATTGCCCAGAGTTGCAGAGTGGGACCCATGATTAGAATAGGCACCGAGGCGAGAATTATCAGGTCCGAGGAAATTGAGCCCAAGACCCGCCGAGGCGGGATTTGAACCCTGGTCCCGGGCCAGATCTCTGCATCAGGGTCTGCCGCTCTAACTATTGAGCCACACTTCTCCACTGGTGGAACCCAGATCATATAATGACTCTCATGTGCCTATGACACCTAGATCATGCGTGACCATATCCAATCGACTGACATGGCAGGCTGTTATTGCGTGATATGGGTCAGGCAGCACCCCACATGATAGTAGTGTGGGAAATGGTGACATGTGCCTACCCAGTTTCTAAAACAACTGGGCACATCCACTTCAGCCTCTGACCTTCCCGGACTCGTGTCCGGTCTCATATCCCTTGACAGTTCCCTGTTTTACATCCTCCGACTTATACATGTGGCACTACATGTGGCACAGTGAGACATGTTTGGTACAGATATTGTCCTGGCACATACTACATCTTCACCCAGGTCCACATGACATATAGAATGTAGTACCACAATGGGCTGTTGTCTGTCATTCCTAACCAGCTGCAACACAAGTGTGACCCAATCAGACACTGCAGTGCATGTGTATTGGTGAGGGCACCTTGCAGTACATATGTCCCTTCTCACCTCCTTGCTATGCATTGTCTCCCCATTCAGACAGAGTGGCAGTTCAATGTGCACAGCAAGCACCTACTATGCACTGCACTAGTAGGAGCCCACCACAGCCACATGCCATCTTTTGCTTCAACACATGGTCCTCTGGTGTACATCACTTGTATTCAACCCCACACCCAGTCAAATTTAGTAGATGAGAGGAGTTTATGTGGTCTCTACCATGGTAGCTGAAACTTTTGTGCTCTGACACTGCATGCCAGGACAGCTGCGTGCAATGTAGTTTAATCTAGGCTACTATTGACATGGCTCTTGGAATGTCCTTATGTGGTCACAAATTCCCCCTCCTCAGGTGGGTTGTTGCCATGGTTTGTAGGCTAGATTAGTATGCATGGGCCCAGGTGAGTCAGAGGGGCATATTTACAAGAATATGGTGCAGCGTGGTGCTGCAAGCAATTTTGCTGCACCAAGCAGCGAGAGTGCCTGAGCTGGCGCTAGGCAGCCTACAGTGCATCAGCACAGAGGAAAGCACAGGGATGCATAGTATTGTTGTAAATGCAACACATTCCTGCACTTTCCTAATGAAGCAGCTCACCGCAGGAAGATGGCTTGCAGCACTGCACTGTGTCATTATCTTGTACATATTCCCCCATGCTTTTTCCTTTGTATTCTGGGTATTTATAGTGACTGATGTACATTCAACTGCAAGTGCCAGTATGCAGTGAACGGTGAACATGGACTAGTGCTGCACTTCACACATGGAAGGGATACAGGTGACAGAGCTGGACTGAGCTGTGCAGCATGTAACTGGGCAGTGAGACTTCAATTTATGTTATGCTTAACCATAGATGAGCCAGCATACTACCCTTTGGCCTGCAGTCAGTGCCGTGGAGCACTGGAACATAGTTGTCTGCACTGCATGACAGGACCTAGTTACCCTCATTGCCCTTTGTTGCAACCTACCCTGTTGCTGTTGTGGTTCGACATTACCAGCACTGTCCTGTTTGCAACTCCTGCCACCGATCGCCCACCAAGGGTTCCAGCTGCTCATGGACTTTTACCTCTGGTCTGCATGGTGGCCTTGAGGTTGTTTGCCAGTTTTTTTGTCCTGCGCTTGCACTCACGCCAGCGCTTTTTGCAGTCACTCACTGTCCTCTTTGCTTCTGCAATGCTGTTTACCTTGTCCATAATGGTCTGTCATATGGCCTTTTTCCTGCTAATGACATTTTGGAGATGACGAAGAGCTGTTGTTGGTGCTCTGTCACATCAGTGATCAGGATCTTATTCTCCTCCTCATTGAACTTGCACTTCCTCTTCCCCTGGAACTCTGTTAGGACATGCTGGCTGGTACTAGAGTCGCTGTGGTTGTTGTCTTAGGCTCTGCTCTCTGCTGCCTTCTCCATGGCTGCTTTCAGGTAAATGTGCCGATTTTTTTTTTCCACACAGCAGAATTTTTTTAACTTTTTTTTTTTAGCTAGGCACACAAAAGTGACCCTAGGACGGCTAGCGTCTATTTACGAGAAGCAATTCAGCCCAGCCTCACTTTTGCAGCAGTTTCTTTACAACAAGGAGCACAAAACAGCATCAGTTTTAATGACTCTGGCTACCTACTTATGCCATGGTGTGCCGTTTTGTAAATATGACACATCCATTGTGTAGGAGTCTTTCATACCATGGCGTTAATTTTTTAGGTGCATCGCTGAGGTAATGCAGCAATGTGCCAGTTCTTGTAAATATGCCCCATGGTCTTAAAACACAAATCGATGTGTAATACATTTGTTAACGGCTCAAACTCTGTCCTTCAGTTTGGAAGCACTGATCACGTCAAGAAGGTTCCTGAGCCTCAAAGTAGGCAGTTTATCTAAGCACACAACTCACTTTGAATGGATTTTCAACAATGAGGGATTTGATCAAAAATTAAGTAAAGCCAGTATTTAACACTGTGCCTCAACTCTGCTTCACATACAGTAGAAAACAGCATATTGACAAAGTCATTCACAAGTTTAAATTTGATTTACATGGATAAAGGGGTAGATTACTCATGCCAAGGAATTCACAAAAGATGACCTTGCATTCAAAAATCCTTTTACTCACCTGCAAAATTACTCCACCGCCCTGTAATATAACAAGAGAGCAAATAATGTGCAAGAAGTGCTCAGTAGGTTTTTCAAGATGTGCCTTCAAAATCTGTGAACGTCCACAAGCACACGAGTCGATTCGTTTTCATAAACGTTCTGAGACCACTTGCTACCGAAGAAATGGAGAGTTAGTCCTGTTAAGAGCTGGAATCAATCCTCGTTATCATCCTCGTCATCATAAATCCTATTTTAGACCAGTTATAAAATATAAAATCGAAGAGTAAATCCCTTTTTAGTGTGGTAAGGGGAGCAGAACACCATCAAAATAAACGGTGGTGCAGGAGAAGAGGATTCTCCATGATAAAATATGTGTTCCAAGTTGAGTAGGAAAACATTTAGGGCCTAATTCACAAAAAAAAGATATTTCGTGTATGGTGATTTATGATCCTGCATGAATTTTGTTTCAAACATATTATGAATTGACAAAATATTCCAATGGTTCACCTGGAAGCTGCAGCATTTGCAGGCATAATCCATGGAATGTTTTGAGAACTCTATTTATTACTACAATACACAATTGTATGGAGGGTAGAATTATGCACTGCCATATGTCAGCGCGTGTGTGCAAAGTCACGTTTTTGGTGCTTTTTTTTTTGCCTCAACAAGAATCCCATTTCCACATACCTACATGATGTTTGCAGCTTCTCATCACAGAAAGTGATTTGTTCCTGCCCCTGGCACGTTCAAAGTTCTAACTATCTCCATTGTGGATAAAGGCTGTAGACAATTTCTTGAATGGCAACAAAATGTGGTGACAGTGGGCGTTCAAAAACTTTCAAGGCTCTTAAAACTCCATCTCACTACCATTTGTGTGAGGGTTAGTCCTGAACAATATTTCACAGTTGTAAGACAATAACAAAAAGGAATTAAGGGGCATATTATCAAGGCGGCGTTAATGAATTATCGCCGCTTTAGCGTCCGTTTTCGGACGAAAAGCGGCGATAATTTTATCGCCTAATTAACAAGGACACGCTAGCGCGTGATTCCTGCATTAGCGTCCGTTTTCTGCACGCCTCCCATCGCAACGCTAATGAGATGCAAAGGAGGCGTGCCTGTGAAAACAACATGGGGAAATATCGCTACCCCAGGTATCGCCATATCAACAACGTGGGTTAGCGATATTTTCAATCGCGTTAAGTATGCCTTAACGCAGGAATTTAACGTCTGCTAAATTCCTGACTAAGGCATACCTAACATGGGGGGTGGATTGTGTGGCTAAGACCACAGGCCCTATCACCAAGGATATCGCCGTTTTCCATGGGACATCGCTGGAAAACCAGCGATGTTCCATGGAAAACATTGCTATCACTGGAAAATTATCGCCTTTGCGCTAAGCGTTGTTAATACAGAGCTAGCATGGCGATAATTTCCAGCGATAGCCGGCGATAGGATTCCTCGCGCTAACAGCGGCCAGCGATAATTATCGCTGCCGCTTGATAATATGCCCCTAAAATATTTACAGCTGCTCGGTCATCTTTAGGGAAGGACTGGCAGTTGTGTACAATACAATTTGGGCTGGTTATGAGCTCAAATGGATTTGTAAATCGTTCCCTTTGATCCATTGCTCAAGAGCCTTGCTATTTTCCAATGGGTGATAGTAAAGTAAAAATATGTGCTTCTTATTAAAAATGACTGCAAAGAAAAAAACAACTCTGGGGCTTATTTACAAGAGACCTGCGCCGATGGAGCGTCACTTTTTTGACACCCCGGTGGCACAGGCATCTCACTCAAATCTATGAGGCAACGCAAAGCCACCCTGTGTGGCTTTGCATGGCCTCATAGATGTGGAGTAGGGCAAGGCAGTGCAAAGCACTGCATTGCCTTATGCTGCATCAAGGAGGAGTTTCATGGGCGATGCAGTGGGTGTTCCCACGCAACACCCATGGATTTTGACAGAACCCCAGATTTACAAAATCTTTTTTTATTTTTTTTAGCAGAATCGATCAAAAGTACAGTAGCAAGTAAAATGAATACAGAACTAAAGACATAAGATGTACCATAAAGTAATATCTTGCTTCGCATTAGGCCTGATTATCAACAATAAATATATGAAACATGAGCAATTGATAAAAATGTACTAAGGCGATCATGAATCATGAAGATTAGCACAAGGGCAGTCCATACATTAAAGATTGCAAAAATCCATAAGACTAAACCAAATTTACACAGTACAGATAAGATGAATAAAGTGCCTTTGTGCCTCGTACAGTCGCTACTTGTAAGATTACATCAAATCAAATATCTCAATTATGTGTAATAAAAGTAGGATAGCAGCAATGAGCAAGAAACTGTCTAATAACAAACCAGTAAAAATGCCAGAAACAGGAGACACAACATCTCAACGCCTTCTAAAACCTCTGAAATCAGGAAGAACAACTACAATGGAACCATATAGCGGAATACTAAAGTGCAATTGTGCCGTGGCTACTTAAACATGCTGAAAAACTTGCAGTTGACATGGATCTTCAATAAGACCACCTGCACCTTTTTAAAATTCCTGAAATGTAAACAGCGATCAAGTTATTAACTGATTACACTAATAAATGTAGGGGTCTGTCTTTTCAATTAAGTCAAGATACTGCCAAGAGGCATCAGATCTCTTTAAAACCCCAACCCATCTTGCATAAGCCTCCTCAAACTTCTTTGTTCTGAGCATTTTTTTGAGACAGTCTTGGTATGTTGGAACCCTGCATGTTCTCCACTTTTGTAAAATTGAGGAGTGAGCAATTAAGAATGCTATCAATATAAACACCTACACCCATTTGCCGATGCTGGAGCTATGACTTTGCTTAAGAAGCCCAAAAAGTACCAAACAAGCTCCTGGATCTATCTTAGCCTGGCGACCAAGACTGAGAGCAGAGAAGAGCTTTATCCAGAACTGCCCCAGCTTTTGACAAGTATAAAAAATATGGAGCCAGGCCAAAGCCCCCGCTGCTAGCATCGAAAGTAATGATCTTGACCGAGGGGTACATTCTATGAAGGGTTGCAGGAGTATAGGACACCATCCATTGAGACAAAAAAAACATCCTCTTAAAATTAGTCATTCTTAATGACCTATAGCCTGTTACCAAGATGGTCTGCCAATCATTCTCAGAGAGGCGACATTGCATAGTCTGCCAGATTTTTTCCAAAAAGCTTGTCACTTGCTGATGCACTCCATGATTATCTAATAACCTATAACAATTTCCAATTCATTGGAGCTTAGACCTCATAATCAAGCGTATAGTGTCTTGACTAGATTCCTGCCAATGATTACCCAAAAAATGACAAATCGGCTGGAAACCCAAAATATCACTTACAGTAATCGCCACACTGAGCATGAAGTTATTGCCATGTAATGCATTTACACCTCAAAATAAATGGCCCCAGCTCCTTGAATCTGTAGGGGGAGACATTTAATAGGAGCTACCTTGCTGATCAATGTCAGGTGGAAGAAATGCCTATCTGTCGAGCAGTTCCTTAATTTTCTTCAACATAGCTATATAATTAAATTGAAAGAGCTGCACGTAGTTACCCGTCACATAAACACCTAGATAACGTATTGGACTTTGAAACTGAGCTTGCTGCTGCAGAGAAACAGGAAGAGTACTACACAGAAGCAGCTCTGTCTTGTTTTGATTGATTATATACCCCGAATCCTTTTAAACTGTTCGAACTCGTCCAGAACCCTCTGGACATTCTCCTTGTCGGGCTTCAAATATAACGCAATGTCATCAGCAAACAGCTTTAATTTAGATATTTCAGAAACGGAAGAACATCGATCGCATCATTACGCCGAATCCTAGCAGCCAAAAGTTCTATAAAAAAGGTAAACCGAAATGTGGATAGCGGACACCCCTGATGAGTTCCCCTGTTAATGGCTACTGTTCCACCGAGGTTGGAATTCACATATATATTCTCTTGTGCCCCTTGATACAAATTCTCCAGCATCAAAATAAATTGAACGGTGAAATCAAACTTCTCGAGAGCACAAAACAGCGCATACCAGTTAACCAGATCAAATGCTTTCTCTGCATCGGCCATTATTACTGCTGAACTGATCTGATTAACTGAGAAATAATCCAGGCATCTATAAAAAAGTTTGTGTTCACAGCCATCAAACAGTTAGCCACAAACCCAGTTTGGTCAATGTGACTTAAATCCAGGGCAGCCGGAGTAGTTTGAATAGCCCATATTTTCATTAACAGTTTATAATCAGCAGTTAATAAGCTGATGGGTCTGCATGAATTAACATCACAAAAGTCTTTATCTTTTTTTTTTTAAACTGACGATTGTGGATTCCTTAAAAGACGAAGGAACTTCCCCACCCTCCTTAATAAAATTAAATGAATCAGGCAGGAAGGGTACAAGTTCGGTTGCAAGTGTTTAACAAAACTCAGCCCGAAACCCATCATTGCCACTTGCCTTCTGTAGGAAAGTAGGATCTGCTTTCATGGTTACCCCCCAGCCCCCCCACCCCCTTTTTGCTGGTGTTCTACTGTTTTTCTGACTAGTCTGACTGGGATCCTGCTAATCAGGAGCCCAGTCACTGTGCTTCCTCCCTAAATTGGTTATTGTGAGTACCTTGGTACATTCCTATTTGACTACTGGGGCACACTTGTAAGTCCCTAGTATATGGTACTAAGGTACTTAGGGCATGGGTACCCCAGGGATCCCTTATGGGCTGCAGCATGAATTATGCCACCCATGAGGAACCTTCCAAACCTGGACTATGGGCCTGCCATTGCCGCCTGTGTGAGTTGGTGCATGTACCTCTCACGAAAGATATAAGTTTCCTTATATCTTACATCACTCACTTGAAACCTAAAAGTCATCCCTCTAGCAGGCATTTCAGTCCCAAAGGCAGGGTGTGCGGTTCAGAGTGTGAGGGTGGCCCTGCATGAGCAGACCACCCCTACAAACCCTGTAGTCCATTCTCCAGACTTTGTAAGTGAATCAGCCATTACGATAGAGAGGCCATGCGTCATTACGCAATGACCATCTCTAAACTGGCTGGGATGAACCTGGGCATGTTTGGTATCAAACATGTTGGAATCATACCTCAACACCATGGGAGACAGCGTTTACAATGCAGTCATCACATCGCAGTTCCTTTACAACGCGGTTGTTACAACGCCCGTGTTGTTAGAACATGATGCCTTTACAATGCAAGTCATTAGATCGACTTGCTGAGGGGGTGCTCTAACATAGGGAATAGTATAATTTACTATTCCAACACCTTCCATACTGTTGTGCATGCTGGAGTTGGAATAGTAAATTATACTATTCCTAAGTCCAGCGTGCCCCCTACAGCAAGTCGATCTAATGACTTCCGTTGTAAAGGTATTGCGTTCTAACAACGCGGTCGTTGTAACGACCGTGCTGTAAAGGAACGCGATGTGATAGCATGCGTAGTAACACAGTGATGTGTGACCACCTCTCAGCTCCACTCCACTTCATCTTTGACGGTCTGGACATTCTGGGCGAGTTGTGCTGACAGTGCTGGACTGATCGCATTGTCCTTTGCTTTGAGACCGAGACTGCACCTGAGAAGACTCTGTCTGCTCCTGACCTCATCGTCCTGCAAACCCGCTGCACCATCAGTGTCTGTGCTCCATACAGGTTCTGTCCTGGGCCTGTGGACATCTAAAGACAGCCAAAGGAATATCCTGTGGAGTGAAGGAGTCACTTCCCTGCATCCGCAGGCACCGCAACACAATCGACCGGTCTGCCGAACCTGGGCTGCTACGGACTCCAAAAGGCTCAACAACACAGGTGGTGGTTCTGCATTCTCCCGAGGCCTAGGTTGTCCTCTCGTTGAACCCCCTGCAACCAAACCCCTGTGCACTGCGTCACTGCATCGCTTCCTTACACAGTAACCACATTGGTTACCACGACCGACTCGTGTCAACGGAGTCGAACACATCAAAAGGTTCTGTCTATGAGTCTGTCCCCGCTACAACTGACCTGTGTTGACGTGGTTGGTTGGACGGACGGATTCTGTTGTCTTCAGCATCATGGTGGCGCGCGTACAGCTACCGATTCGGTGTACCCGTACTCGAAGCCTCTTTATCAACGGACCTGTTTTCATTGAACTCGAGTGGCCTTCATCTTCCGCGCCTCCTGGATGTCCCCGAGCGGAATAGGCTCTGTCCCCTCTGCTTTCAGGTACTTTTTGACACGAACCCGCACCCAGGTTCCAACAGACTCTTTCATTCTTCTGCAACAGTGGTCTCGTCCTGAAGTCCTCGATTGTGCTCGACAGTGGTTGTTGGTATCCTGATTCTGAGGGTATCCACGGGTGGGGTGGCTCCTCAACCTTCTGTCTTCCACGGGGTATCTTCGGGGTCCACTGGGAAGGGTCTTTCCTCTTCAAGATTGCAACCGCAACGTACCCTGAGTAGTATTGAGTATGCAGTCATGTATCCTCTTGGCATACGACTAACATGAGATACCTAGACTCTCACTTGGGG
Source organism: Calotriton arnoldi (assembly GCA_963921515.1). Taxonomy (NCBI): domain Eukaryota; kingdom Metazoa; phylum Chordata; class Amphibia; order Caudata; family Salamandridae; genus Calotriton; species Calotriton arnoldi. The sequence goes on along the minus strand of CAWUFW010003923.1, from coordinate 1,360,566 downwards.
TGGTATCTTGGGTCCCTGACTCTCTACACCTTCTGGGTCCAATCTCATCTACTAACGTGGTTCACATTCCACTATTTTGATATATGGTTTGGTCTCCCTTGGGGACCACTGTGTATTGGTGCTTCTTACTGTTCTATTTTGAAGTATTGTGTGCATTGACAGTATATCTCCGGGCAGGAGATATTGTATAGTGTTAGTGAGTGACTGCAATAAATATAAATTTTTATAAGTACACTGTGTGGTTCTTTTTCACTTAGCCTATACTAAGAATTGGATACTGGTAAACTGAGCTGCTTTACACACCTTCTAGACTAAGCCTGAAGGCTGCTCTCCACAGCTACCACTTAGAGAGCCTTTCTAAGGTTGTCTAAACCACTAAACTCACCATAAGGGTCATCTGGATTGGTGCAGGGTGCTGCACTTACATAAGTGAGCATCATATACTAAGCCAGCCTTTCACACCTTCCCACTAGACATTTTGGCAAAAGCTTTCTGTACCTCAGCCACTGACATTGTAGAAATGATATTTTCAGCCTGAGAGTGTGCCAGCTGAGGTAACCTAGTGGGCTGATAATATTGGGATATGCTTGACTGTGGGATTGAATATTTGGTTTTGTACAGGGTTCTGTAATGGTGCCAAAAATATTGTGACACTTCAGCCTTCTCCATAACTAATACTTTGGTGATAGGGTTTTGTAACTTCTTAACAAGTGCAGCATCCCTCTTTATTCATGTTGACCACACCAAGTGCTTACCAATCTGCTGACTCTCTTTGTATACCTGTTGCTGAAATGCCCTGGAACTGTTAATTTATTCCATGATAAAAAAGTCCCTCAACTTTTGCTTATCCTTTTCAAGATGTGCCTAATGGCTAGAGCGGTCGACCTCGAAGCTGGGAAACCGGGTTTGAGTCTCTGCAGCGATGTTCAACATCTTGTGATTCTCGGCAAATTACTTAATCTACCCATACCTAACAAAATGAATGTGTCCATCTGTAATGTAACGGGTGCTCATGTAAACTGCTCTGATACCTTCGGGTTGAATTTGCGCTATATAAAACTCCACAAAAAAAAGAGAAGATGGTTCACTAGGGGAACCTGTGTAACTAAAGGCCTATTCTTGAACTGAAGGGCTTGATCTACTGCCAATTGTAACTCTGCTATTTGATCTATCCTCAATCTGCTTTGCTGAGCTTTATAAGCAATAATCTGCCCCTGAGTTGTGGCCTTGAAAGCGTTCCACACTGAAAACAAAGATTCGGTACCCCTGTTTAACAGAAAAAAAGCCTGGATAAATTTCCTCATTTCTGCGAGCAGAGGTAACGAGGAAAAATGTTTTTATTTCTCCTCGTTTTTCCTCCTTCCTTGTATGCTGCATTCTGCAGCACACATAGAATGAGGAAAATGCTGCTCTGGATTGTTTTTGTGCAGGAAGGTGCCTCTTCCTGCACAAAGACATTCCTGCCACCAACGTAGACACCCTTTCATAATGGTGCGAGGGTGCCTGCGTTGATGCTAGGCACCAAATTGTGCACTGGCAATGGCTGAAAGAGAGGAATGCACTGTATCTCATAAATACTCTCACATTGGTGTAGGGCTGCGTAGCAAAAAGATTTTCCAGCACTGCCCTATGCTAAATTTTTTAACTAAGAACTCTTCTAGGAGCAACCTGGGAAAGTTTAGTGAATTTGAAATAGCCATGAATCTACACCCATGCGTGGACCTAGATCGGCAAGTAAACAACGACTTTTATTCCTGAATATATTCTGTCATGTCGCCATGCCTGCCCTGATTACAACCCAGGGTCAGGCATGGCCGGAAAGGGAAGGGGAGGAGCCTGGGGGGAAAGATTTAGTTCGCGCCTGTACGCAGGGAAATAAAGACGTGGTACAAGGCAACTGGCGTCTAGCGTGATTATTACTGCGGCGATTTGAAAACTGGCGACGAGGGTGGGATATCGGAGCCCCCTCCCCTCCAAGCAGTGCGCCGTGAGGACGAAGTGCACGCTGCCGCGGACAACGAGCAAAGCGTTTCACTGCCGGCAACAGCGCGAGTGGCAGCTCACCACGCCGATCCTGTGCGCGACCGGGAAACAGTGCACAGTGCTGAGAACCCAGAGAAACTGGAGTCTTCCCGGAGCTCAAGTAAGCGGATGCCGAGTGGAGTCAGGGGAAAGCCCTATTGAAGGTGTCCCAGTGAGGCTGGCATGCTGGAGCCATGTCGGCGGCCATTTTGAGGTCAGGCGTGCCACACTAACTGAACCTAAGCCCCAGCCCGGTGGCCATCTTAAAGTCAGGCGCTGCACAAGTAGCTCTTCAGAGCCCGCCAGAGCACTGTTGAGGCCCGTAGACGCTGCTGCGGCTTAACAAGGCAGAAAGTGAAGCCACGTGCGCCCCACCATGTCGACGCAACCCGACTCCTCGCAACATGTGGCACCTGGCCCAGCTCAAGCTGCCCCACAACCCGGACCAATACTGATGGGAGTATCTTTCCTGCGTCCTCCTGAACCTCTAATACTGACGTCAGGGATCAGCATGGGTCCTAAGTGGAAGAGCTGGCTGGAAGATTTTGAGGATTTCATGAAGGGGTCACAGGTCTGTGACCCTGATCAGCAGCTCATAGCCCTACGAAACTTAGTGGGCAAGGATGTTGGACAAATCATTAAAGAATTGCCCCCGATCAATGTTGCGTTATACGCAGATGTGAGAGAAGCCTTAAACAAGAAGTTTCTTCACAAACGAAACCTAGACTACGAGTGCTACACATTCAACCTCGCGTCCCAAGAGCGAGACGAGCCTATGGGCGACTTCATCTCCCGCCTCAAGCATCTAGCTCGCTACTGCGAATTTGACAACTTTAATACCGAAGACGCACTTCGCCTATGAATCATTGAAGGGTGCCAATCCAAGTCACTATGCCGTCGATTGCTAAAGAACCACTACTCCCTCGACGACATAGAAGAACTTACCCGAATAAATGATCAAGCGGAGGAGCACGCGAAAAAGATGGAAGCCAGTAAGACCGAGAAAAGAGAGCAAGCACTCCGGGTACAATCTCAAACAGATTCGAGACGTCGTCCGGATCATCACAGATCTGAAAATTCACAAGGTCACCCCGCAGTGGAACCTAGAGCAGCCACTCCCGGAAACAACCGCCGCAGTGCTATCATTGTGGTCAGGATTACCCTCACACGGGTCCATGTCCAGCCATCGGCCAACAATGTCACCGATGTGGGAAAGACAACCATTTTGAAGCCGCCTGTCAAACCCGTCGCACAGAAACGAGACAGACCAAGTGAAATACAGGGTCACGTCACCATGTGAGGGCTGTACAAGGACGAAGAGATCACTCAACAAGTTCGTCGAGGTCCAGTACTCAGTCACACAGCTCATACCAATCCCAGCGGTCAACGTCCAGAGAGTCGTCCGCTCTCACTCCCATATCACAAGACAGTGATGAGTATGTGTGCATGGTGGCGGATCCGGACAGACTGAAGAAGTACCCGCGGCTACACATCCAAATGGGAAGCCACTCTGCCAAGTTTGTTCTAGACACAGGTGCATCACTCAACTACATTTGCGCCACCGAGTACCAGAGTATGAATCCAAAACCGAAACTGGAGCCAGCCGCAGTACGAGTCTACACATGGATGTCTAGAGAACCATTGCCATGTCTGGGACAGTTTCGCACAATGCTGACATACAAAGACAGAAAAATTCAAGCGCAAATTCACGTAATTGAAGGCCCCGAAGCAGCAGACTGTCTTCTCAGCCTACCAACAGCGGAACGCCTGAAGCTGGTAGAGATCCTGTACAAAGTGGACGACTCGCCAGACATTGTTAACAAGTTTCCGAAGCTGTTCAGTGGCCTAGGGAAACTAGCTCACTTCAAAGTCAAGCTGCATATCAATGAGCAAGTGACACCAGTGGCACAGCATCACCGGAAGGTGCCATTCCACCTGCAGCAAGCGGTGGATGACGAACTCCAAGACTTACTAAAGGCGGACATCATAGAACGATCGACTGGACCCACTCCAGGGGTGTTGCCAGTAGTAGTTGTGCCCAAGAGAGGACAGGACAACAAGGTACCCCTGTGTGTGGACATGAGAGCCCTGAACACAGCCATCGAAAGGGAGTGGCATGCAGGACCCCACATCAGCGACATGATCACACGCCTGAACGGAGCAACAGTCTTCTCGAAACTGGATCTCAACAAGGGGTATCACCAACTTGAGCTTCATGAAAAATCGAGATACATTACCACATTCACCACACACCAAGGACTTTTCAGATACAAGCGCCTCAACTTCGGGATCTCGTCAGCGGCCGAGATCTTTCAGGAGGCTGTCCGGCGAGTAATCCAAAACATCCCTAACGCATTCAACTACAGTGATGACATCTTGGTGTTCGGAGAGACCCAGAAAGATCACGACAAAGCGCTGGATCGGGTGTGTCACGCCCTCCTCAACGCCAATCTCACACTCAACCAAGATAAATGTGAGTTTCATAAGTCGACTCTCAAATTCTACGGCCACATCTTCTCAAAAGAAGGGATGAGACCTGACCCCGAGAAGGTATCAGCACTATCGGACACTCCACAGCCACATGATGTCAGCGACATCCGCTCGTTCCTGGGTATGGCTAGTTACTGTGCCTGTTACATCAAAGGCTATGCAACCATCAGCTACCCACTACGAGAACTGACACAACAATGACAAAGCTTCCAATGGTCAGCTCAGTGCGAACAAGCCTTTAAGAATATTAAGACAGCTGTAAGCTCAGCCATCAACCTAGCCTATTTCAACCCCAAACAGAAGACAGAAATCACGGTGGATGCCAGTCCCATTGGGCTAGGTGCGATTCTGGCACAATACGATGACGAAGACGACCAACGCCACATCGTTGCATACGCCAGTCGCAGCCTCACCGACATGGAAAAAGCATATTCCCAACCGGAAAAAGTGAGCCTGGCGGTCATGTGAGCGTGCGAGCATTTTCAACTCTTCGTATATGGCAAGCACTTCACACTCATCACCGATCACCAAGCTCTGACAACCATTTTTGGGAACCCTCGGGCGAAGATGCCTCCGCGGATCGAATGATGGGGAATCCGTTTGCAAGACTACACATACACCATCATTCACAAACCGGGGAAGGCAGAGAACCATGCAGATTACATATCGCGACATCCACAAGCTCTGACGCGAGTGCGACACTCGGTATCCGAAGAATATCTCCACTTCGTCATTGACCAGGCATGCCCACCTGCCGTTCCACTAGAAGCTATCATCGAAGCTTCATCCAAAGATGCCACGCTCCAAAATATCATGCATTGTGTCCGCACCGACTCGTGGAGACACCTGGAAGAGCCAAAGACGAGTGACGCCATCAACACTCAAGAACTCATGGCATTCAAACACGTCAAGGACGAACTCTCCATCAGTGCCAATGGCTTGTTACTAAGAGACAGGAGGATCATCATCCCTCACCAATTGAGACAAGGAACCGTCAACCTGGCACACGAGGGGTGGTAGCTACGAAGAAGGAGCTGCGAGAGCGCGTCTGATTCATTTTCCTTGACCAGATGTTAGAGACAACGCCCCAAGACTGCCCACACTGTCAGCTGGTAGGGCGAGAAGAACCACATGCGCCCCTGCAGATGTCGGACCTCCCAGACAGTGTATGGCAAAAAGTAGCCGTCGACTTCTTCGGCCCGCTGAAGTCGGGAAAATACATCATTGTCATCATGGAGGAGTATTCCCGATTCCCTATTGCTCACCAAATTTCTTCTACCAAAGCGACCGCTGTCATACCCGTCATTGACGAAGCATTTGCCGCGTGGGGAATCCCTACGGTGGTGAAGACTGATAATGGACCACCTTTTAACGGACAGGAATTTGCAGAATTCGCGAGACACCTGAATTTCAAGCACCGAAAAATCACTCCCTTGTGGCCCCAGGCCAACGGGATGGTTGAACGATTTATGGCTACCATAAAAAAGACAATGCAACAAGCCGAACTAGCTCATCGTGACATTCAGCCAGTGTTAAATGAAGTACTACGGGCATACAGGACTACGCCGCACAGCACTACAAATCAATGCCCTGCCACCCTGATTCTCGGGCGAATTCCACGCACCCGGATGCCGACCGCAGAAGTTGTCACACAATCCAGGATCACGTCTTCAGACCACGAGACCCTGGTAGAACTGGATCGGGCCAAGAAAGCTAAAATGAAAGAATATGCTGACCACCGCAGACATGCCAGGACATCTGGCATCCGAGAAGGAGACTGGGTGCTGGTGAGGCAGGAAAGGAAAACCAAAGCAGACAGCCGTTACTATGCTCATCCGCTACAAGTAACACGAAGGAAAGGGACCATGATTACAGCTGATTCCGGAGTCAAGAGAACAACCAGAAACGTGTCACACTTCAAAAAGTGTGACCCGACAACATACGCCCAGGCTCGAGAACCTGACGGGGACACGGACGTGTCAAGTCAAGAAGAGAGCAGTCATGAAGAACGCAGACAAGTGTCGGAGGCCTGCGACACGAGAGAGGAGTGCCTCTCTAGCCGACCACGAACCAGCCGACCAAGGAGAACCGCTCGAAAACCCGCCCGACTCATTGAAGAACTCTGAGAGAAACATTGAACGTTCAAAATACAAAAAAGGGGGAGATGTCGTGTCGCCATGCCTGTCCTGATTACATCCCAGGGTCAGGCATGGCCGGAAAGGGAAGGGGACTAGCCTGGGGGGAAAGAGTTAGTTTGCGCCTGTACGCAGGGAAATAAAGACGTGGTACAAGGCAGCTGGCGTCTAGCGTGATTATTACTGCTGCGATTTGAAATATTGCACTATGTGTTTTTCCTTCTAAAGGTGTAATGAGTTTTGGAAAGCAGCCTCTATTGGTAATATATCTATGAAAACAGTAACACCCAACCAAACGTAACTCCTATCACGTTGCAGGAACGTATCTGGACATATGCATGAAATGGTCCCTAAGGCAGATACAAATGAAAATTACAGTTCAAACTAAATGCAGTAAGTATAAATCCTTAAATGCATCAGGGTCATCCCAGTGGATTAGTATACTTAAAAGGGCATTTTTCGAGATAGATCTGTAAACTCAAATGAGTCACTCCGGGTGTGAACGTAATTCCTAATTACATTGCTTTGACAGGCTAGAGATTATTTATTATTTAAACACAGGATCCTTGTCTCCAGAGTGAAAAAATGTGTAATTAAAATAAAAAAAATGTCTAGCGGATTCCAGCAATGATATTAATTTTCGTGATTAAATATGTAAAGGGAATCTGCAAGAGCCTCGGAAACACACTTCAGAGATAAAGAGCCATGCTCGTATAATGAACCTGGAGTAAAAGATATTTAAAAATCCTTTAGGGTAAATAAAATAATGAACTAGTAAGCTTTTCTGTTTTTTGAAACATTGTACTAAAAAAAATGTCAGATTTCACTCATGAACTAATAACGGCTTTTTGCTAGGAGAGGAATGAACACAGTATAGAGAATACCTTTGGAGGCCTACCCTTCTCCCCTAAGACAAATAGGAAATCAGGCCTTGTTTGTGGCACGATAACAAATAAATAAATAACTGCATCTCAAGGTACAACGCTGCACGTTTAAAATTAAAGTGCATCCTTGGGGATCAATTAAATCCGCTTGTCTTTTCAAAGCTAAGGTAAAAAAATAATAGCAAGGAAAAGTTCTGTGGCCTCTTGGCAGGGGAAGGAAACAATATTAAAAAGCTTTCAATCATAAAGATTATAACAGTAGCTATTAAAAAACATTCCATTGCAAACATTGATTTCAGACCCTTCTATGATGTCAGTTGACAAAGCGCCATAGAGAAATATTTCGTTTAATTGTATATTTGTTGCTTCTTGAATAACCTACACCACTCCATATCTCTATGTATCATTCTGACCAAAGATTATGCTTTAGTTAGTGTTTGTTCCTATATAAATAAAATATCCTGTTACATTTTGTAGAAAGACTCATTTATTCCTGCGTTCTATAATATGTGTGCAATAAAGACATACTACATCCCAATACTGTTTTAATGATCTAAATCAATCCACTATTATTATATTTGGTCGATCAGATAATGCATGTCAGCTAGTCCCAAAATGAAAGGCAGAGAGAGAGAGAGAGAGAAACTGCATTTACCATGTAAGTGCACCAAAACGATCGCACGTTAATTGCTATGGTGAGCTGACCACCCTTTAACAATTCCTCCAACATTATGAGGTAGTAGGCAGTACCTCTAATCCATTATTGCACAGTACTCTCGCGTTCCACACACACACACACACACAAAAACACATACACACAAACACATGTTACCATCCTTGTGGGGACTATGTGTGAATACCTGCCTGCGGGGACCAACCATTCCCAATGTTTTTAAAGTATAGTAATAACAGAAAAATGTTGATGAAAAAATTAATGATACAGGATCCTGCTTCAAATGTGCAAATATATTGTTATTTAATTGTGCGCACTGTACCATCCTTGTGGGGGTGCTACCATCCTTGTGAGGACCTATTCATAATTAGCATTTGTGATTGAAAACAGTCAAAGGCACCGGGCTAAATATTTATGCGATCAAGTAGCACAAGTCCCCACAAAGATAGTATGTGATTATTGGGAAGTTCAAGTCCCCACAGAGACAGTGTGTGAAGATGTTTGTGTTCGAGTCTCCAATGAAATGGAGTCTCCACATAGAGATTCTGAAGATCATTGTGTTGAAGTCCAAACAGAGATTGTGTAACTATAGACATTTTCAAGTACCCACAGAGATGGTGTGTTATTATGGTGATGTTCAAGTCCCCAGAATGATATTGTGTTATTTGTGTGATGTTTGAGTCCCCACAAAGATAATGTGTGATTATTGCGATGTTTAAGCCACCGCAGAGATAGTGTATGGTTATTGGTATGTTCATGTCCCCAGAGAGATGGAATGGGAGGAGAATTTTGCCCCCACTGAAATAGTGTGAAAAGACAATGCTCATGTCTCTACACATATAGTATGTAGAAATAATGATTTTAAAGTGTTGACAAATATAGTGTTTTATTATATAAATGATCAATTCCCCTCAGAGATAGTGGTTGAAGATAATCATTAACGAGGCCCACCGAAATACTGAGTAAATCTACTGTTAAAGTCCCACACAGAGAGTGTGTGAAGATAAGGATGTTCAAATCCAAACAGAGATAGCATGTGATTATAAGCATGTTCAAGCCTCTCCATAGAGGTTGTGTTTTGTTAAGAATATCATAACCTCTAGAGATGGTGTGTGAAGGTAATCTCATTCAAGACCCCACAAAGATAGTGTGGTATAATAGTGGTGTTTAATTCCCAACAATGATAATGTTTTATTATAGCGAAGTTCAATCTCCCAGAGGAGATGCTTGGTTATTGTAATGTTTAAGTCCCTCCAAAGTGTGTAAAGATTACATTGTTCAAGTTCCTGCTGAAATAAAAATTAAGACAATGTTCAAGTCTCTGCACAAATAAAGTAAGAAGATAATGATGTTCATGTCCAAACAGAGACAAGGTGTGAATATAGGAACATTCAAGTGCCACAGAGATGGTATGTGAAGGTCATCATGTTCAAGTCCCCAAGTCCACACACACCCAAACACACACACACACACACATGTAAAGTCATGAGCCCTGGGCCCACACACTACTATAATGAGTGACACAGACATTGTGTATAAGGTATTAGGAACTGGCCTCGAGCACGTGCACTGGGCTCTTTTATTGACACTGACCAGTGACACCTGTGTTGGATGGGTGTGTGGTGGGTGTAAGGCCAGCCCTCAAAGGAGTGACACTAGTTGAGACATTAGAACATGTCCAGCAGGACACTACATTCCTCTCAAACGTTACTGAAAACCAAAATAAAGTCCAACCTGTGGGAATTAATGAAAACAACTTAAACAACACACAGTCTCACAGCTTTGAGAGGCGGTCTGCAGGACAGCAGTGAACAGGTGCAGCTGGAAGCACCCAGGCATCACTGCACCCGTCCATAATTTAACCAGCTACCACTGGGCACAAACACTGAGTAGAGTTAGTCTGGATCCTTTGACAACATGTCAGTTTCTGTTAGTGTCCACTCACGCACTGATGGTCACTCCTGCATGCTCTTGCTGTGATGTGGTTACTCTTGGACACCTGGAGTCAGCAATGTCTTGGCAGGACTGGGATGGCATTGACAATGTTTGGGATGCCTTCCTCTGATGCCTCAGTGCCACCTGGTACCCGTCAGTGGAGCATCTCGTGTACTAGGAAACCTTTGTACAGGAATGTTGTTGAGGCCCTTTTTGCTGGGTTGCCACGGGACAGCTTGGACTGTGCAGGACTGCTTGTGTGCCGCCTTGTGGCCGTTGCAGGATCGCTGACAGAATCATGGCTGAGTTACTCGTGCAAACCACAAGGGTGGATGATACATGGTCAGCATGCTTAACACATGGACCCAGGTGTGGGTGGGCCATCAGATAGTCTTTAGACACTTTGTGCCTCATGCTGCCAGGAGCGCCTGGGTCTCTTGATGCTTTGTGAGTGAAAGGCTCCACCTGGTGATGAGATGCCCCTATGTTGGATCGGGTGATGCACTTGGCAATGATGGTGGTGTTGCCATTTGACCTGAACGACAGGTGACATACTCGTTGCAGAGTTGGTGCAGTTCTTTTCCTTCAGCATGTGCCATTGCTAGCAGGGATGCCTTTTGCTTCAAGTAGCTGATGTTTGAGAATGGACGGTCACACTGGGAAGTGTGGGGTGGAGACGAGGTTTGCGCTCTGATGGAGGCTTACATTTGGTTCTCCTGCTGAGCTGTCACCAGGGACGTCGCTCCACTTCGGTGGCTGGCTTGTGCTTGTAGGTGCACTCATGTAGTGGTACGAGTACTTGGTCTTGTCTTCTTGTTCATTCCCTCTGCACACCTGAATTGTCCTGTTCTTTATTGTGACAGGATTGTCACACACTTTCCTTCAGTGTGACAATTCTGGTCACGCACTCTTCTTAAGTGTGACAGGTCTGGTCACATACACTTCTTTCTTCCTTGGCTCTTGATGGAAGTGTGGCGTCCGGCCACAAGTCGTCAGTACTCCTCACTGGGATCTCCTGCCAGCTCTGTCATATTCATTGGACTGTGCATCTTCTCCCATCTTGGACCACTCACTGGTCCAGTCGTGTCTGTAGAACTGGGTGTCTTCTCGCAAGTGCACCAGCCATTTCGTGGACAGCAGTGGAGGTAGGTATGTTTTGATGGATCCGGTCTGAAGCCTCTTCCATACCTTTCTTCTCCTTGACAAGGTATTCCGGGTGCAACGCAGAATTGCTGTGGGAGATGAGGGTCTCTTTTCTTTTGCGGTGGTGGCAGTCTGCCACTAGGGAATTTGCAACGTTCCTCATGCCTGTAATGGGCCGAAGTGTGACACAGTCTTAAGGCAGCGTTGGGGGAGGAGTCTCTTAGAACAGTATCTGGCCCGCTGCGTGGCAGTGCTAGTGCAGTTAGGGTGTAGATGCTGTCCTTCCTGCATTCAAGCCATGCTAGGCTTTTCCTCCCCTCTTGCCTCTGAGAAGTGCTGGGTATGTGTGTGGGGTAGATGGCAGGCAGCTTGTTACTTGTCTTGTGGTGCTCCTAGGCGCACTTGCATCCCCACAGTTTTTGCTGCCACTGTGAGGAAACCTCGTCTTCTATCCTGCCACACTATGCTGCACGAAGGACATCAGCCTGATACTGGCACTGCCTGGGGGAAGCTGCCACTGACGTTCTTGGTAGGGACTTCAGGTCCCACAATCCCCTCTGCCAATGCACCATTGCCGACATCACTGGGGAATTAAGGCACGCTGCAGTCCCGCTGCGTGGGACGCACGCGACCACACCCGGGCAAATTCTGGGCCAAGGGTAGGCCCTTACCTGCCAGTCAGAGCCCGGAGGAGGCTAGGCTGGGCCAGCCCTCTTGGCTTTGGGGCTGAATATAAGCTTGCTTCTAAATCTGCTTTTGAGACCAAGGTGCAATCATCGTTTATTCATCGAGGGGGGCAATGATCAGGTGAAGCTTCTCAAAGCAAAGGTGTCATTTCTCTTTTGCCATAATAACTTTATGTGACCAATCCTTTGTGCCATATTATTTGGTTATTGTTATTATTATTATTTGTGTGTCTCTGCTGCCACTTTCTCCCAAATGGGGAAATGCAAGAGCCATGCTGATGCACCAAGAGCACCCTCAAATATGACCATGGACGCTTTCTTGACACACGCAGTTGGAATGATTGATAAAGAAATCCAATTGGCAAAGCGTCGCCATTCCCTCTGTTCTCAAACATATTCCCCGTTGTGCTTTCCAGAAGGCGGTCGCTTATTTCAGCAAATTCAGGTGCGAGCTTAATAGCTCCATTCCCACTGGATGCAAGCCAACAAGGGCAAAATCAGGGCCAATTCACCCCAGAGACTCTTGCATCCTCCGGGCCCACCACTCTCCCATCCCCTTGGAGGTAGAAGCTCTGGTGGTTACATCTACTAAACCAGGTGCGGTTGGAAAGAGAAAGAGACAGGAGCCTGTTAGAAAATCAAAATGTCCAAGGGTTAATACTACTCCATCTCCAATGATGAAATATTCACTGAAAAGAGGAGAGATAATGCTGGATACCTCTCAGGATTCCCTTAAAGACCCTATAATTGCTGCCTTGGGGACAAGTTTAAACCCCATCTTGGAGCGTCTTGGCGTTATCGAGCTAGAGCTTAAGAAGCGTAACCAATTAGGGCCACATTTGAAAAATATTACACCCGACCTTGCCCTGACTAGCCCCCCCGATCCTATCCAAAGAGCAGCTCTACATTCTTGCCAGCTCATACCTCTACTTCACATAACTATATGCAGTTGCAATCCATGGGAGATTCAGGGGCTAAAAATAAAAATCACATGGGTCCCTATAGTTGCAAACAAAATAAACTTCCCACAATTGAAGCTCCAATCTTAAATGGGGTAAACTGCCCATCGTCAAGTCAGAGAGAACCACACAAAAAGGGGTCAAGGACCCTGAACAAGGAACTCCAGAAGCAACTAAATGATATTCTGCCCTATATTATCCCTGAGTATACTCCTTATATCATTGTGCAGAAAAATAACCCCAAAATGGATCATCCACATTTTGAATGACACGCATCTCTACGGAATAAGGTCTGATATTGGCTAAGAAAGCGCTCTGGATGGTCCAGCGATCTCTCTTAAAATATTATCACCACAAGGAGGGTTTCCTGTATTGGATCATTACACAAGAGCACACCAGGCGATTGCATGATCATCAATTTCAGAAGACCATACCTAGTCCGGGCCTTATTACACTCACTTAGTCAAACTGCAATCTCCCCGGAGGGCATTAGAGCCCTCCCACTGGGTTTTTTCTACCTCTAAGTCCATCCGGGCAATTGGATTTCAATAAAAAGAATGCTCATTTGGGTACAATAAAGGACACCTCTACAAATCATTATTCAAAGTGTCCTCTGCCTCTTTCTAACAGGTTAATTGCTCTGTACTCATTAGAGCAATTGGATTGACTACTCTATATATTGCACTCTCTAGAAGTAATTGATAACCATTCCACTCCCCTTATATCAAAACAAAGGCCTTCTCACACTGCATTGCCACAAGATGGGGGCCTTGGACCAATCTCAAGGAATGTGGTGGGCTTGCACACTAAACAAGAGGAATCTGATTGGCTGAATCTGTTGGGACACTATCAAATAATTTGTTGTCAAGAGACTTGGCTACTGGACCCGCCATATATAAATGGCTTTGTTACTTTTCATGTTCCAGTCATCCCCTCAAAGTCAGGGCGAGCCAAATGGGGTTAGGGCATTGTTTATCTCTGTAACCACGTTGGATTTTGCACGGTATCTGAATTGGCCATCACCCCATTTTACCATATGCTTATGATTACCTTAAACCTTATTATTTTTATTACAATAGATTTGATCCAGTAGAAACTAAGATTGTTGATGGGTTAGAGGATGCTATGCATAAAATTTCAAATGATTATATGAAAGAGCTATTAATCATGTGGTTAGGAGATTTCAATATCGAAGCATGTGGCAATAGAGCTCCTACAATGTGTGGAATTTGTGATGAATTTGATGAACATCTTACACATTTTAAAAATACCCCTTATTGAGATACACTTATTATCTTGTAACAACCTGATATTTGCATGCAAATATAGTATGTGGACCCTGTACGAAAGTGCCTCTTTCGACATGGTTAGCCCCCCTCTTTTTGCCCGATGTCTGATGTAATATCGAACTGTAAGTGCATTGAGTCCCTACTAACCAGGTTCCAAGTGCCAGATCTCCTTTCCCTAAATCTGTACCACAATTGACACAACTTCTGTTGCCTCTGTAAGCCCCAGTAAATGGCACCCCCAGTACCCTGGGCAGGAGGACAGAAGGAGGTTCCCTAGGCACCCTTCACCCGGATCCAGTGGTACTGCAATTGCAGGCAGCGTGTCCAGGTGCAGGACAAACCAAAGAGTATCTCATAAGATGTAGGTAAGCCACCCCTTCTGCAGGCCTTTTGCCCTACAGCAGGTTGCACTATACCCTATGTGAGGGCCCATCAGCATGAGTAGATGGGCCCCTACAATATCCAGTGCATTCTGGCTGTTGTAAGTGAACAGGGAAGCCATACAGAGCGAATGGTGTGGCTAATCGTCAACAATAGTTTCCTTGCACCATGAGGGCTTCACTGCTTTCTAAGATGTTTGGTACCAAACATCTCATCTTGATAAATCGGTGCTGATGCTAGTTTTGTATTTATTAATAAATTCACACAGGGTCCCCTGAACCCAACCTACCAAACACTGGTATTGTCCATGTCTAGTTTTAGCCAGCCTGATCACCAGACATGTCTCTGGACAAATGAGTAGAGAGCCAGAGCTCTTCAGAAACAATGCCTGCTCTGGCAGAGGTGGTCACACATTCCCCACAGCAGGATCTGCCTTGTTAGAAGTGGGAACTCCAAAGGATATGCTGCCATTGAACACTGCCCCCAGCCTCTGCTGTTATAAGCAGATGGCGACCCTCAAGTCCTGCTCTACTTTTGGCTGGAGGAATGGCGTGAAAATTAGGTAAAATAGGAGGTGGGTCTACCTCGGGGCCAAAAACCCAGGTGACCCCCCTTGCAAAACCAGCTTGTTTTGTGATAGATCATTTTGATGTCTCCTCAAGACGTTTTGGGCCCTTGCCTGTTGCGGGTACTTGAACCACCCACACCAGTGAGGTTTTTGGCCCTGGGCTCGGCGGCCATCTTAGGAAACCTACCAAACCCACACATTTCTGAAAAGTAGACACCCGGGGAATTCCAGGGAGGTATGGCTTGCGTGGATCCCCCAACGTTTTCTTACCCAGAATCCCCTGCAAACCTGATATTTTGCTGAAAAAATCCCTTTTTTCGCACATTTTTGTGTGGTAAAGTTGTGGAATCATGGGGCTGACACAAATTTCCTACCACCCAGCGTTCCCCCAGGTCTCCCGATAAAAATGGTGCTTCACTCGGGTGGGAGGCCCAAGTACCCGCGACAGGCAAGGGCCCACAACGTATTGAGGCGACCTCAAAATGGCCTATCACAAAACGACCTGGTTTTGCAGGGAGTCCCATGACGTTTTGGCCCGGGCTTGGCGGCCACCTAGGAAACCTACCAAACCCACACATTTCTGAAAAGTAGACACCTGGGGATTCCAGGGAGGTATGGCTTGCGTGGATCCCCCAACGTTTTCTTACCCAGAATCCCTGCAAACCTGAAATGTGGCTTAAGAAATCACTTTTTCACAAATTTTTGTGTGGTAAGTTGTGGCATCACGGGGCTGACACAAATTTCCTACCACCCAGCGTTCCCACAGGTCTCCCGATAAAAATGGTGCCTCACTCGGGTGGGAGGCCCAGGTACCCGCGACAGGCAAGGGCCCACAACGCATTGAGGCGACCTGAAAATGGCCTATCACAAAACTGACCTGGTTTTGCAAGGAGGGTCCCATGATGTTTGGCCCGGGCTCGGCAGCCACCTAGGGAAACCTACCAAACCCACACATTTCTGAAAAGTAGACACCTGGGGATTCCAGGGAGGTATGGCTTGCGTGGATCCCCTAACGTTTTCTTACCCAGAATCCCCTGCAAACCTGATATTTTGCTGAAAAAATCACTTTTTTCGCACATTTTTGTGTGGTAAAGTTGTGGAATCATGGGGCTGACACAAATTTCCTACCACCCAGCGTTCCCCCAGGTCTCCCGATAAAAATGGTGCCTCACTCGGGTGGGAGGCCCAAGTACCCGCGACAGGCAAGGGCCCAAAACATTTTGTGATAGGCAATTTTGATGTCGCCTCAATACGTTGTGGGCCCTTGCCTGTCGCGGGTACTTGGGCCTCCCACCCGAGTGAGGCACCATTTTTATCGGGAGACCTGGGGGAACGCTGGGTGGTAGGAAATTTGTGTCAGCCCCGTGATGCCACAACTTTACCACACAAAAATGTGTGAAAAAAGGGATTTTTTCACCAAATGTCAGGTTTGCAGGGGATTCTGGGTAAGAAAACTTAGGGGGATCCACGCAAGCCATACCTCCCTGGAATCCCCCGGGTGTCTACTTTTCAGAAATGTGTGGGTTTGGTAGGTTTCCCTAGGTGGCTGCCGAGCCCCGGGCCAAAACGTCATGGGACCCCCCTTGCAAAACCAGGTCGTTTTGTGATAGGCCATTTTGAGATCGCCTCAATATGTTGTGGGCCCTGCCTGTCGCTGGTACTTGGGCCTCCCACCCGAGTGAGGCACCATTTTTATCGGGAGACCTGGGGGAACGCTGGTGGTAGGAAATTTGTGTCAGCCCCGTGATGCCACAACTTTAACACACAAAAATATGTGAAAAAAGGGATTTTTTTCAGCAAAATGTCAGGTTTGCAGGGGATTCTGGGTAAGAAAACGTTGGGGGATCCATGCAAGCCATACCTCCCTGGAATCCCCGGGTGTCTACTTTTCAGAAATGTGTGGGTTTGGTAGGTTTCCTAGGTGGCCACCGAGCCCCGGGCCAAAACGTCATGGGACCCCCTTGCAAAACCAGGTCGTTTTGTGATAGGCCATTTTGAGGTCACCTCAATACGTTGTGGGCCCTTGCCTGTCGCGGGTACTTAGGCCTCCCACCTGAGTGAGGCACCATTTTTTTCAGAAGACCTTGGGGAACGCGTGGTGGGTGGAATTTTGTGGATCCACGCAGATTCCAGAACTTTCCACCACAGAAAAGTGAGGAAAATGTGTTCTTTTTGCCAATTTATTAGGTTTGCAAGGGATTCTGGGTAACAGAACCTGGTGAGAGCCAGTCAAGTCACCCCATCCTGGATTCCCCTGGGTGTCTACTTTTCAAAAATGTATAGGTTTGCTAGGTTTCCCTAAGTGCCGGCAGAGATAGGGTTCAAAAACTACAGCTAGGCACTTTGCAAAAAAAGGGTCATTTTTCACTGTGAAAATGTGATGCGTCCACGTTGCGTTTTGCGCTGCTTCCTGTCGCGGGCACTATGCCTACCCACACAAGTGAGGTACCATTTTTTTCGGAAGACCTTGGGAAACGCGGGGTGGGTGGAATTTTGTGGATACACGCAGATTCCAGAACTTTCCACCACAGAAAAGTGAGGAAAATGTGTTTTTTTTGCCTATTATTTAGGTTTGCAAGGGATTCTGGGTAACAGAACCTGGTGAGAGCCATTCAAGTCACCCCATCCTGGATTCCCCTGGGTGTCTACTTTTAAAAAATGTATAGGTTTGCTAGGTTTCCCTAAGTGCCGGCAGAGTTAGGGTTCAAAAACTACAGCTAGGCACTTTGCAAAAAAAGGGTCATTTTTCACAGTGAAAATGTGGTGCGTCCACGTTGCGTTTTGCGCTGCTTCCTGTCACGGGCACTAGGCCTACCCACACAAGTGAGGTACCATTGTTTTCGGAAGACCTTGGGGAACGCGTGGTGGGTGGAATTTTGTGGATCCACGCAGATTCCAGAACTTTCCACCACAGAAAAGTGAGGAAAATGTGTTTTTTTTGCCGATTTTTTAGGTTTGCAAGGGATTCTGGGTAACAGAACCTGGTGAGAGCCAGTCAAGTCACCCCATCCTTGATTCCCCTGGGTGTCTACTTTTCAAAAATGTATAGGTTTGCTAGGTTTCCCAAAGTGCCGGCAGAGCTAGGGTTCAAAAACTACAGCTAGGCACTTTGCAAAAAAGGGTCATTTTTCACTGTGAAAATGTGGTGCGTCCACGTTGCGCTTGCGCTGCTTCCATTCGCGGGCACTAGGCCTACCCACACAAGTGAGGTACCATTTTTTTCAGAAGACCTTGGGGAACGCGGGTGGGTGGAATTTTGTGGATCCACGCAGATTCCAGAACTTTCCACCACAGAAAAGTGAGGAAAATGTGTTTTTTTTGCCAATTTTTAGGTTTGCAAGGGATTCTGGGTAACAGAACCTGGTGAGAGCCAGTCAAGTCACCCCATCCTGGATTCCCCTGGGTGTCTACGTTTCAAAAATGTATAGGTTTGCTAGGTTTCCCTAAGTGCCGGCAGAGCTAGGGTTCAAAAACTACAGCTAGGCACTTTGCAAAAAAGGGTCATTTTTCACTGTGAAAATGTGGTGCATGCACATTGCGTTTTGCGCTGCTTCCTGTCGCGGGCACTAGGCCTATCCACACAAGTGAGGTACCATTTTTTTTGGAAGACCTT
This sequence comes from Calotriton arnoldi, assembly GCA_963921515.1. Classification (NCBI taxonomy): domain Eukaryota; kingdom Metazoa; phylum Chordata; class Amphibia; order Caudata; family Salamandridae; genus Calotriton; species Calotriton arnoldi. The sequence goes on along the minus strand of CAWUFW010003923.1, from coordinate 1,341,788 downwards.
GGGGAACGCGGGGTGGGTGGAATTTTGTGGATCCACGCAGATTCCAGAACTTTCCACCACAGAAAAGTGAGGAAAATGTGGTTTTTTTGCCAATTTTTTAGGTTTGCAAGGGATTCTGGGTAACAGAACTTGGTGAGAGCCACTCAAGTCACCCCATCCTGGATTCCCTGGGTGTCTACTTTTCAAAAATGTATAGGTTTGCTAGGTTTCCCTCAGTGCCGGCAGAGCTAGGGTTCAAAAACTACAGCTAGGCACTTTGCAAAAAAGGGTCATTTTTCACTGTGAAAATGTGGTGCGTCCACGTTGCGTTTTGCGCTGCTTCCTGTCGCGGGCACTAGGCCTACCCACACAAGTGAGGTACCATTTTTTTGGAAGACCTTGGGGAACGCGGGGTGGGTGGAATTTTGTGAATCCACGCAGATTCCAGAACTTTCCACCACAGAAAAGTGAGGAAAATGTGTTTTTTTGCCAATTTTTTAGGTTTGCAAGGGATTCTGGGTAACAGAACCTGGTGAGAGCCAGTCAAGTCACCCCATCCTGGATTCCCCTGGGTATCTACTTTTCAAAAATGTATAGGTTTGCTAGGTTTCCCTAAGTGCCGGCAGAGCTAGGGTTCAAAATACAGCTAGGCACTTTGCAAAAAAAGGGTCATTTTTCACTGTGAAAATGTGGTGCGTCCACGTTGCGTTTTGCGCTGCTTCCTGTCGCGGGCACTAGGCCGACCCACACAAGTGAGGTACCATTTTTTTCGGAAGACCTTGGGGAACGCGGGGTGGGTGAAATTTTGTGGATCCACGCAGATTCCAGAACTTTCCACTACAGAAAAGTGAGGAAAATGTGTTTTTTTTGCCAATTTTTTAGGTTTGCAAGGGATTCTGGGTAACAGAACCTGGTGGGAGCCAGTCAAGTCACCCCATCCTGAATTCCCCTGGGTGTGTAGTTTTCAAAAATGTATAGGTTTGCTAGGTTTCCCTAAGTGCCTGCAGAGCTAGGGTTCAAAAACTACAGCTAGGCACTTTGCAAAAAAGGGTAATTTTTCATTGTGAAAATGTGGTACGTCCACGTTGCATTTTGAGCCATTTCCTGTTGTGGGCACAAGGCCTACCCACACAAGTGAGGTACCATTTTTATCGGGAGACTTAGGGTAACACAGAATTGTAGAGCAACTGTTATTACCTATTGACTTTCGATGCATTTCTGCCTTCCAAATGAAAGACAATGTGTAAAAAATAAGTCATTTTGAAAAATGACCTATAATTCTCATGCTAGTATGGGTACTCCCAATTTCGGAAATGTGCAAATATCTACTGTTTCTAAAATCTACATTTTGTTCCCATTTCAGAAATACATAGGTGTCTTTCATAACAATGTTTCCATGTATACATTTTCCCAAAATAATTGCTATATACCCGGTACATAATAAAATACCATTGCAAGATGCTGCTCAGTTATTGGCTCTGGGTTCGTCGGGTTCTTGGTGAACCTACAAGTCCTATATATCCCCACAACCAGAAAGGTCCAGCGGATATAACGGTATATTGCCTTCAAATAGCTGTCATAATTAGAAGAAGTTACAGGTGAAAACGTTGACACAAATGGCTGTTTTTTTCAACTAATTTTCAATTTTTCCTTTATTTAACTGTTAGTTTCTATAAGGAAAACTTTAAGGATCTACACAAATGACCCCTTGCTGAATTCAGAGTTTTGTCTACTTTTCAGAAATGTATGGCTTTCCAGGATCCATTATTGGTTTCATACCCATTTCTACCATTAACTGGAAGGAGGTTGAAAGCACAAAAAATAGCAAAAATAGGCTATGTCCCAGAAAAATGCCAAAACTGTGTAAAAAAGTTGGTTTTCTGACAAAAGTCTGCTTGTCCCTGAAAGCTGGGAAGATGGTGATTTCAGCACCACAACCCCTTTTTGATGCCATTTGCAGGGAAAAACAAGACGCTTTCATCTGTATCCCTTTTTCGCATTTTTCCCCCAAAAACAAAATTTAGCTGTATTTTGGCTAATTTCTGGGTCCCCTCCAGGGGAATCCACAAACCCTGGGTACCTTTACAATCCCCATGATGTTAGGAAAAAAGGACGCAAATTTGGCATGGATACCTTATGTGGTCAAAAAGTTACAGGGGCCTAAGCGCGCACTACCCCAAATAGCCAAAAAAAGGCTTAGCACAGGGGGGGAAAAGGCCTAGCAGCGAAGGGGTTAATAGTCCAAAGATACACAAAGGCTAAAAAGGGCTGTGTCCATCTTGCCTTTATGGACATAACATGAGCCTTTTATACAGTGGACCACTCCACGTTATGGTCAATAATGTTAGAATTTGGCATAGATAGCACAATTATTTCCCTGCTTTACAGGCTTCGTGCAAACAGCACAGCCAGAGTCCGCTAAAGCAGGAATGGGGATATTACCGAAGATTTTCCATCAGTAACATGGGTCAGACAGGGTTGCATCCTAGCTCCATTTCTTTTTTAGGTCGAGCCTAGCGCAGCACGCATGCGCTGCTCTATGGGAGGCTTCTTGTCAGTGCTCAAAACTTCTCTGTGTGGGTCTAACTCCTCCCACACATTGGACTGGCCTTTGCGTGTGTCTTTCAATAATGAAAGCACTCAAATGGCCAAAGGCGGGTGCATGTCCCACCTCTTCTTTAAATGTTCACTCCCACGGCGTTTTGCTCTCGGGAGCGAGCAGCGGCGCGCAGGGCAGGGTGGCAGCTGCATTCCTTGTCGTGGATCAGGTTACGCGCCCTGCTTTTATCTCGTCGCTTTTACTGGGTTTCCTGGAGTGCTTTACAGCACACAAGTAAACGATTCCCTCCTAGGCCCTAGGGGGTCTTTCTTGGTCATATTGTAACCTCGAAAGGGGCCCTGCAGCTGCGAGTTTAAAAACTCCGAAAGATTAAATTGTCATTATTATGTGCATGACTGACTCGGCCTACGTAAACAGCTTTTTAACCCCCTAATTAATAAAGATTAATCTATTTTGAATTGGAATAGGCCAGCGTTTTGTTTACGGCGCCTCTGCCCTGGAGGGATGGTAAACATACACATACACACTCTAATGGGCGGCATCTCTGGAGCCTTATCTGAGCCAGCTAAGGAAGACGCGGGAATGTTTGATTCACCTTGATATGGAGGGCGCCGAACACCCAAGTAAGACCCCTGTGAGGGCTTCTATGAACTTTTAGGGAGTGGTAGTCTTAAAACGTCATTATTAGAATATATTGTTTTTTCTCGCAGTTTTAAATAGCGCGCGAACTCGACCCGAAGGTATCGGAGCGCTTTACATGAGCACCAGTAAATTACAGATGGACACAATCTTTTTTTTTTCTTTCTAGACACAAGGAGATTAATTGATTTGCTCAGAATCACAGGATGTTTGACCCTCCCAAGAGACTCGAACCCTGTTCCCCAGCTTCAAAGTCGGACTCTCTGGCCGTTAAGCCACAACAGTAAATGCTTGAACGCTTCCTTGCCTTTTTTTTTTAGTAAATTACACCCATAACAAAATAATGGAAGTCGGGTGCTAAGCGAGGGGCCAGTGGAGAGTGTTTGCAGCTATGAATAAACGCCTGGGGGTAGTAAGCGCTATATATATGCCTGTGTTACAATTCAGTATAACACAACAAACTTCAATATTCATGATCACACTTCCTTTACTATTCAGGAGAGGTGGAGACAGGGCCGGACTGGGAACTGAAACCGGCCCTGGCAAACTGCTCGGCTGGCCCCCCGGGTTGGGAGGGGGGGTGGGGTGCAGCCGAGCTGTTTACTAAGGCCGGTTTTGGCAGATTTTGTTACAGGGGGCCCAATTGCCGGCCCCATATAACATAAACGGCCCCCAGGGGCCCAAAGCCGGCCCTCACCCTAGCGGCCCACCAGGGAAACGCCCGGTGCCCACTACGGCCAGTCCGGTCCTGGGTGGAGACCACATGATACCAGACTCTTGAACCCCGGGTAAGTGATCTTAGACGCCTAAACATATCTTGAAGCATTTCAGAAAAGAAGCTGGATTTTCCCAATTTGTGGCTCATCTCCTATTAAACAGAGACAATTGACGTGTGAATGTGTCTCCCCTGAAGATCATTGGGGGTTTTCCCCAGCGCGTGTGTACGGAGTCCTTACACTTTCTTACACACTCGCCAGCCCCCAAATAGCTCGCTGCTGTTAATATCCATTAACTTGTGCCCCTGGGCAGGGGGTGTGGCACAAATGACAGAGTATAAAGGGCTTAAACCGAGGGTGGTACCACACACTTGACCACACCTGCGGCAGGAAGCATCTCCCACCCTGCCTGGCACGTGGCACCGGAGCTCCTGCTGTCTCGGAACCTCCTGTCACCATGCAGGCCCTGGTACTGGTGGGACTGCTGTTACTGAGTGCCACCGGCTGGGCTCTCCCTACACTGGTAAGTCTTGCTTCGGCGGGAAAAGCGCTTCAGATATTGACTCTATCACTTCATGTGCCAAGAAGCGGTGTGGGGGGGGGCGCTGTTGTATTTAATTAACGTAAGGAATTGACACGTTAGTTACCATCGGTTCCTAGCGAGGGTCAGTTGTAGGAACAATTTGAACAAAGCTCTTTTCAGATAGTACGTACGTGCTTTCTGGACCTAGAACTTCCATGTCATGTATTTGTTTTTTAATATTTTACCTTAAACATTTGTCCCCTAGTAGATGCACTTGCAGTGAGGAGTAGGGACCCATTCCTATCGACTGTCTCTTTTGAACATCTATTGTGATTGTGTTTTTTTAAGGAAATTTGTTTCGCTGTCAATAGGAACTGAAGCAAAAGCGTATAGCACTTTAAATAAGTACTTCTCAATACAGTGCTATAATATGCCTAGTAGTGTCGAAACTTCCACGTTAAAGAATAGTAGATGTCGTAGCACCCAGGATAATGTGCTGCATGGCTAAATACTTGTGAGGTATTAAAGGAGAGACCTAATGGCTTTGCCAATGCTTGTCTAATCTGTTTTAACACTCGGGAGATTACCTGATAAAGACTGGAAAAGATATCCCTAAAATCAGCACACAAGAAATTCCTGTGTTACTTTATGCTGACAATGCTGTCCTTATTGCCTGAACAGCTAATGGTCTTCAGTCCCTGTTAGATACTTTTAACAATTTTATGGATAACCTAGGATTAAAACCAAACCGCATGAAGTCATTTGTAATGAAACATAGCCCAAAATTCTCTAGGAATAGAAAGTTTGTACTTGGTGCTGAAGAAATAAAAAAAAAAACCTCCACTTCACGTACTTAGACGTCCCGAATGATTATTACTTTGCATTTTTAAAAGTAAATGTGTGTCTATTGCAACATTTGGTGCGGGTATATAGGGACACATAAACTGTAAACCCCTACGAACTGTACAAAATAAGTTTATAAGAAGACACATTCCACTTCAACGTCTTCTTGTCATGAAGAGGCAGGGCTCAATCGCCTAGAAGACTACATCAAATTACAACCCCTCTTATTATCGTAGCGAATTTGGAAAAATCAATAAACACAAATATGCCAAACAATCTTATTAGACTGCATGAATTTGGATAACTGCTTTGATAGCCCCTGGCTCAATTACGTTAAAATGAGCTTCGAGAGCCTGGGCACATCGAGCATTTTATCGTAACCCAGTTAGTCTCTCTAGCATTTAGACAAACAAAAGAGCTTTTTGTGATGAGAGGGGAGTCATCACCCAGGATCTACCCTCATGTGCAGCACTTTATTTGCAGATCATTACAAATGAGAGACAGAAGTTTTTATTGACAAGCTATCCTCTTAAAACTAGATACTTTGGGGCCGATTCCGATTCGGGCCGGAAAATGTACCGACCGACTCGGTACGGGAATTTAGTCCGACCGACACGTACCGGCGCCGTCCGACCCGCGTAGTATGATGAAATGCATGTGAATCACGACCGACTCGTATGGAACACAAAACGAACGACCACCCCAGACGGAAACAAGCTATCCGGCCGGGAAACCACGCGAATCGAACCGACCGACACGCACCAGGAATCAACCCGAACGAAACGTACCCGCGAACTCCGACCCGCGCAGTACGATGCAATGCATGCAAAACCAGACCGACTCGCACGGAGCTCAAGCCGAACGACCGACACGCATACAAAAGCCAGCCGAAACAACACAAAACTCTGCGACCGACTCGTACGCCGAACATGAAACCTAGCTGAAACACAGAGGGAACGAGTCGGAGAAGATCGCACGAGACAACTGCAGCGTCCTACTCGGTCAGAAGAACGTCTCCTACATGCACAAAAAATACAAAGGAAAAAATACAAAGAAAAAGGGCCAAACAAGCAATAACAAAGCCAATAAATACAGGGGGGAAAAAAATGGAACAAGGACGCACCCCCAACTCCACCTATATAAAGGCCACAAATCCCTACCATGATCCTTTGCAAATTCCACTGACCTGCCAGCACAGAACACCATCAGACAGCAACCACAGACACACTCACAGCTCATCCATCACACAAGCCACACACCATTAGCACCTCAACAAATAGCACCCTCACACACACCCAGCAAAACCTACACTCACCCACCCTCACTTGCACACTCACACACACATCAATCACCACCACCACCCATCACCATGCCCCCAAAGAAGAATCCAAAGTTCCTAGATAGTGAATTGGAAGTCCTGGTAGACGAGATCATCAGGGTAGAGCCACAGTTGTTTGGCACATTGGTACAACAGACCCCCATGGTGCAGAAAACCAAGATGTGGGAGAGGATCGTCGACAGGGTGAACGCACAATCACCATGTTTGCGCACAAAGGAAGACATCCAGAACTGGTGGTATGATGTGCGCAGGAGGGTCAGGGACCTACTGAAGAAGGATTACCTCCTGAGTCGGCACACTGGCAGTGGCCCTCCTGCCAAACCAATATACCTCAGGCCCTGGGAGGAGAAGGTGCGGGCCATCCTACCACCAGTGAGCGTATATGGACTAACAAACATCCCAGAGCCTGGTGAGTACACAACTAATATACACAATATGGTGTGACAATACACACACATCACTGTCAAGGGGATAGTCAAACCATGCACCCTTAGCAAATCCACAGCAACCAAAAGATAATCATCCCAAGATGTGAATGCTAGTCAGACAAACACAATACCTGCCATCTCATAGTGATATGTAACTGTGTCATGACATGTACAAACCTAACAACAAATACAGCAAGGCAGTGGCACAAATATAACCAACAAACACAGTCAGATATTTTGCCACCACTAGAACACCACCTCACAGGGAAGCTCACTCAAAGGAAGGAATTCTGTGTATGCTGGTGAAGTCAGTGTAGCCAATAGCATGATGGGAGTTGTAGTCACAGATATTGGTCACCCTCACAATTGGCCCATCAACACCACCCTGAACCATGCTCACATCACAGGGAGTGGAAAAGGACTGACAAGATGGCTGACACTGGGTACTGCTGTGGGGAGCACAAGGCCCTGCTGGGAACTGTGCACCAACAAACAACAGGACCACACTGTCAGATATCTTGCCATTGCTGTCACACTCACACACAGTGAAGTCCACTCAAAAGGAAGGAAGTATGGGCATGCTGGGAAGGGGGGTGTAGGCAATAGCATGATGGGAGTTGGAGTCACAGATATTGGTCACCCTCACAATTGGCCCATCAACACCACTCTGAACCATGCTCACATCACAGGGAGTGGAACAGGACTGGCAAGATGGCTGACACTGGGTACTGCTGTGGGGAGCACAAGGCCCTGCTGGGAACTGTGCACCAACCAACAGCAGGACACCACTGACTGACATCCTGAAAGCCAACTTGCACTCCCTGCAATGGAAGCACCTTCCATGGTGGGATATCTGGCTGGGTGGGAAGGAGGACTCACAGCACTGACCATAGTTACAAGCAGTTCTCCTCACACACCCCTCAACATTAACTCCACATAACCCACCTGGGAGAATGCAATGCCTCACACTCTAATTGAAGATCCCACAAAGAACCACCACCCTGGGTTATGCTGTGTGAAGCACAGGGACACTCTTGGGACTTGTAGCCAAACAACCGCCAGGACAACACTGTCAGCCATCCTGTCAGCACAGGCACACTACCCCACAGGGAAGCAGAGTCAAAAGGAAGGAAGTATGGGCATGCTGGGAAGGGGGGTGTAGGCAATAGCATGATGGGAGTTGGAGTCACAGATATTGGTCACCCTCACAATTGGCCCATCAACACCACCCTGAACCATGCTCACATCACAGGGAGTGGAAAAGGACTGCCAAGATGGCTGACACTGGGTACTGCTGTGGGGAGCACAAGGCCCTGCTGGGAACTGTGCACCAACAAACAACAGGACCACACTGTCAGCCATCTTGCCATTGCTATCACACTCACACACAGTGAAGTCCACTCAAAAGGAAGGAAGTATGGGCCTGCTGGGAAGGGGGGTGTAGGCAATAGCATGATGGGAGTGGTAGTCACAGCTCAACATCCCCCACCCACATGGCCCAGCAAGCTCACACTGAAGCATGCACACCTCACAGGCAGTGAAAAGCTACTTCAAAGATGTCTGACAATGGTGCTCTGTTGTGGGGAGAACAAGGCCCTGCTGGGAACTGTGCACCAACAAACAACAGGACCACACTGTCAGCCATCTTGCCATTGCTGTCACACTCACACACAATGAAGTCCACTCAAAAGGAAGGAAGTATGTGCATGCTGGGAAGGGGGGTGTAGGCAATAGCATGATGGGAGTTGTAGTCACAGCACAACATCCCCCACCCACATGGCCCAGCAAGCTCACACTGAAGCATGCACACCTCACAGGGAGTGAAAAGCCATTTCAAAGATGTCTGACAATGGTGCTCTGTTGTGGGGAGCACAAGGCCCTGCTGGGAACTGGGCACCAACAAACAACAGGACCACATTGTCAGCCATCTTGCCATTGCTGTCACACTCACACACAGTGAAGTCCACTCAAAAGGAAGGAAGTATGGGCATGCTGGGAAGGGGGGTGTAGGCAATAGCATGATGGGAGTTGGAGTCACAGATATTGGTCACCCTCACAATTGGCCCATCAACACCACTCTGAACCATGCTCTCATCACAGGGAGTGGAAAAGGACTGACAAGATGGCTGACACTGGGTACTGCTGTGGGGAGCACAAGGCCCTGCTGGGAATTGTGCACCAACCAACAGCAGGACACCACTGACTGACATCCTGAAAGCCAACTTGCACTCCCTGCAATGGAATCACGTTCCATGGTGGGATATCTGGCTGGGTGGGAAGGAGGACTCACAGCACTGACCATAGTTACAAGCAGTTCTCCTCACACACCCCCTCAACACTAACTCCACATAACCCACCTGGGAGAATGCAATGCCTCACACTCTAATTGAAGATCCCACAAAGAACCACCACCCTGGGTTATGCTGTGTGAAGCACAGGGACACTCTTGGGACTTGTAGCCAAACAACTGCCAGGACAACACTGTCAGCCATCCTGTCAGCACAGGCACACTACCCCACAGGGAAGAAGAGTCAAAAGGAAGGAAGTATGGGCATGCTGGGAAGGGGGGTGTAGGCAATAGCATGATGGGAGTGGTAGTCACAGCTCAACATCCCCCACCCACATGGCCCAGCAAGCTAGCACTGAAGCATGCACACCTCACAGGGAGTGAAAAGCCATATCAAAGATGTCTGACAATGGTGCTCTGTTGTGGGGAGTACCAGGCCCTGCTTGGACCTGTGCACCAACCAACAGCAGGACACCACTGAATGACATCCTGAGAGTCAACCTGAACACACTGTAAGGGTGGCATGCTTCATGGTGGGATAACTGGGCTGGGGGGAGAAGGAGGGCCGGATGTCCACCAAATACAACCAATGCTGGCTATGCACACACCTCAACATTCACATTGAAAATCCTCAGGTTTGCAGGACAATGTGCTACACCAATATCAACCTCTTACTGTTACAACTTAGGACAATGCAATGTACAGGCCCGCATCCAGAGGTACAGTCACAACTGTCAGGTATGTGAACCATTGATGCCTGTAGAAATATAACATACATTGTGTGTCTCTTCCAAAAACAGGTGATGATGGGGACACAGCAGGAGGCGAGGAGTAGTCCCTGTCCCAGGCTTCGGGGGACACTGAGCTCACTGGTGTGGAACAGCTTCTGCACTCCTCGGATGGCGAAGACCTACCTGGCCCCTCCGGTGCGAGTCATCATGCAGCACCAGCAGGACCAACATCTGCACCCCCTGCACCCACCCCTCCAACAACTGCCAACACACAGACCACCCCCGCCGACACGGACAGACCAAGGACCACCAATGACAACAGCACAGGGACCCTGGCCCAACGTCGAGCTACGGACAACGACCCCAGTAACAACCCCCAAGGGGCCTAGGGTCACCTGGGCGTGCCACCGCAGATCCCGCACGTGTCACCAGGGGTGGTGGGAGGGGTGGTAGGCAGAGGTCGCTGTTTGCAGAGGGGTCTGGACTGCATGATGACCCACAACTGGCACGCATTGCTGATGCGTACCAGAATAGCACCGGAGAGGTCAGCCAGGTTGTGGGGATCCTCAAGGACATCCAACAGCAGCAGGCTGCCCATCATGCCCGCTTGGACTCACACATGTCCCGTGTGGAGACACACATGTCTCGCATGGAGTCCAAGTGGGACACATGGCAAGAACTGACAGCGGTGCATAGGGACATATTGACATGCCTCCGCCAGATTAGCACCAACATGGCCACACCTCCCTGTGTGCCCACAACATCTGGTGCTGCAACAACTGCAACTTCCACAGGGAGGGAGGAGGACTCTGGCGGAGAGTCCCCTGCACCGCAGCAGCCTGCACGTGAGGGTCCCCCCCAAAGAAGAGAGGTCATCCGAGGAAGGAAAACTGAGAGGTTGATGGCCATGTACATCCCCCAGGAAGCCAACACCTGTTCTGGAAAGTCTCCTTTGTGTGCAAACTGTTCACCCTGTAGAATGCAACACAACTCTCCCACATGACATGGGGAGTCTAAGTTGGACTAATGTATCAGATGACTGTGGACTTCACTCAGGACATTTCTGCTACCAAGACTTCCAACTCATCTGGGAACTTCGGATCACAATCCCAATGTACAGCACCCACCATCCTGTGCACTATACTCACACATGTCTGTAAATAAAATCATTACTACACCATACTTGCCTCTGTTGTGATTCCAACGTGGTTACTGTCATGGGGATGATGAGCTGCTAAATTACACTGTGTATGCTAACTGCTACAGCAAGTACAACACCGTCATGTGAGTCATGGTGACGTGACACATATGAGGGAGACACACCACTAGGGCTTCACAACACAGAGACACCAGGGTCATCGGACTCTTCGCCTACACTGATGTTGCCAGGGAATACTGTGGAATTCACAGACACCACACCTATATTCCCAGTCTGTGTCAACTAGCCCACAGGTGCAGCAAGCAAATGTCAGTCAGATGTGTGACCACAGACAACCCAAAGTGAATCACAGGTTTATTACACATTTGCAACATGTTGTTTCCACTACAAATGCAAGGTAATCCCACGTGGTTGTGGCCACAAAGTCAAAAAGTGCAGAAGATAGAAAGTCCAGGGGTGTGTGGCACATCACCTGTAGGGAAACGACTGCTGCCACCCTGAAAGCGGAATCATGGAGTCGGGGGATCCAAGTTGACCAAACAACTCTGTAAGCACCCTGTGAAGGTCAGACATGACACACAGTCAAAACCACTGAAGAACAGCACAGAACTGCAATACTCATGCCCAATACATGTCACAAGATAACTACACAAAACCAAGTTAGCATGTCAACACTGTTGGGCAGTACAGACTACCTGCAAGAACACATCGCTGCACGCATCCAGTCAAGTAGCACATGGCCACACTCAAACAGCACCAGAGCACCACCCACACATATCATGCAAACTCAAATCATTGACATGACAACTCTCTGGATACTCACATTCAGCTGAAGAAATTGGTGATGAGCTGTGTGCGGACATCACCATCATCATCATCACTGGCATCGTGGCCCAGGCCAGGATCCTCCACAGGTGGCGGACGTTGGTCATCATCATCCAGGATGAGAGGCAACTCCTTCCGCACTGCCAGGTTGTGTAGCATGCAGCAGACGATGACAATCTTGCACACCTTTGCTGGGGCATATGGGAGGGCCCCTCCTGTCTTGTCCAGGCAGCGGAAGCGGCTCTTCAGGAGACCAAAGGTCTGCTCGATCACTCTCCTGGTCCGACCATGTGCCTCATTGTAGCGCATCTGGGCTGGTGTCACAGGGTTCCTGAGGGGTGTCAGCAACCACAGCATGTTGGGGTATCCGGAGTCACCTACAGACAGACAATTGCACATTAGCTGAGTTGGAAAAGTGGGCGGAATACAACATAGCAGAACACACACAATGGTACAAAGTCAGTACACACCGACAAGCCAGGCACGCTGGTTCTGCATCTGTGACATCATCCTCAGGATGCGACTACTCCTCATCACGTAGGCATCGTGTGCAGAACCGGGGAAACGGGCACACACATGTGTGATGGTCATATCTGCAAGACATACCACCAGAGCATTGATCGAATGGTAATGTTTACGGTTCCGGTATGCCTGCCCATGTGCCTGTGGTGGTACCAAAGCCACATGTGTCCCATCAATGGAGCCAATGACATGTGGCATCCTCCCCAGGGCATAGGAGTCACTCTTGACGTCAGTGAGTTGTTGACGTGTTGGGAAATAGATGTACTGGTTCAGGCATCTCAACATTGCCTCCAAAACATCACGTAGCACACGGCTGAACATAGTCTGTGACATCCCACCAGCAGTCGCCACAGTGTGTTGAAAGGTACCGGTGGCAAAGAAGTGTAGGGCTGCCATTACCTTCACCTTGGGGGTCAGCGCCGTAGGGTACGGCCGGCCAGGTTGCAAATGTGGTGCCAAGCGCACTGCCAAATCCTCAATCAGCTGCCTGGTGAAGCGGTACCGTCGGATGCTGTCACGTTCCACCATCGTTGCCAGGTCAGGGAATGGTCTCTGGACAGCTGGAGCACTGCAGTGCATAGGTGAAGAAAGAAAGATTGTCAGTCATCCCACATATGTGCCATTCACCATACTCAATTTCACATGATACATCATTACGAGACACAAGTACTTGATGTGTGTGCCGTTCTGTTTGGACATATACGGCACCTACATGGACATCATCTAACATCTCAGTTCAACATGTGTTGACAACAGGTTCCAGGGTGTGCTATGGGAAACCATTAGGCTGTGTCACAGTACCCATTTACCGCTGTCACGTTCCACACACACACCACAGTGACAAGTCTGGACAGATGCGCCACAGGCATCACAGCTCATTGACATGTAGATTCCCAGGGACCCTGTCTTGCCACATGGACACTGGCATGACATGGCGTATCATGTACACATCAGAAAAACAAACATGACTCCCACAGGTAGTGGCCCCTGTTGCCTCTGCTGGACAGACATGGACGTCTGTGACACACACACACACAACATCAAAGTCCATGCACAAACAACGTGGATGTGGAGACTGTCTCCCATTGTGCACATGGAATCAGAGACATCGGAAACACAACATGCACACAGACTGTGGAGGGCCATCACTATTGTGGCAATGGGTCACCCTGTGACGTACATGCCTTCCCACATGTGAGCCTGGGGGTATGTGACATGTCATACACATACACAACCTGGAAATGTGACCATGCCACATGCTCCAAAATGAACAGTTGCACATCACAGTGGTCAGGTGCACAACACACAAAGGATCCTGTCCCCATGAACACGTGCACAGCCTGGGTGTGGCTTCCCCCAAGTGCCACCACAAAAACCACATGTTTACCCCCATACACAGAAAAGGTAATGCAGCCTTACATGCCTTAGATACAGTGTGGACTGGGTGTGGTGTTGTAGTTGTGCCCCTGAGTCCCTGGAAAGTATATGTGGCTGGCATACGTTAACCAGTGACAAGCATGGTGACATATGCGTGTGACCTGTACAGGGACGCGTTGTACAGCAATGGACCGATCGGTGTGCCAGCACGGCCCATTGCATCTGTTGTGAGCGGGTACGCGTTGTATCCCGGAATACGCGTTGTACAGCAATGGACCGATCGGTGTGCCCGCACGGCCCATTGCATCTGTTGTGAGCGGGTACGCGTTGTATCCCGGAATACGCGTTGTACAGCAATGGACTGATCGGTGTGCCCGCACGGCCCATTGCATCTGTTGTGAGCGGGTATGCGTTGTATCCCGGAATACGAGTTGTACAGCAATGGACCGAGCGGTGAGCCCGCACGGCCCATTGCATCTGTTGTGAGTGGGTACGCGTTGTATCCCGGAATACGCTGTTGTACAGCAATGGACCGAGCGGTGTGCCCGCACGGCCCATTGCATCTGTTGTGAGCGGGTACGCGTTGTATCCCGGAATACGCTGTTGTACAGCAATGGACCGATCGGTGTGCCCGCACGGCCCATTGCATCTGTTGTGAGCGGGTACGCGTTGTATCCCGGAATACGCGTTGTACAGCAATGGACCGATCGGTGTGCCCGCATGGCCCATTGCATCTGTTGTGAGCGGGTACGCGTTGTATCTCGGAATACGCGTTGTACAGCAATGGACCGATCGGTGTGCCCGCACGGCCCATTGCATCTGTTGTGAGCGGGTACTGTTGTACAGCAATGGACCGAGCGGTGTGCCCGCACGGCCCATTGCATCTGTTGTGAGCGGGTATGCGTTGTATCCCGGAATACGCGTTGTACAGCAATGGACCGATCGGTGTGCCCGCACGGCCCATTGCATCTGTTGTGAGCGGGTACGCGTTGTACAGCAATGGACCGATCGGTGTGCCCGCATGGCCCATTGCATCTGTTGTGAGCGGGTACGCGTTGTATCCCGGAATACGCGTTGTACAGCAATGGACCGATCGGTGTGCCCGCACGGCCCATTGCATCTGTTGTGAGCGGGTACGCGTTGTATCCCGGAATACGCGTTGTACAGCAATGGACTGATCGGTGTGCCCGCACGGCCCATTGCATCTGTTGTGAGCGGGTATGCGTTGTATCCCGGAATACGAGTTGTACAGCAATGGACCGAGCGGTGAGCCCGCACGGCCCATTGCATCTGTTGTGAGTGGGTACGCGTTGTATCCCGGAATACGCGTTGTACAGCAATGGACCGAGCGGTGTGCCCGCACGGCCCATTGCATCTGTTGTGAGCGGGTACGCGTTGTATCCCGGAATACGCGTTGTACAGCAATGGACCGATCGGTGTGCCCGCACGGCCCATTGCATCTGTTGTGAGCGGGTACGCGTTGTATCCCGGAATACGCGTTGTACAGCAATGGACCGATCGGTGTGCCCGCATGGCCCATTGCATCTGTTGTGAGCGGGTACGCGTTGTATCTCGGAATACGCGTTGTACAGCAATGGACCGATCGGTGTGCCCGCACGGCCCATTGCATCTGTTGTGAGCGGGTACTGTTGTACAGCAATGGACCGAGCGGTGTGCCCGCACGGCCCATTGCATCTGTTGTGAGCGGGTATGCGTTGTATCCCGGAATACGCGTTGTACAGCAATGGACCGATCGGTGTGCCCGCACGGCCCATTGCATCTGTTGTGAGCGGGTACGCGTTGTACAGCAATGGACCGATCGGTGTGCCCGCATGGCCCATTGCATCTGTTGTGAGCGGGTACGCGTTGTATCCCGGAATACGCGTTGTACAGCAATGGACCGATCGGTGTGCCCGCACGGCCCATTGCATCTGTTGTGAGCGGGTACGCGTTGTACAGCAATGGACCGAGCGGTGTGCCCGCACGGCCCATTGCATGTGTTGTGAGCGGGTATGCGTTGTATCCCGGAATACGCATTGTACAGCAATGGACCGAACGGTGCGCACGCATTGGCTGGGGCCTGGCATGGCAACGGGCGCGTTTTCGAAGCTTCAACGAGTCTGATGCAGTGAATTCAGTTGGACAGCCACAACAATGTTGCAAATTCATGGGTATTATGAAGTTGAAGTTTTGAAGGATGCTGTGGGCGTGTATTAGTGCTGCTATTCCATGGATTGGTCAGATTCAGAAGATGCAAACGACTTGGACCTATCACTTTGGACACATGGGACAGTATCTGCCTCTGCAGCACACATATAATGCTGACTGTTCCCCTGAGGGCTCACTTGCCTGCACTACATGCTCCAGGACGACGTCTGCCACCAACACTGCTGCTGTCTCTGCATCCTCTGGCTACTGCAATGGCACGTACTGTGGAGAGAGCCCCAGCCTTCAGCCTTGAGGAGAACCAGGCCCTGCTGTATGGGACACCAGGGGAGCAGGTGAGTGTGCTGTCCACTGCCTTACTAATTGTGCATGTTGTCTGACTAGCAAGACTTCCAGTGTGCACACCACTGGCTAGCATGCTCATTGAGTAGTTCTCACCCCCAAAGTGTGTAGTCACATGCACTGAACAGATACAGTGCAGTAACAGTGCATTCCAACAAGGTTTACTTCCCATGCAATGATACCATGTAGTAACTGCTGGCAAACTGTTCATAGCCATCGTTGCACTGCCTGTGTACATCATATGCCCCTGTGATTGAGACATGTATATCCGACTGTGTGATGCACGGATATGTTGCATGTGTAGTAATGGCCTTTTCACTTTGTCATCCTCACAGGTTGATGCCCACCGTAAGCAGGAAATCTGGCTGACCATCGCCCGGGCAGTAAGATCCGTGGGGGTCTACAAGCGCCGGATCCGCAACTGCCAGAAGAGGTGGCAGGACCTTCGTGGCTGGACCCGGAGGATCGCAAGGGTCCAGCTGAAGCTGTCGGCTCCTCGCAGGAGGGGCGGACACTGGACCCTGACCCCCCACATGCTCCAGATCCTGGCTGTGGTCTTCCCTGACCTGGATGGGCAGCTGAAGGACAGACAGCAGCAAGGAGGGGGTGAGTCCATGACTGCACTGTGAACTCTGTCTGACATGCTATGTGCCCTCCTCTGGCCTGGTTAAACTTCCACAGTACATCAGTCTTGTGGTCCAGGACCCATGTCCCTCAATTGTGACATGCCCACTCCTCATCTGATACGTAGGTGTGGTCCTTACGGTCAGGAAATTGTGTCACTTGGGTACAGGGTCCTTGCATTTTGCTTTGCTCAAGGTGGGGACAGCTTTTGTTCCCGTGACTTTGTGGTGGGCTTCATGGGTGGGTCGATTGCTCACACAATGCCTAAGTCGTGAAATGTAATCTGGGTGTAACTTTGATATGTGGTCCACTTGCTGATCTGAATCACCACATGTCCCTGGGGTATTTGGCACACCCCCATGCTGCGGGTGGGAACAATGTTTGGGCCTCAGGAGTATGTATGTCAAGTGTGTCACACATGCTTAGCCACCTGCCTACTGTCCAGGGCTCATCCCTCTTACAGGTGGAGCTGGACAGTCATACCTACTCCAGGGCATACAATACACTCTGTACTCCCACTCCCGTGTATCAGCTGACATGTTGTGATCAGTGAAATGTTCCCTCAGGTGTCTGCCTCTGTGTCATTGTGCTGTGGCTTCGTTGTCAGGACTACTGGTATGTTTATCGGTTAGGGCTCAGCATGCCATCTGAGATGTGACCATGAGAGACGATACTTCTGTGACTTATAGGTGTTTGATCACTTGACTGTGCACACAGGTGTATGCGACTGTGACTTTCAGGCAGCTGTTTTTCATTCACAGCACACTGTGAGGTGCTCAGGTTCTGAGAGTTGTGTTTCATGTCTCCCATATGTCCAATTGGTATGACGTGGACAAATACGAGTTCAGATGATGTGGTTTGTGGGGGATGGACATGTGCATTTGTCAGTTACATAACTTGCATTCCCCATGTCCTAGGATTGTGACACAGTGCAGACTGTTGTTGGCTGGCTGCCATGGCCATGTGACTGGAGACAGTGATGTATGACTTTGCAGGCATGCCTGTGTCATGGCATTAAACTTCCTAAGAGTGATCCTGCAGGGGAGTGACATGTGCAACATGCACCCCATTGTGGCATTGACTATCCGGACATGGGTGCATCATGGTGTCTGGTGCTGGTATGCATCACATGCATTTCTATTTAGACTCTGGCCATCCCTTTATCCGGACACCTGCACTGACTCAGTGGCAAGAGATGTGATGTGTGCATGTTCACATACTTCACCGTGTTCTCTGCAATGTCCAACAACTGTGTAGGTGGTGCATGTGTCCACACTAGGGTATTACCATCAGACAGGCACCAGACAGATGGGTGCATGGGCAGGAGGGGTGTGAGTTCCATGGTTGACCATCAGACTGACAATTGGCTTCTCCGAATCTGTGTGAGGACTTTTGGCAATGTTCAACTAAGGATGCCAGGGCTTGCTCTGTAATGTGCTGTACTTACTGTGGTGTGTGCGGTCAGTGCAGGTGACTGATGTTTGTCTGTTTCCCTAATTGTTTCCAGATACATCCACGGCCACAGGAGGGGACAGCTCCACGGACCAGGAGGAGCTGCAGAGCCAGACTGGGTCAGCAGCCGATGAGTGGTCGGAGGGACCCAGGGGCACGGAGGGCGAGGGGAGCCACACCGAGGAGTCCTCAGCCCCATCCACCTCAGCTGAGGACCACAGCAGCTCAGAGGATGACTCCCTTGTGGAGGCAGGTGTCAGCAGCAACCACACCCCAGCTAGTCTGTCTGGCCCCGCCACCACCACCACTGCCCTCCCATTAGCTCCGATTCCAGAGGTCCGTGGAGGCTCCCGTGTTCGGGAGCGTGTCTCCTTCGTGCCAGGCACCGCACCCCCTGCCCCGTGTCCCCTGCTGCCCTGAGTGAGGAGTCTGTGTACCTACTTCGGCAGCTCAATGTAGGGCAGACAGCAATGCTGAGTGTCCTCCATGCACACACCACTTTGTTGACACAGCTGGTGTCGTTCATGGAGGGCATCTCGACGGGTATGTCTGCCCTACAGAGGAGCAATAAGTCCATGGACTCCTCCCTGACGACAGCAGTGTCCCTCCTCCAACAGTCCCTCACCCCTCCTACCTCTGCCCCATCCACACTTCCTGGCACCCTACCTGTCCAAAGCACATGCACACCTGCACAATCACCCAAACACACAGACACGAGCAGCACAGACACACCCAAAAGAAAGGCAAGACGTGCACACAAGCATCCTCAGGGGACTGATACCACACACACAGGGGATGGGGAACAGACACACACAGGCATCCACAGTCACTCTGCAGTCCTCCAAATCCTCTCCCTCCAAGACCCCTTCCCTTGCCTCACCTGCAACCCCACCTACACAGCAGCTCTTCCTCTGTGACCTCGGCCTCTTCCCCTCTGATCCTGCTGATCCAGCATACCGGGGAAGAGGAAGTCCACCCACACAGAGGGGAGTGCCCTCGCCCCCGGACACCCTCCCCCAGGCGCAGGCAGACTGAGGACCCCATTCGGAAGTCCCCCGGACCAGGAAGGGCAAGACCCCACCACCACCACCACGCAGCTCCACCACCCAGTCTCTCTCCTCCATCCCCCAGGCCACCACTCCACAGGTTCCACCGCCACTCCCTGCCCCAGGTTCCCCCACACACCGATACCGCATCCCCAAACTGCTTAGGCCCTCCCCCCTGCCACTTGCTCTACCACCCCAAACCAGACGCTCTGCCTGTTTGTGCCACTGGTGTGGAGACCGGGTCCCCCCCTCTGTCCTGCCCACCTCATCTGCCCCCCCTTCCACTCCCTTGGAGTCATGCACTGCAGTGGAGTCCACAACCACCCCATCTGACTCGGGCACTGCAGTGGGGACCCAGTCCACTCCATTTGACCGGCCCACTGCAGTGGTTGCAGCACCCACACCATCTGACTTGTGCCTTACAGTGGTGCTGGCCCCCCTGAGTCAGACACCTCCACTGCAGTTGCCGGTGACACTCCTGCACCCACCACCCCTTCACTGCCTCACTCTGGCATCCCCTGATCCTGTCCCTGCGGTGCCTGGCCTGCCCCTTGTATGCCCCTCCAAGGGGGATGTCCCCTGTCCATACCAGTGCAGGCAAGCAATGGGTGACAAGTTGTCACATATCACCCTGTTGGGACTGTGTATTTGAACTGGCCATTGGCCTTAGTTTCTTTTGGACTTAAAATTTTAGTTTGACATTTGCTGAATAAAGCCTCTTTTTGTTTACTTGTGGTTTTTCTTTTGATGTACATGATGTAGATGAGTATCATCATGCATTTGCAGTTGTAATAGTGTTCAGATCAGGAAAATGAAGTGTTGCTGTGATGGACTCCATGTGGTCCATGGGATATGTGTCCTGATGTAGTCTGGATCTATAGCATCCTTTGCTGCAGTCTGAGGGTGTAAGGTTCAGCATTTGACACAGGGATGTACGTTTTGCATTTGTAAATTAACATCTTTGTCTTACACTGATGCACATCTGGTGGGCTTACCACTGTTCAATGTTTCTATTTCCCTGACTGTGTGCCCATCTCCACTGGACATGCAGTTTAGCACATCAATGTTGAAGGACTCATCTGTGTATACAGTGCAACTTGACTGACACGTGTTTTGGGTGTATGCAGATGACTGACGTGACACTCCCGTACCCAGGCTGATGTGAGCAGAGCCTTCAGTGTGTTGTAGTTGTTGACTCACTGACCGAGTGTTTTGCTGACATGTTTGAGTCGTGCACAGACAAGGTTTGGCACAGCGGACCTTCCACAGGAGTGGAGTGCCCTCATGGCAGTGTGTAATCCTGTGACATTGCCTGGGTCCGTGTTGTGTGTTGTGTAAGCATGTCTGTGCGTGTTCCCTTCCCTTTTCCTACACAGGCTGTGTCCCTTCGGATGTTCCTGTTTGTGATGCTTGCTGAGTTGTTCTGTGTTCATCCAGCATCTTGGACCTGATTTCTCCGGGATGTGGGTGCATGGCAAACTAATGTTCATCAGGTTGTCATCCCTAGTTGTCTTTGTTGTCAGGGCTGGGGATGTGGGCAAACGCAGATGGGACACAGTCAGGATTCCCTTGGCACTTGTTGGTTACACAAGTCATGTAATTTACAGTTTGTGGTAGCTTTCAGTGATTGTGACACGTTGTGTGTGTGACTGCTGCCACTCCTCAGGGTCAGAGCTGCAATGTTGGAAGTTGTCTACGTGTGTTCTTTGTGGGTCACCTTGGCTTCTTCATTGGTGTGTGACTATGGCCGGGATCCCATTGATTGGGGTGGATTTCACGTCATGCCCATGTACCGCGTACTGTGCAGTGTGTCAGACATTCACGAGTCTTGTTGACTGGCCATGTGTGATGGGTTTCTGCACCTTAGTTCCCACCACCACCCCTGGGATTGTCATGGGTGCATGTGCAATGTCACCAGTCCATGTGAGCTTCACTGCTGCACATTGGTGGAGATCAAGGTGTGTGGTGTTGAGTGTGTGCAAATGTGAGTTGTTGCACGGCTAGACCCCTACCTCCATATTGGCCTTGGCTGGCAGGCCGTTTTGATTGATTTGTGCTTGTGTAGGTGTGATGGTAGTTTGTTGCTCAGGACACATGGCTGTGGTTCACAGTGTGAATGACATCTACCTTTGTCATCACAGTGGGATTATCATTCAGGCTAGTGTCACCACAATGTGGGGTCCCTGGGGGGAGTGCTGTGGTGGGTCTGTCTCTTGCTGTGTTAGTTGCTGTTCCTACAAGCTTGTGTAACATGTGTAATTTGGGCTCCCTCTCATCTAACAATGCCTGTTTTCCCACATAGGGGAATCCGATCCATGAGTTACTTTTGTATGGCACTGTATACACATCTGTGTAATTGGAATTCAGGCCTCCTCATGTGTTGTGTGGTTGCCTGGGGACACTGGCACACACCCCCATCACCTGTTGTGTTTGATATGCAGTGTGAGTCTGCCTGTTTGTGTTTGTGCATTTGCACCACTGCATTGGCATATCTTGAGTGTGCCATTGGCTGTATGTTGTTTGGTGGCTTTTCCCTGCTGTCCCTGGGACTCCTAGGTCATCAGTCAGCACAATAATCATGGTTTGTATGTCCCATTGCTGCCATGGTATGGTATTTGTTCACCTGACATCTACAGTCTCCACAGGATATCTACATTTGTGTGTCCATTGGTGCAGATATGTGGGTCTGCATTATGATGGTCACTTCTGTCATTGTGTTATTTGTGAATGTTGACAATGTGAGCCCCCATGGGTGATGTTTGTATGCACATGGCCAAAACGATGTTTCATTGCCACTGCACTGTTTGCCTCACCCAATCTATGTTGCTATGGGATACAAGCACTACTATGCCACTGATGTGTTTGTTGTTGTGTGACCAGGAATCATACATGCAGTTTGGCTTTGGCAGCTTTTACCATGACTACACGTACCTTTTGGTCACTGTGGTGATGGGGATTTGGGCCCCATTGCCACACTGTTCAAAATGTGCATCAGCTATGGACCCCACACTTACCTTTTGGTCACTGTGGTGATGGGGCTTTAGGCCCCATTGCCACACTGTTCAAAATGTGCTTCAGCTATGGACCCCACACTTACCTTTTGGTCACTGTGGTGATGGGGCTTTAGGCCCCATTGCCACACTGTTCAAAATGTGCATCAGCTATGGACCCCACACTTACCTTTTGGTCACTGTGATGATGGGGCTTTAGGCCCCATTGCCACACTGTTCAAAATGTGCATCAGCTTTGGACCCCACACTTACCTTTTGGTCACTGTGATGATGGGGCTTTAGGCCCCATTGCCACACTGTTCAAAATGTGCTTCAGCTATGGACCCCACACTTACCTTTTGGTCACTGTGATGATGGGGTTTTAGGCCCCATTGCCACAATGTTCAGAATGTGCTTCAGCTATGGCCCCACACTTACCTTTTGGTCACTGTGGTGATGGGGTGTTCGAACCCATTGCCACAGTGGTCATGGTCGGCTTGCATTGTGGAGGCCACACACATTTATGTGTGACACATGTGATGGGGGTCACATTGTATGTTCAATGTCATGTTCAGTGTTGTAGGCATTTGACACAGACTACACACGCTTGTCATGGTGTTGGGGGATGTAATTTTCAGACATTCCTTATGTGGGAGTATGCTGGTTGTGTCATGCATTACCCGTCCTATGAGTAGGGGTGGTGGTAGTGGCAGGCATCCAGCCCCCTACGAGTAGGGGTGGTGTCAGTGGTAGGCATCCATCCCCCTAAGGGTGGGGATGGTAGTAGTGACAGGCATCCAGCCACCCATGAGTAGGGGAGGTGGTAGTGGCAGGCATCCATCCCCCTAAGGGTGGGGATGGTAGTAGTGACAGGCATCCAGGCCCCCATGAGTAGGGGTGGTGGTAGTGGCAGGCATCCAGCCCCCCCTGAGTAGGGGTGGTGGTAGGGTGGTGTTAGTGGTAGGCATCCATCCCCCCATGAGGCATCCATCCCCCTAAGGGTGGGGATGGTGGTAGTGAGAGGCATCCAGGCCCCCATGAGTAGGGGTGGTGGTAGTGGCAGGCATCCAGCCCCCCATGGCATCCAGGCCCCCATGAGTAGGGGTGGTGGTAGTGGCAGGCATCCAGCCCCCCCTGAGTAGGGGTGGTGGTAGGGTGGTGTTAGTGGTAGGCATCCATCCCCCCATGAGGCATCCATCCCCCTAAGGGTGGGGATGGTAGTAGTGACAGGCATCCAGGCCCCCATGAGTAGGGGTGGTGGTAGTGGCAGGCATCCAGCCCCCCCTGAGTAGGGGTGGTGGTAGGGTGGTGTTAGTGGTAGGCATCCATCCCCCCATGAGTGGGGATGGTAGTAGTGACAGGCATCCAGGCCCCCCTGAGTAGGGGTGGTGGTAGTGGCAGGCATCCATCCCCCTAAGGGCGGGGATGGTAGTAGTGACAGGCATCCAGGCCCCCATGAGTAGGGGTGGTGGTAGTGACAGGCATCCAGCCCCACATGGGTAGGGGTGGTGGTAGTGACAGGCATCTAGCCCCCCATGAGTAGGGGTGGTGGTAGTGGTAGGCATCCATCCCCCCTAAGGGAGGGGATGGTAGTAGTGACAGGCATCAGGCCCCCATGAGTAGGGGTGGTGGTAGTGACAGGCATCCATCCCCCTAAGGGTGGGGATGGTAGTAGTGACAGGCATCCAGGCCCCCATGAGTAGGGGTGGTGGTAGTGACAGGCATCCAGCCCCACATGGGTAGGGGTGGTGGTAGTGGCAGGCATCTAGCCCCCCATGAGTAGGGGTGGTGGTAGTGGTAGGCATCCATCCCCCCATGAGTGGGGATGGTAGTAGTGACAGGCATCCAGCCCCCCTTGAGTAGGGATGGTGGTAGTGGCAGGCATCCATCCCCCCATGAGTAGGGGTGGTGGTGGTGGCAGGCATCCATCCCCCTAAGGGTGGGGATGGTAGTAGTGACAGGCATCCAGGCCCCCATGAGTAGGGGTGGTGTTAGTGGTAAGCATCCATCCCCCTATGAGTGGGGATGATAGTAGTGACAGGCATCCAGCCCCCCATGAGTAGGGGTGGTGGTAGTGACAGGCATCCAGCCCCCCATGAGTAGGGGTGGTGGTAGTGGCAGGCATCTAGCCCCCCATGAGTAGGGGTGGTGGTAGTGGTAGGCATCCAGGTCCCCCTGAGTAGGGGTGGTGTTAGTGGCAGGCATCCATCCCCCCATGAGTAGGGGTGGTGGTGGTGGCAGGCATCCATCCCCCTAAGGGTGGGGATGGTAGTAGTGACAGGCATCCAGGCCCCCATGAGTAGGGGTGGTGTTAGTGGTAAGCATCCATCCCCCTATGAGTGGGGATGGTAGTAGTGACAGGCATCCAGGCCCCCCTGAGTAGGGGTGGTGGTAGTGGCAGGCATCCATCCCCCTAAGGGTGGGGATGGTAGTAGTGACAGGCATCCAGGCCCCCATGAGTAGGGGTGGTGGTAGTGGCAGGCATCCAGCCCCCCCTGAGTAGGGGTGGTGGTAGGGTGGTGTTAGTGGTAGGCATCCATCCCCCTATGAGTGGGGATGGTAGTAGTGACAGGCATCCAGGCCCCCTGAGTAGGGGTGGTGGTAGTGGTAGGTATCCAGGCCCCCTGAGTAGGGGTGGTGGTAGTGGTAGGCATCCATCCCCCATGAGTGGGGATGGTAGTAGTGACAGGCATCCTGGCCCCCCTGAGTAGGGGTGGTGGTAGTGGCAGGCATCCATCCCCCTAATGGTGGGGATGGTAGTAGTGACAGGCATTCAGGCCCCCATGAGTAGGGGTGGTGGTAGTGGCAGGCATCCAGCCCCCCCTGAGTAGGGGTGGTGGTAGGGTGGTGTTAGTGGTAGGCATCCATCTCCCTATGAGTGGGGATGGTAGTAGTGACAGGCATCCAGCCCCCCCTGAGTAGGGGTGGTGGTAGTGACAGGCATCCAGCCCCCCATAAGTAGGGGTGGTGGTAGTGGCAGGCATCTAGCCCCCATGAGTAGGGGTGGTGGTAGTGGTAGGCATCCAGGCCCCCTGAGTAGGGGTGGTGGTAGTGGTAGGCATCCATCCCCCATGAGTGGGGATGGTAGTAGTGACAGGCATCCAGCCCCCCTGAGTAGGGGTGGTGGTAGTGGCAGGCATCCATCACCCCATGAGTAGGGGTGGTGGTGGTGGCAGGCATCCATCCCCCTAAGGGTGGGGATGGTAGTAATGACAGGCATCCAGGCCCCCATGAGTAGGGGTGGTGTTAGTGGTAGGCATCCATCCCTCTATGAGTGGGGATGGTAGTAGTGACAGGCATCCAGGCCCCCCTGAGTAGGGGTGGTGGTAGTGGTAGGCATCCAGGCCCCACTGAGTAGGGGTGGTGGTAGTGGTAGGTATCCATCCCCCCATGAGTGGGGATGGTAGTAGTGACAGGCATCCAGGCCTCCCTGAGTAGGGGTGGTGGTAGTGGCAGGCATCCATCCCCCTAAGGGTGGGTATGGTAGTAGTGACAGGCATCCAGGCCCCCATGAGTAGGGGTGGTGGTAATGACAGGCATCCAGCCCCACATGGGTAGGGGTGGTGGTAGTGGCAGGCATCTAGCCCCCCATGAGTAGGGGTGGTGGTAGTGGTAGGCATCCATCCCCCCATGAGTGGGGATGGTAGTAGTGACAGGCATCCAGCCCCCCCTGAGTAGGGGTGGTGGTAGTGGCAGGCATCCATCCCCCCATGAGTAGGGGTGGTGGTGTTGGCAGGCATCCATCCCCCTAAGGGTGGGGATGGTAGTAGTGACAGGCATCCAGGCCCCCATGAGTAGGGGTGGTGTTAGTGGTAAGCATCCATCCCCCTATGAGTGGGGATGATAGTAGTGACAGGCATCCAGGCCCCCCTGAGTAGGGGTGGTGGTAGTGGCAGGCATCCATCCCCCTAAGGGTGGGGATGGTAGTAGTGACAGGCATCCAGGCCCCCATGAGTAGGGGTGTTGGTAGTGGCAGGCATCCAGCCCCCCTGAGTAGGGGTGGTGGTAGGGTGGTGTTAGTGGTAGGCATCCATCCCCCTATGAGTGGGGATGGTAGTAGTGACAGGCATCCAGGCCCCCCTGAGTAGGGGTGGTGGTAGTGGTAGGCATCCAGGCCCCCCTGAGTAGGGGTGGTGGTAGTGGTAGGCATCCATCCCCCCCATGAGTGGGGATGGTAGTAGTGACAGGCATCCAGGCCCCCCTGAGTAGGGGTGGTGGTAGTGGCAGGCATCCATCCCCCTAATGGTGGGGATGGTAGTAGTGACAGGCATCCAGGCCCCCATGAGTAGGGGTGGTGGTAGTGGCAGGCATCCAGCCCCCCCTGAGTATGGGTGGTGGTAGGGTGGTGTTAGTGGTAGGCATCCATTCCCCTATGAGTGGGGATGGTAGTAGTGACAGGCATCCAGCCCCCCCTGAGTAGGGGTGGTGGTAGTGACAGGCATCCAGCCCCCCATGAGTAGGGGTTGTGGTAGTGGCAGGCATCTAGCCCCCCATGAGTAGGGGTGGTGGTAGTGGTAGGCATCCATCCCCCCATGAGTGGGGATGGTAGTAGTGACAGGCATCCAGCCCCCCCTGAGTAGGGGTGGTGGTAGTGGCAGGCATCCATCCCCCCATGAGTAGGGGTGGTGGTGGTGGCAGGCATCCATCCCCCTAAGGGTGGGGATGGTAGTAATGACAGGCATCCAGGCCCCCATGAGTAGGGGTGGTGTTAGTGGTAGGCATCCATCCCTCTATGAGTGGGGATGGTAGTAGTGACAGGCATCCAGGCCCCCCTGAGTAGGGGTGGTGGTAGTGGCAGGCATCCAGCCCCCCCTGAGTAGGGGTGGTGGTAGGGTGGTGTTAGTGGTAGGCATCCATCCCCCATGAGTGGGGATGGTAGTAGTGACAGGCATCCAGGCCCCCGGAGTAGGGGTGGTGGTGGTGGCAGGCATCCATCCCCCTAAGGGTGGGGATGGTAGTAGTGACAGGCATCCAGGCACCCCTGAGTAGCGGTGGTGGTAGTGGTAGGCATCCAGGCCCCCCTGAGTAGGGGTGGTGTTAGTTGTAGGCATCCATCCCCCTATGAGTGGGGATGGTAGTAGTGACAGGCATCCATCCCCCCCTGAGTAGGGGTGGTGGTACTGGTAGGCATCCATCCCCCTAAGGGTGGGGATGGTAGTAGTGACAGGCATCCAGGCCCCCCTCAGTAGGGGTGGTGGTAGTGGCAGGCATCCATCCCCCTAAGGGTGGGGATGGTAGTAGTGACAGGCATCCAGCCCCCCCTGAGTAGGGGTGGTGGTAGTGGTAGGCATCCATCCCCCTAAGGGTGGGGATGGTAGTAGTGGCAGGCATCCAGCCCCCTAAGGGTGGGGATGGTAGTAGTGACAGGCATCCAGCCCCCCCTGAGTAGGGGTGGTGGTAGTGGTAGGCATCCATCCCCCTAAGGGTGGGGATGGTAGTGGTGACAGGCATCCAGCCCCCCCTGAGTAGGGGTGGTGGTAGTGACAGGCATCCAGCCCCCCATGAGTAGGGGTGGTGGTAGTGGCAGGCATCCATCCCCCTATGAGTGGGGATGGTAGTAGTGACAGGCATCCAGGCCCCCCTGAGTAGGGGTGGTGGTAGTGGTAGGCATCCATCCCCCTATTGGTGTGTATGGCATTGGTGATGGCCATCCCACCCCTATGGTTATGTTGTTGCTAGTGTACGTCATTTGTGCATCCCTATGTGTGTGTGACATATTTCGGGTACGTGTCGTTTGTTTGTGTTGTTGGTGTTTGACTTACCGTCTGCGCCGTACGCGTCCGTGCCGGTCCCGGTAATAGATGTAGAGTATAGGTAGGACCTGCGCAATGGGATTCATGCTTGGGTCGTCCTCGCTCGGGTTTCGCGTGTCTTCGACTCGTACTCGCCGCTGGCTTGTTCGTCTCGTAGCCGTGGATCTTCTTGTGGCGCGAATCGGAGCTTATGTACGGCTCTCCCGGATGCTCAAACGTGCCGGACGTAGCGACGGGTTCGGGCGCGTACGGAAGGCGCATCGTACTCGTCCGGCCGGAAGGTGCTGTGTATTTGCTTCCGTGCGACTCGAATCGGCGTTTACGGAACCGGCTCGGGTGGAGAACAGGAGCTGAAATGGGTGAGTACGGCTCGCTCGGAATCTGGGCTGTAATGCGCATCGTACTTGTTCGTTCGGACGAGTGTTCGAATCGGTCGGGAAACACGCGTTCGGCTTGTATTTTTTCCGGACAAATACTGTTAGGTGCGCTTCCGGCCGAGATCGGAATCGACCCCTTAGTGTTAGCCTTTCCTATTAAAGGCACTTGGTTTCAACCCTTCCTCCCTGTCATTGTGAAGCCCCAGCAGATTAAAGCACTTTGCACTTTATTTTATTTTGCACATTTTATACCCCTCAAAGAAAGCAATTTCTTGTCCCAGTACTACAAGCTCTGAATTATAGATCTTATGTATCTTCTTTTACTTATTTGCACTCTCTGGGAAATGAAACCGTCAACTATGCGGTTTTGAATAATACCTTCAGATTGCAATCTAAATATTGAAAGTTTTTTTAATCTGTATATTGCCACTTTCTTTATTTCTACTGGATTTCAGTGATTTTATCTAAGGCTTTTTAACAAAGTGATTTTTATAATTTTTTATTGCATATTAACTACTGTATTTTCTTTCTATGTGATGTTACTTTTATTGCTCAATAGAGCCGAATAAAGTATTTTGAACTTGTGATGGGGTGCGGTGCCAAACTTTCTCCTCATGGCACCAGCGGCAGTGTCTCCTTTGCGCTGTAGCATCATGTCACGCTCTCTTCTTCTTCTTCCGAGGGTGCAGTGCTTATGCCTCTAAGCTGCGCCTTCGCGGCGCTTAGTCCTGATTAGGTTTGTGTGTGCTTGGCAGGGCTGGCCACTCCGTGTGACATTCCCAAGGACGGGCCAGCAATGGCCATTCAGTGATGGGGCGGCCGGCTGATGTGGCCTCTTCTCTCTCGGGGGCTCTCTGGTGCAGTCTTGCACTGTCTCTGCTCCCCTTGAGCTTGTACCGGTACCCTTTAAGGCAATGGTGGGGCTATCAGGCAGGCTCTTCATGGGTGCACTCAGCTGGCACCATGCGTGTCTGATCCTCTCTCTTGCAGTGGTGGTCGTTCACCACTAGGGGGCTTGCAGCACAGTCTTCTCACGATGATGGCCGATGGCTGCTTGGTTTGCGTAACGCTTACCTCTTTCATCTTGGCTTTTTCATCATGTGGCCTCTTCTCTCAGTCCAATACACATTGAGCCTTCTCTAGGGAAACAGATCTCTGGACGCTTGCAGTAGTGGTGATACCTGCTGGCTGATGAGTAGGGCCTTGTGGGAGTCAACATCCTCCTCTGCTGTTGTGCTTCTTCTCTACTTCCTGAGCACTGTCTACTTAGGCTTTGCTGCTTTGGGCTGAGGCGCCTTTGGTTTCACTACCTGGGTTGGACTTCTCTTGGCCACTGGCGGTGTCATTGCCTTGGCTTTCATTGATCTCATAGCAGCACTTTGGGCTTTGGGCTTCTTGAGTCTGGCAGCTTCTTGAGTCTCTTTGCTGCCAGTGGGCTCACTTTCTGCCCAGCTGTTGCTCCTTATCTTGCCTGCACCTGTCCGCCCTCGTGCTGGGGGACAGTGTATGGTATAGCAGTGAGGCTTTCGTCACTTATTGCTTGTGCTGGGCAGCAAGGTGTTTGCACTTAGCATGAGTCACTCAATCAGGGTGTTGTATAGCGTGGCTACTCACCTGTAAGGGTCTCAACACACTCAGGGAGGGGGGCAGCTAGTCGGACTGTGTGGAGGATCATTCGAAGAGCCAGGTCTTGAGGCCCTCCCTCAATTAGGTCAGCAACGATGATTGCTTGAGGTGGAGGGCCAGTGTGTTCCAGGTCCTGGTGGCAAGGTAGGAGATCAACCTTCCTCTGGTTCTGGTCATGTGGATCCTGGGGACAGAGGCAAGGGTGAGTTGGGAGGATCAGACTTGTCTGGTGGGTACATGTAATGTGAGACAGTGGTTCAAGTATGCTGGTCCTTCTTCATGTGGACCTTTGTAGGCATGAGTGAGGAGCTTGGAAGTGATTCTCTTGTTGTCTGGGAGCCAGTGGAGTTGTCGGAGGTATTGCGTCATGTGGCTGCTGTCATGTGGCTGCGGGGGATGTCGAGGACCAGTCTGGCTGCCGTGTTTTGGACATCCTGTAGTTTCTAGAGCTGTTTCTGGGTGACCCCTGCATAGAGTGTGTTGCCTTAGTTGAGTCTGCTTGTGATGAGTGCGTGGGTGACCATCGTTATGGATTGTGTGGGGATCCCTCTGTATGTCTTTTGAAGCAAGTGGAGCGTGTGGAAGCAGGCTAAGGAAACTGCATTGATTTGGCGGTCCATAGTGAGTGATGAGTCCAGTATGATGCCAAAGTTGCATGCCTGGTCCATCAGGGTGGGGGGAGAACCCAGAGCAGCTGGCAACTAGGAGTCGCTCTCAAAGCTGTCTTTCATCCAGGTAGCAACTGCCTTCATTCCGCTGTGGAAGTTGGTTCAGGCGTTGTGGGTTCATTGGAAGTTGGTTTTGGCAGCTGTGGGTTTGTTGGTGAGTGTGTTCTTTGCTGGCGACACTTTTGTGTCAGCGTTTCTGGGGAGAGGCATGAGCTGGAAGCCTCCCACACAAGCCCCTCCTCATTGCTGATGCTGAGGAACCTTAAAGTCTTTGATGCTTATTCCACTTTAATTGAAGTTGCGGTGGCCCCCCTGGCCCTTTGTTATGCGGGTGACTGGTTTTTCTTTTAGTCCCATTGGGGCCGCCTTATACGTGTCTGTGCTGGGTGCAATGAATCAGGTCACCGCTAGCTGGTGGTGCAGCGTTCTCTGTACCAGTATCGAGTGTCTATTTTACAACTGTGGTAGTTTGGATGAGGGTCTCTCTCTTCGTTGCTGCTGGATGGGCCAGTGCTAGTAGTCACGTGTCCTTTCATCATTCACTTCAGTCCCCCGTGGCCTTCCTCACGTTCTCTATGTACAATGAGACCCTTAGTGTCAGTGCAGCCTCACTCTTATCTCCTGCTGGTGGAGTGCGGGAGGCAGACGGTCTGTCTCCGTTTCCTTGTTGTCGGTGCTTCCACTTGTGGTACCTCATCACCAGGACCAATGGCAGCAGGCGAGGCTGCTTATGGGAGCCTCAGCAGGTAGGGAGTTGAAGCGGCTCCTCACCTAATGCTGGTCGGCTCACTTACAGTCCAGCGAGGGTCTCATCCACCGGTTCCTTGGCCTGGCCCAGGGTGGCAGGGCCACTGGCACTATATCTTTTTCTGGGGGAACAACAGGCGGCGCATAGCTGGGAATGCCGGTGCGGGCTTTCCTTGGTTCTGGTGGGG
The DNA here is from genome assembly GCA_963921515.1 of Calotriton arnoldi. Taxonomy (NCBI): domain Eukaryota; kingdom Metazoa; phylum Chordata; class Amphibia; order Caudata; family Salamandridae; genus Calotriton; species Calotriton arnoldi. The sequence continues at coordinate 1,309,881 of CAWUFW010003923.1, read as the reverse complement.
GCTCAGTCTTGTCAGCTGGATGCACGGCTGTCGGAGTGCCACTCTCCAGCCACCATATCTTGCCTTATACTACGCGGTGCACAGCACGCCAGTGAGGCATCACACGTCCACAGCAGCTGTCCAAGGCAAAGTCGCAGGGGCATTCCTTGTTTGTGAAAGTGTCCACCTGGGAGCAGCAGCAGCTCTTGTAGGCTTAGCGGGAGCTACTCTTGCGAGTACTTTGGCTGATTCATGGTCGGTGCAGTCTCTTTGCCCATGCAGGCATTTCAGTGCACCTCAGGGCTGGTCAGTACTGTGGTTGCACGGGCATGAGAATGCAGGCTTCCTTTCTGGGTGGCCTCAATCCTGCCCTGTCTTGGTTGCTGTCATGCTGGAAGCAGGTGCAGGAGTGCCCTAGACATGGGCTACCCTTCTCCCTGAAAGGAACAGCGGAGTGGCTGCGAGCATATGGGCGGGGTCAGACCCGCTCATCGCCAATGTAAAGACATGGGCCCTGGGCCCACAAACTAACGAATGAGTGACACAGATACAGTGTATAAGATACTAAGACCTGGCCTAGAACACGTGCACTCAGGCTCTTTTATTGGCAGGGTCATCTGATCTGTAACGCCTGTGTTGGATGGTTGTGGGGGTAGTGTAATGCCAGCCCTCAAAGGAGTGGCCAGGAGACTAGTGCTTGTTGAGACACTAGAGCGCATCCAGCAAGACACTACAACACTCTTTATTTCACCTACAAGTTCTACTGCGCTCTCTCCATGGAAATCATGTTTAGCAAACATGCTGCAAAGTCATAAACTCACAACATTTGAGACAAACATTTATGCCAAAATCGATTGGTTCAGGGTTTGCCCCATGTTTACATTTTTCCACCAGATGAGGGACGACAAACTGCCAGCAAGCACCTAGCATCTGGGTCCATATCACAAAAGACAGTGATCCCGGTTGTCCCTGTATGACATTTCTATAACACATAGTCTATGGCGTTTTTCTTGTACACTTACATTAGAAATGGAGGATTCCTAGATTTCCAGGTGCATTTTTCAATCTCGAGGACTTGTCACCTTCGACTGAACTCGCCCACTTTGAATGCTTACTCCTGACTTTACAATTCAAGCCTCCTTTTTGGCCTTTTGGCGTAGGTGCCCTGCTGCGCTGCTTTACGCCAGAGTGAAAGGTCAGGCATGCACCATATTTAAGCAATACAGTGCCTTCCTGTCCTTTCTGCCGGCGTTGGTTCAATTTTGGCAGCCTAGCACCAATGTAGGCACCCCTGAACCATTGTACAATGGGTGCCTCCATTGCAGGCAGGGTTGTTATTGTGCAGGAAGTGGCATTTTCCAGCACAAAAACAATCCTGCAAGGCATTTTCCTCTTTCTATATGTGCTGCAGAAAAATGAGGATAAATTATTTCTCCTCGTTGAGCGTCACCTCAGGAGGCATACGGATTTGATGCTCCCCCAGGTTTTCATCACTCTGTAAATCTGGGGCAGTGTCAAATTCAATGGGTGTTGCTTGGCAACACCCACTACAACTCCAGTGGAACATGTCCCAGGCGCATAGTAAGACGAAGCATCGATTTGCACTGCATCACCTTACTCATGATTTATGAGCCCACTCAAAGCCACTCATGGTGGCTTTGCATGGCTTCATAAATCTTCATGAGAACTCTGCATCACGCATGTACCACTTTACCTGGTGCAAAAGTGACACAGGGCTCCCATAATTAAGCCCCTCGTTTCCTGATCTCTCATACCAGTGTTTCCCAAACTGTGGGTCGCAACCTGGTTTTTGGAGGGTCGCAAAAGTCCGAGCAATAAATAAAGATGACTTTAAATTCTGTTTCTAACTTGTCACATTTGCCTGTGATTCAAAAACAGAGGTCAAATGTCAGGCTGCCATATTCTTTTAACATGGGATTGGTGTTTTCTTTTTCTTTCTCTAACTGCAAAGTGAGTGGAGTTTTCAAAATGATTTACATGACAATATTGGATTGTTTTTTTAAATACAGAATAAAATGTAAATGCCTGTAAATGAACAGTATGCATCCACCAGTTAGGAACGTAAAAATGAAGCAATTGTTTGTAATTCTGAAGTGTGCTGGAAACAGAGATTTTAATAGGATCAAAACAAATCAAGACACTTAGGGGCATATTTACAAGCACCTTGCGCCACTTTTGCGCCGCCGTTGCGTCACGCATGTGACGCAGCGGCGACGCAAACCATGCGCCGCATTGCGCTATATTTACAATGTGACGCATCTAGGGAGATGCGTCACGTAGTAAACCCCTGCGCCCACATGAAACCTGTGTCAGGTTTCATGTGGGCGCACCGGTGCAGGGGGCGTTCCGGCGCAGGAACGCCTCGGAAAAGTGACGTAGTGAAATCTACAAGATTTCACGCAGTCACTTTTCCGACGCTGGTGCGTCAAATCCTTACGCCTGCTTCAAGCAGGCGTAAGGATTGACGCACCATGTTAGGGATAGGAAGGTTGGAACAGTGCTGGAGTTGCGTCGCGCTGCGACACAACTTCAGCACTGCGCCAACCTTCCGCCGGCAGATGCGTCACGCATCTGCTTATCTCTTGCGCCACGATGCGCCGCATTGTAAATGCGGTGCATCGGACGTGGCGCAAGGGTAAACTTGCATGACGCATTTTCCATGGCGCATCCCTGCTGATATACAGGGATGCGCCAGGGAACGTAAATATGCCCCTTACTTGGTAGTGCACAAACGAAAAATATACACAGAAACTCGATGTCCACACATCGTAATTTGTCTGCTATATGGTTTTATCACTAAAACTGTATGTTTGTGCAAATGTAGTGGTCATTTTAGTGGAAAATGGGCTGCCTGTAAATGACTTTGTGCTACCAAGTGATGCTGTAGTTACATTTAAAAATCGTCCGCTTCATGTCAATTAAAGGAAGTTGGGTGTCAAAAGTTTGTTGTGTTAAAAAGTTGGTCGTGGTTCTAAAAAGTTTGGGAACTACTGTCCTATACATCAAAAATTCAATAACTCACATTCGGCTATAGATAGAAAAGGAGTCAATACTCCACTACCTGTAATTGAGGACCAATGTGCTTCCGCCCTTTCTCTCATTCAACACCTCAGACCTCAATACACACTGATGCTTGTTTTTGATGCCACACAACATTAACTACATTTGAGCGACCAAAGCTTCTGAAAAGAGAAGAGGTGCACAAAATATTGATGAGCTTCCCCAGTAAACATGGGAGCATAGTTATTTTGCTCTACTGGCGGTCCTGGACCTCCATCCAGCGCTACAAGTGAACAAATCCTATGAAACATCAGCAATACAACAAAATCTTCGAGGAGCAGATGAAGCACTTGATTTTAGCATTTCTGACAGAAGGAAATGGTTTGGTAAAAAGAGCAGAAGTGCAAAACATACCAGCCAGCTATTCGTCTAAACTGATGAAAGTCTACCTATGAGGACAATAAAAAATGTGAAAGACAGGACCTGTGCAGCTCAATGAGCAAAATCAAGTAGCAATGCGAGGAATAGATGAAGTGGGATAGAGGCCCACCACAGGAGACCAGAATAATCAGTCTGATAAATAAGTCCAGATTGTACACTCAAGAAAACAAGGAAAACACAGCACATGTGCAATTTAAATGTGATATGCCAACTAGACACCACAATGGATGTAATGGCAACCGATCAGGACTGACTACGTTAGCCTCAATTGAAGCCAGCACCAATCATTACACAATTAGATGCAATGAAACAATTCAGTCTCCTCCCCCGAGTGGGAGGTTTCAAAGTAGCATCCAAAAATGGAGTCCAACATGGCTGCAAAGGTATTTGTTACTGAGAAAGAGATTTGTTATCACTGAAGAACTACTTAATGAAATTCAATGAGCACTGATGATGTTGAGGACATTTTCAACACATGCCAAGAATGATTCAAAGTCATTGTGGAACTGAAGGTGGATGTAATAAAACCTCGCCTTGACCAAATAGTGACTTTCTCCTATTGATCGTCTGATGATTTTCTATTTCACATGAAAGCACAAGTTGTATTGTAGTGGGAGAAAGTAGTAAAGAATACATATTAAATACTGCAAAATTGACTTAAATGAGTGAAGGGACACTAACCATGCATTTCCATTAAACTGTGCATGTAAAATTAAAGCACCCTTGACAAGCGTTTTCCAACATAGTAATCAAGACAATGCTTTGTCACCTCACAATAGCTTCCATAATGAAATACCTTGGTAGATTCTAGTGGTCCTTAAAGATTGGCCTGCATGTCGATACAACCAGCTAGAACTCCACAAGGGCAGGAGTGCTTATATTGTCTCACTGGGGCAGAACACAACATCCTCATATGAGCTTATGTCAGACAACACCTAAAAGTGACCACGAAATTGATCCAACTTAGGCTTTACTCTACAGTGAGAAAAGCCTAAGTTTATATTTACTTCAATTGAGTGTTTTGGTTACATCTTCTCCAATCAGCATGCCAAGCAATAGGCCACTACCCCCAAGAACTGGAACTGCAGTGTCTTTGAGGTGGTTGTATACTATAACAGACCCATTCCCAAGCTGGCCACCCTTGCCAAACTGCTAAGACACCCTAAAAGAGTAATATACTTGGCAGTGACTCCAGGTGCAAGAGGCCACATTTTGTTCCATCAAAGACTTGCTCTCCAGAAACATAGTGATTGCCTTTTATGATGCTCAATGATGCACCGAAATGGTAGTGCGCTTAGCCCTTATGTGCTCATGCAAATTAACTACAATGGTAGCATATAGCTCATTGCATTTTCAAGCCATGTACTTAAGGAGCCAATGGGTGGCCATGGCCATGTTGTTTGGGTATTGCTAATTCTACCTATTCCTACAAGGATATCGATTTGAAATGTTTACAAACCTGTTAGACCTTTCATTCTTGGTGGGGTCTTCCCCCAACTTTTTGCCTTTACCCCTCCTGTTTTCTGAATTTTGTTTTTGTTGGCATTAGAACTATGCGTACTTTACCACTACTACCCAGTACTAACGTGCCTGTGCTCTCTCCCTTAAACATGGCGAAACTGGATTTCACCTGACTGACTCATTCAATTTACATGTATGTTCCTAGTGAACCTTTTACCAAGCCTAAAACTTCCTTTTCAATACATATAAGTCACCCCAAGGTAGGCCTTAAACAGTCCATAGGGCAGGGTGGATTGTATTTAAAAAGTACAACATGATTTTAAGTTTTACATGTTGTGGTAGGGAAAACTCCTAAATTCGTTTTTCAATAGTGTAAGACTACCTCTTCCATAGGCAAGTATTTGGTTACTTTTAACCCTGGGCGTAGCTCGCGAAGTAGCGCTACGCGAAGCTACGCGAAGTGCACTGCACTACGCGAGCTACGCGTAGCACTGCGCGAACTGCGTAGTGTGCTGTTCGCGATGATTGCACAGTGCCGGATGCTTGTCCGCACTGTGCAATCATTGAAAACGGCATCTTGCACAGTGCGAAGCTGTCTTTACTGCCGCTCGAGTAGATTTTTACTCGAGCGGCAGCTTTCAACGCGGACTGGTAGTTTCTCATCGCGAGCGGTCGCAAGCATACGCGACCGCTCGCAATGAGAAACCTGACCTCCCCGCATTGAAAATCTCGCCGGAGGTTTATTTTCCACGCTCGCGATCGGCAACTTGATGTTGCTGATCGCGAACGAGGAAAAAGTCTCGCCGGAGGTCATTTGTTTGCTCGCGGTCGCCAACTTGACGTTGAGGACCGCGAGCAAGCAAAAATGACCGCTGCACTACGCCACGCGTAGTTTGCACTGTGCTACGTGCAATTCGCGTAGTGCGAAGTAGCGCAAACTTCGCAAACTACGCGAGCGTAGCGTAGTGCTTTGCCCAGGGTTAGTTACTTTATTATAGTTAATAAGTGCTAACTTTTGATTCGAAACTGATAGAAATATGAAATGCAATTTAAAAATTATCTTTAATGGTAAAAATCGGATTTGAAGTCACAATTCTGAAAATGGCACTTTTAGAAAGTTGCCATTTTCTTGCCAAAACCAACTGTAGGGGAGAGGAGTTGGCCTAACAGCTAGGGCGGTCGACCTCGAATCTGGGGAACCGGGTTCGAGTCTCAGCAATGACGCTGAACATCCTGTGATTCTGGGCAAATCACTTAATCTCCCCGTGCCTAACAAAAAATGAATGTGTCCTCATGTAACGCAACTGGTGCTATGTAGAGCGCTCTGATACCCGATACCTTCGGGTCAAGTTCGCGCTATATAATACTTTGTAAAAAAAAAAAACTGTGCCTTCTTGCCAGTGTTCTGGTTCACATGACTGTGAATGGCCCTGTTATTGAAGCTTGAGCATTGATTCCAGACAGTGCCATAAAGGGGGATTACGTGTGGAAAGGAAGGGCCATTCTGACAGGATGGATTGAGTGGAGCTAGGCCCTGCCCCACTCACTTTTCAAATGGCTGCCTCCAGTACACTCACAAAGGAACATGAACTTTACACCAGTCTATTATCACACAGACTACTTGGAGCCTTGGCAAGGGAAGGAAAAAACTTTCCAGAACTAGATGTGGCGGTAGCCAGGTTGTCACTCCCAGTTCAAAGGATTGCAACAGGTATAAATATTGGACCTCCTGAACCACCTCTTTGGTACCCTTCTGGACTTGTGTAAAAAGAAAGACTGTCTGCTGACCTACTGCCAGAACGATGGCCCTGCTGCCTGTGAGAAGTTGGCCTGGCATATGCTGTCCACTAATTATAGTGGGCACCTTGCACCAGTCCAAACACCCCTTATTGGAGATAGGTTAAAGACAACCTTATTGAAAGCTATCCTAGTAGTAGCTATGGAGAGCAGCCTTCAGGCTAAGTCTTGAAGGAATGTAAAGCAGCTTGTTTTACCAGTCTATAATCTCTTGAGTGATCAAATGAAAGAGCACCACACCAGGTATATATTCAAAATATATGTATTTATTGCTAAACACACCCCTCTAGTCTCTTTATGAGGCTAGAGTTCGAAGTACATAAGTTAGAAGTTATTAAATCACAGTAATAGCACAAATACACGTTTGGGCCCTAGGGGCGTACCAAACCATATACCAATAAAGTGGTATGCGAACCACGACTGAACTAGACACTAGGCCTAGAGCCTCTAGAAGTGCTTGGACCACAAGGAACCACCCAAGGTAGTGACACAGGGGACCCACGGGAGACACGTGCAGTGTAAATACACAACCGCGATACGCCGTTGACTTCTATGGAGAAAGTCGAGATCGGGAAATTAGAGAAAAGGGACACTTAAAAGAGGACTAGGACAAAACCCTTTGAGATCTAGGACTTTGAAGAGTCTCTACCCACGGGAGCACCGGAGTACTCATGTTACCTCACCCAGGGAAGCCGGGTGCATAGGTGCCTTTCGGGGTCGGGTTTCGTCGTCGATTCGAATGGCGATCTGCTGCAAAGTGCTGCTGGCGGCCAAGAGAAAAGTGTCCGGGTGGATCCAAGAGTGGATCGGAGTTCTGAAGAACCTGAAAGCAGAGGGGACAGAGTCTGGGTCACTAGCCAGTGACCAGGAAGGCGATGGACAGATGCCCACCGATGTTGAGTGCTTCAGGTGCGTTGACAGTCATCTTGACTCTTCAGCCACGAGGTCCAGGAGGCGTTGTCGGCGACCAGGAGCAGGATTCGGGCTGGTACACAATGTCTGTCGAGTGCTGAGGTGTCGGCGACCGGATTGGACCCAACAAGCCTTGGCAACGGCAAGTCTCGGTGAAGATGTCGATCGTCGATGCTGCAGACCAGAAAGGTCTGTGGAACTCACCCAGTGAGGGTAAGTGAGGGCAGGCCTGGAGCAACTAGGATGCCAAGTAAGAAAAGGATTGGCCTTCGTTAAGGGCTACTAGCCAACGGGCTAGCGACCGCGAAGGAGCCTCGTGACGCTGCACGTGGATCTGGCTTACAGGACACTCGTGGAGTGAGGGCCAGTGATCTTCGGTGCCGATGGTGCTGGAGGCTAGGGCTACTCAGAGCCCAAAGCACGACTTCTTGGGAGACCCAGAAGAGGATGCACTTGCAAATGTGCTCGGTGTCCAGGGGTCATGGTCTCAAGTCACCCACGATAGCCACGGGCCTCAGCTTTGCTGGGGACTCAGGGTAGCCTCGGGGAAGTCTGAGAATCTACCTCTGAATGCGAACCGGACAGATGCTTCTTTGGTGCCTGCCAAGCAGGGGAGTCACTCCTTGACCCCAAGGGAGATTCTTCTGTCCTCTAATCGTGAGTAGAGCGTCGAAGGTCCAGGATTCAGTTTCAGAGTTTCGTCCAGGGATAATCTAAAGTCCTAAGGACTGGGTTCCTATACTTATACTAAGGATAGGGGTTGGACTACTCTGTGGCCCCACCTATGGGTGGGTCAGGGCAGAGGGGTGGCTACACCCCTTTCCCTTTGTCCAGTTCGCGCCAAAGCAGGGGCTGGAAGCCCCTAATCTGGTTTGAACTGGGGTATGCACAGGGACACCAAGTGTGCCCCCAGTGCAGGACTTCAAAGCACCAGAAAGTGCTCCCGCCCAGCCCCAATACACATTATCCTGTCTGGGGAGGTGGTCACACCTCCCTGGGACAGGAAACCTATTGTCCAGGCCTCCCCTGCCGGAGTTTCGTCCAGCAGCAGGAGGCCAGACTTGTGTCTGTGGCAGTAGCATCCATTTTGTGATGCCAGGCTTTAGAAAGAAGTTACCGGCCAGGCCAGGGTTAACATGTCTCTCCCTCTAGAAGGGTGGAATGCTACCCCCGCCGCCAGAATTGGTGGGGGTAGTATTCCAAGATGTTTGACACCAAACACGACATGTTTAGGTGCAGCCATTCCAAAGTTAGCATTTAACGCGAGGTTATAATGCGCTTAAGAGTATATGGTCAGGCTGCACTACAAACAGCATCAGAGAAGGGTCTCCGACCGCTGCAGAGGGGCCCTGCTCATGCAGGGGCACCCTCTCACATAGGAACCACGCACTCTGCCTTCAGGATTGATAAGGCCTGCCATAGGAGTGACTTATAGGTTTATATGTGTGTATGTATATAGTGATATAGGTAACCTATATCACAGTAAGGGGTGCATGCACCACCTTACCCAGGCTGCAGTAGCAGACCTGTGGTGTCAGTTTGGATGGCCTTCCAGGGGTGGCATAATACATGCTGCAGCCCCTGGCAGGCCTCTGAGGTACCTATGCCCTTGGTACATAGTATACCATATACTAGGGACTTATAAGGGCACTCCAGATTCCAATCAGTGATGTGCCTAAGGCACATGGAAACCATTTTACAGAGAAAACAGATAGACTGGGGCCCTGAATAGCAGGATCCCAGTCCAACTAAGTCATAAACCAGCAAAACACCATAAAAAAAAAGTGGGGGCAACCATATAGTCAGATTCCACCTTCCTACATAACCCCCCAAACGAAAGGAGATAAGGCTAACCTTGGCCAGTTGAGCCTTCATTGACTAAGTGGTCATATAAGGAAGCACCTGCACTAGCATGGTTGCCCCCTGTCTTATGGTCCACTAAGCAATCCCTCACCCTAAGGGTATGAGAGGGTCTCCACCATGGGGATTCACTACCTGTGGTGTGCTTAGGTAAAGTACAAGGCTGGTGAGGTGTCTGGGTAGAGAAGTGAGGCCCTAGGAATGTTGGCCTCAGCTTCCTCAGATCACTGGTCACCATGTATGCCTGTCTTTCCATGACTGAGTTGCACTTTGCTCTAAGGGTCAACCTTTGGCTGCCTACAGCTGGGGGTTGGGTCCCTTTGGATGGACTACTGGAGGGACATGGCAGGTTTGGAACCTTCTGGTCCCAGGTTTGCCCTTGCCTACCAGAGTCCTTCTGGGGGAGGTCCCTACATAGAGGTATGGGGGATCCCTCAGTGTGTGGAGGAATTTTCACCTGGCTAGGGCTACCAGACTGGGTGCCCCTAATCTGCTGATGGGGGGTTCCTCTGGACAGGGGGCCCTGGGGGTCCACTGACCTCCCTGACCTCTGCAGCCCTGGGCTGACTGAGGCAGGGTAGAGAGGGGCAGGTTACCTGCTCCAGACTGGGTACCACCTTGGAAGGGTCCTCTGCCATCAGGGGGTGGTCAGGCCAGGCCTGACTACCTCTGTGGCAGTTCCTTCACTAGGGGTAGGGTCAGTTCCCTGAGGAGGCTGACCCTTACCTACTGTCTGGGGGAAGAAGACTTTTCTTCAACCCTGGTGCTCTCTTTTGGGGAGAGTGGGCCATTCTTTCAGGCTCCATCTCTCCAAATTCTTGGGCTGGGGCTGTGGCCATCACAGCCCCACTAACCTTTACAGGGACGCCCAACATCCTAAGATGGGTTTGGTGTTCAACTTCAGCCCAGGCTGAAATTTCCAAATCATTGCCCATCAGGCAATCTACAGGTAAGGTGGGGGACACTGCCACTCTCTTTGGGCCTGTGACCCCTCCCAGCTGAGATTGACTATGGCCATGGGGTGATCTGTTCTGACACCATCAATGTTGGTCACCTGGTACTTAAACTCAGGTAAAAACTGGTGAGGGGGACTAGTTTCCTTGCCACCATGGTGACACTAGCCCCTGTGTCCCTAAATGCCACAGCTTTCTGACCATTAATTATTGGCTCCAATCTGTACCTGCCCAACGCTGTGGGACCCATGGTAAAGGTGGCAAATCCTATACCACCATCAGAGTCAGAGGAGTTGAGGGGTCCCTGTCTAAACTAGGGCTCCCCTCTGTTCCTTCTTGCAAAAGCACCCAACTTTTTGGGTGCACTACTCCCAACTGGAGGATTACTACTGGTAGTACCAGGAGGGGTGGTAGTAGTTGTGGGAGGAACATTTTCTTTATTGCCAATCCTGGGGCAACTGGGATCAGTTTTCCAGTGCCCAGGCTTTTTACAGACATGGCAATAGGGTTTCTTTTCAGGAGAGGAAGGAGTTTGGGACCCACCCCCAGAAGAGGAATTTTGGGGCCCTGTAGGGGACTTATCCTTAGATTTATCCCCACCTTTCTCTTGGGACTTAGTAGAATCTTTCTTCTGGTCACCACCCTGATTTCTAGTTTTTACTCTGGTTCTGACCCATTTGTCTGCCTTCTTTCCCAATTCTTGGGGAGAGGTCAGATCAGAGTCCACCAGATACTGGTGCAAAAGCTGGGTTTGACAATTATTAAGGATCTGCTCCCTCATAATCAAATTGTACAATCCTAAAAAGTCATGCACTTTGTTGCCATGTATCCAACCTTCCAGAGCCTTTGTAGCACAATCTACAAAATCAACCCAGTCTTGAGTCTGAGCTTTTGGGTGTCTCTGAACTTCAACCTATACTGTTCAGTGGTTAGGCCAAACCCATCTATCAGAGCACTCTTCAAGACTGTGTAATTGTCAGCATCCTCTTCTCTAACAGTGAGGAGCTTATCTCTACCTTTGTCAGCAAAGGAGAGCCACAAGATTGCTGCCCACTGCTCCTGAGGGACCTTCTGTACCTTACAGGCCCTCTCTAATGCAGTTATCCATTTGTGGATGTCATCCCCACTCTGGTAGGGAGGGACAATCTTGCTCAGGTTCCTATGGTCATAGGACTTTTCCCTGTCTCTAGGGACATGGTTGCCACCATGGGACTCTAGTCCCAACTTTCTTCTCTCTCTAAGGAGATCTAGGGATTCCCTATCTAAAGCCAATTGCTTTTTTCTGATTTCCAGCTGAGTTTCCTCATACTGGACCAGCCTGTCTCTTCTCTCATGAGAGGATTCCCTCCTGTGAGAGGAGATAGAGCTCCCTATGGAGGTGCCAGAGTGGTTAGACTCCTGAGAAGGAGATCTAGACTTCCTGGGCACACTCTTAATCCTTCCTGGGGGACAAAGAGGGCATCATTCTGATCATCCTCATCATCTTCCACAGGAGGGATTGGGTTATCCAGGTCAGGGTCATTGTCACCCTCCTGGCCAGTTTCAGAGGGGGCGGGGGTATTGGTACCCCTGGCCTCGTCCTCTTCCTCTGCCCCACCCTCAGCTCCTACCCCTTCAGTCCCCAAGGGCTTACTAAGGTCATAAGCCACCAACAACTCCTTGAGGTGTTGGGTGGTGGGGCTTTGGCCTGTCCTTATTTTTCTCAAGTTGCATAAAGCTCTCAATTCCAAGAATGGGAGTGTATCATACTTGGAGGGTGGAAGCTCAATGGCTTCCTGCAAGGATTCTTTAGATCCTACCCTTAAAGACATTACTAGTGTGGTGTGGTGTATGCACTACCTACTCTAGTGTGGCCTACTAAACTCTCTTGAGTTGTAGAAAGGGTTGTGCTATCCCTTAACACACAACTCTAAGTTCAGTAGAACTTACTGTATTCTAAGCTTAAATTATATGTACCTTAGGTACCTTTAGTGGTTTTCAGTTGATCAATTCAATTGAGATTATCTGGTAAAACAATAGCAAGCTGGAATCCCACACGCTGCACACCAATGTGAGAAGTTGGCCTGGCATATGCTGTCCACTAATTATAGTGGGCACCTTGCACCAGTCCAAACAACCCCTTATTGGAGATAGGTTAAAGACAACCTTATTGAAAGCTATCCTAGTGGTAGCTATGGAGAGCAGCCTTCAGGCTAAGTCTTGAAGGAATGTAAAGCAGCTTGTTTTACCAGTCTATAATCTCTTGAGTGATCAAATGAAAGAGCACCACACCAGGTATATATTCAAAATATATGTATTTATTGCTAAACACACCCCTCTAGTCTCTTTATGAGGCTAGAGATCGAAGTACATAAGTTAGAAGTTATTACATCACAGTAATAGCACAAACACACGTTTGGGCCCTAGGGGCGTACCAAACCATATACCAATAAAGTGGTATGCGAACCACGACTGAACTAGACACTAGGCCTAGAGCCTCTAGAAGTGCTTGGACCACAAGGAACCACCCAAGGTAGTGACACAGGGGACCCACGGGAGACGCGTGCAGTGTAAATACACAACCGCGATACGCCGTTGACTTCTATGGAGAAAGTCGGGATCGGGAAATTAGAGAAAAGGGACACTTAAAAGAGGACTAGGACAAAACCCTTTGAGATCTAGGACTTTGAAGAGTCTCTACCCACGGGAGCACCGGAGTACTCGTGTTACCTCACCCAGGGAAGCCGGGTGCATAGGTGCCTTTCGGGGTCGGGTTTCGTCGTCGATTCGAATGGCGATCTGCTGCAAAGTGCTGCTGGCGGCCAAGAGAAAAGTGTCCGGGTGGATCCAAAAGTGGATCGGAGTTCTGAAGAACCTGAAAGCAGAGGGGACAGAGTCTGGGTCACTAGCCAGTGACCAGGAAGGCGATGGACAGATGCCCACCGATGTCGAGTGCTTCAGGTGCGTTGACGGTCGTCTTGACTCTTCAGCCACGAGGTCCAGGAGGCGTTGTCAGTGACCAGGAGCAGGATTCGGGCTGGAACACAATGTCTGTCGAGTGCTGAGGTGTCGGCGACCGGATTGGACTGAACAAGCCTTGGCAACGGCAAGTCTCGGTGAAGATGTAGATCGTCGATGGTGCAGACAAGCAAGTTCTGTGGAACTCACCCAGCGAGGGTAAGTGAGGGCAGGCCTGGAACAACCAGGATGCTAAGTAAGAAAAGGATTGGCCTTCGTTAAGGGCTACTAGCCAACGGGCTAGCGACCGCGAAGGAGCCTCGTGACGCCGCACGTGGATCTGGCTTACAGGACACTTGTGGAGTGGGGGCCAGTGATCTTCGGTGCCGGTGGTGCTGGAGGCTAGGGCTACTCGGAGCCCAAAGCACGACTTCTTGGGAGACCCAGAAGAGGATGCACTTGCAAATGTGCTCGGTGTCCAGGGGTCACGGTCTCAAGTCACCCACGATAGCCACGGGCCTCAGCTTTGCTGGAGACTCAGGGTAGCCTCGGGGAAGTCTGAGAATCCACCTCTGGTGATGCGATGACTTCGGCATCCAATGGGAGCTTCAGAAATGCGAACCGGACAGATGCTTCTTTGGTGCCTGCCAAGCAGGGGAGTCACTCCTTGACCCCAAGGGAGATTCTTCTGTCCTCTAATCGTGAGTAGAGCGTCGAAGGTCCAGGATTCAGTTTCAGAGTTTCGTCCAGGGATAATCTAAAGTCCTAAGGACTGGGTTCCTATACTTATACTAAGGATAGGGGTTGGACTACTCTGTGGCCCCACCTATGGGTGGGTCAGGGCAGAGGGGTGGCTACACCCCTTTCCTTTGTCCAGTTCGCGCCAAAGCAGGGGCTGCAAGCCCCTGATCCGGTTTGAACTGGGGTATGCACAGGGACACCAAGTGTGCCCCCAGTGCAGGATTTCAAAGAACCAGAAAGTGCTCCCGCCCAGCCCCAATACACATTATCCTGTCTGGGGAGGTGGTCACACCTCCCTGGGACAGGAAACCTATTGTCCAGGCCTCCCCTGCCGGAGTTTCGTCCAGCAGCAGGAGGCCAGACTTGTGTCTGTGGCAGTAGCATCCATTTTGTGATGCCAGGCTTTAGAAAGAAGTTACCGTCCAGGCCAGGGTTAACATGTCTCTCCCTCTAGAAGGGTGGAATGCTACCCCTGCCGGGGGGGTAGTATTCCAAGATGTTTGTCACCAAACACGACATGTTTAGGTGCAGCCATTCCAAAGTTAGCATTTAACGCGAGGTTATAATGCGCTTAAGAGTATATGGTCAGGCTGCACTACAAACAGCATCAGAGAAGGGTCTCCGACCGCTGCAGAGGGGCCCTGCTCATGCAGGGGCACCCTCTCACATAGGAACCACGCACTCTGCCTTCAGGATTGATAAGGCCTGCCATAGGAGTGACTTATAGGTTTATATGTGTGTATGTATATAGTGATATAGGTAACCTATATCACAGTAAGGGGTGCATGCACCACCTTACCCAGGCTGCAGTAGCAGACCTCTGGTGTCAGTTTGGATGGCCTTCCAGGGGTGGCATAATACATGCTGCAGCCCCTCGCAGGCCTCTGAGGTACCTATGCCCTTGGTACATAGTATACCATATACTAGGGACTTATAAGGGCACTCCAGATTCCAATCAGTGATGTGCCTAAGGCACATGGAAACCATTTTACAGAGAAAGCAGATAGACTGGGGCCCTGAATAGCAGGATCCCAGTCCAACTAAGTCATAAACCAGCAAAACACCATAAAAAAAGTGGGGGCAACCATATAGTCAGATTCCACCTTCCTACACTGCCCTGCTCCTGAACCACCAGATTGACTCCAAGGGCTAGTTGGCTGGCCTCCTGTGTGGGTAACAGGAACCAAAAAAGCTCCAAAGACCTTTAACCATGCACCTGGTCTCTACCTGAAGTGAGTCTTAACCCCCAGCGCTGTACCCTCAGGTCCGGGACCCATTAAAGTGGTGTTAGAAATACTGATCCTGTTTATAGTCCAAAAACGTGGGATTTAAATGAAAATTTAGCAAAAAGTGCCAGAATAGCCGACAGAAGCCCAGGACCTGACTGCCAATCTGCCCAAGGTGCATCTCAGGTCAATTTGACTTCAAACTAACTCCCTCTACGTTCTTCTCTGCAATAGCAAATCCTGTTCAGCTGGACCTTGTCATGTAGTTCCTATAAATCTATATAGGATCTGCGCGTTTAGACAACATAGACTGTGGGACTGGTGTCCAGACTGATTCCAGACACCCCCACCGGGTATGTTTGCCTGTATACCAGCTGGCTCACAGTGCTACTAGAAACCCCTCTTACCAAGTAGAGAATAGTTCTTGGCAACTATCGAACATGACAACCCTGTCCCATCAGGGATCGTGGAAACAGTGCGATACTTTTCGCTCAGTCACTCCTGCCGACTTTGTCTCAGAGAGATACACAGAATAAATGGTGGGGATGTTTTCAATAAGCATTTATTGAACCAGCGTCATTCTAGTGTAAAATAGGTGTGCTGAAACAACCATAAGACAGAAACAGATATAAATGATTATAAGCACCAATGAAGTAAAAGGATGGTAGATTTCTACCATAGTGCTAAAACGATGAATACAGGCAGGTATAAAAATACATGACAATAAAATGCATACTCCTACGATGCAACCCTAACTAGATGTACCTAAGTGTACCCAGCATGTATGTAGGTGTAAAGCCAAGAATCCCTCTAGGATAAATTCAACCCCATTAACTGAAGTGTGAGACCATGGGACCCCATCTTGGTCTCGAGATGGACACCCTGCGAGGGATGTCAGACTATTGCTAGCTGGAGTGTCTGCATGCAGGAACCTCAGCGTCTTGCGTCAGTGTATCAGCATGGAAGTCCTTTTTCTCCTCTCCCTGCCTCAGCAAAGATATGGTGTTTATATACCCAAAGTGGTACCCTCAGGGGATCTACCTTGCCGTGTCATGTCGGACTTAGGATGATGGAAGGAATGACCCTTTTACATAGTTATTGTGCAGGAGATGGTAGTCCTGCTGAGTTTCCAAGAATCCGCATGCATAATGAATGAGGCTAATTTTCAGGGAAAATCCCACGTCCTGATAGCAGTACTGTAACTAGGTAAAAAGTCAGTCCCAAGAACCTTTAGGTAGTGTAATGGCAGGGGAAATATAGGTGAGAGGTTAGGTTGCTCCCTGAGCCTATATTGGGGTGCCTATATGAAACATAACAACCTCTCTCCTAAGGGATCCAGGCTTGTGGAGACCTCGTCAGCTACAGCCTCAGCTTTGAATAGCCAGAGGTTTTCGACTTCCAAAAAAGTGACCAAGTCTGAAGGTAGAAATCTTCACTGCAGCTGAACTTTGTCTTCTCAAGAACTGTTCTTCAACAAGTCTGAAGGTAAGCTGAGACCAGGCCCAAACCAACTTGTGCAGCCAAACCGTGATCAATTGTGGTCAGCAGTAACGTTTGACTTTGTCTCTTGTCTCGGTCTTACGTGACCAGATACCAGCGGTTGGCTCTGGTTCTGATTGGATTTCATTTGATTTGGTGTCATGTTATAAATGGCAAATTACTCTAGTGTTCTAAATTGTTTTTTTATTTTTCTTGTGTTGTGCTTTCACTTTATTACTGCTTGTGTACTGCATACTTTACACATTGCCTATAAGTTAAGCTGGACTGCTTTTGCATCAAGCTACCAGAGGGTAAAACACAGGTTATTTAGTGACTTCTGTGGTTCACCGTGACAAGTATTGTGTTTATTATTTGAGTGGGACTTTCAAACTTCTGTGGCTCACCCTGACAAGTATTGTGTTTTTTATTTGAGTGGGGCTTACACCCCTCTCAACTAATAACTCAATTGCATACATTGGTGTTCAGTGCTGGGATCCAGTACTCATGTTTGTGCAGTACCTCTCAGTGATTTATGTAAAACTAAAAATCCCCAAAATATTCTGACATCAAATTGGACTCTTTTAACAATTCTCCTCAATTGGCTCCTTTTTCAAATTTAATCCAACCTCACATTGTGTGCATCTGTGACTCTCGCACTCAAGATTGAGTTGGATCTCAACAACTTTGAAAGCTGCAGTATGGCAGAGGTTGAAGAAGCTGTGCAGTGAGCTAGGGCTGACTCTGGTTAAGGGCGCTCCAATGTTTGACTACAAGTTAGCCCTCTGAGCATGTGAGGAGGTCCACAGGATTCAAGCTGAAACACAGTAGCACAGTGATGAGGAGGAGGAGGATGAAATTGAAGAAGAGGAGGAAGAGGGGGTGACTTGGCAGTCACTCCAGAAGAGAGAACAGGGCTCCCATGTGAGAGGTCCCCTACTGGATCCAATGTGGGAAGTAGTGCATCCTCTCACAACCTGTCTCCTGAAGAGTTGGAGTACAGACAGGCTGCAAGAGAACGGAAGCTGCAGCAAGCTAAACTGGAACTGGCTGCAGAGGAGAGAAAGGCTGAAAGAGCCATGGAGGAGAAAAAGATGTTGTAGGCTTCTGAAACTAGTCTAAAGAAATTGGACTTAAAGATGCAGAAGTAATGGTGGCAGCGACCATACAGTGTCCAATGGAGACAGAAGGGTTCATATAGCCAAAGAGCTAGTACCTAGCTTTGAGGTGGGGGATGATACTGATAAGTGTCTCGCAGTCTATGAGGTAGCCCTAAGAATGCGTAAGGCCTCAGAGGAGTTTTGGGGGGCTAGCACGTGAATGCACACGCCGGCTATTGGGAGGGATACCATGTTGGCTTTAAAAATGGCTAGCCAGATGTTCTACCCCCCATGAAAGCATCTCTTATCACATAGTTTTGAATCACCCCAGAGGGATACTGCTTATTGTTTAGGGGAAGTCACAAACTATCTGATCAGACTTGGGGAGATTTTTGGGACTTCTCCATTAAGGCACTGAATGGTTGATTGAGGGACAGCAAAGTGAGTAGTTATGAGGAGCTGTATAATATGATTTGGAGAGAAAGCACTTGATCAGTAACTGTTTTCTTGAGCTGCACCAACACCTGATAGACAACATGGGCCCTGACCCCAGGGATTTTGCCAAGGAAGCAGACCTCTGATTCATTGCCAGTGTAGTGTAGCTCCTAATTCCCTAATAGGCTCTGCGCATTGGAATAATATATCCTATAGGTTTGACATAGGACTAAGGTCAGTATGTCCCTATCGAGTATATTAAACTTAATTACTTGTGCCAGCTAGCTCAGAGGCCACTAGAAACTCCTTGACAAACAAGAAGGGAGTAGTTTCTGGCAGCCGCAAAACATGACCACTTTGTTTCCCTTTAGAATCAGAACGTGTCCCAGAGTCGTGGAAACAATAGATAACTATTTCACTCAGCTCAATCGTGCATGCTTAGTTTTCTCCAAGTTACACAGAAAGAACAGACGGGCGTTTCAATAAAAGATTTATTGAACAGTCTTGTTTCTGGTGTAAGTAAAATGTGCTGTTAGATCACAAGACAGTATGCGAGATAAATAATGTACAGTGTGAGCAGTAGAAATAAATAATACTGCAATAGCATTATCCTTTAGTACATATGCCTTTACATAAATAACACAGACTAAAAATGCGAGTACTCATACGATGCATTTCTAATCTAGTTCTACCCCAATGTACCTAACCTAACCTAGGTGTAGGGAGAGGTATGAAGTAGGTGAAGTATTCCTTACTATGGTATACTAAGAGTATGTTAAGCCTAGTATGCCTAGTATGCCAAAAGTCCCTCTAGGTTCTTGTCAGCTCCATACCTGAAGAATGAGAGAGGTAGGAATCTCTTTGCCAGACTTGAACTCCAACACCCCGCAAGGGAAGTCAGATCACTGGAAGCTGGACTCTCTGCGTGCAGGGATGACAGCGTCTTCTCAGTGCGTCAGGCTGGGAAACGGGCTCCTCTGAAGTCGAGGTCTCCTCTAGTTTACAAGGGCTAGGGAAGGTATATTTATACCTGAGAGGTACCTCAGAATGTTAGCATTGACGTGGATCGGACAGCGGAAGACGTCATGAATGAACCCCTAAGGAATAATGGTCCATGCATAATATATGAGTCCTTGAAGAAATCAATAGTCCTGGGCTAGGGAAACTCCCGCAGCCTAAGGGTCTGTTCTTCATGAACTCGTTGTGACGTTAGGGTGGACGGATGTCAGAAACCATGCCTGTATTTGGAGTGCACGGCTTAATGCCTAAATAAGGGCTGGGATTTTATGCCTATATAAGGGCAGGGCGAATTGTGCCTATATAAGGACATGATACTGGAAAGCCCGTTTATGGACACCCTAAGAGGAATACAACACCCACTCCACTTTCGTGTGTACGATAATACTAAAATGCTAAACATTTAAAATGCTAAACATTAAATGGAGTACCGCATATTTAAAAATATTTCTTAAAAGCATTAAAAAACATAGTAAAAAATGCAAAAGGTACTGTACATTTGAAGCAAATGCTTTTCATTTCAGGCATAAAGTTCGAAAATAAATGCAATTGGAATGAAATAAGCAGAAATATTTACATGTGACAGAAAATGATCGATAAGTTGTTCAAAAATCAAAGTCATTTCATGTCATGAAAATTAATGAACTGTTTTAGACACACAAGATGACTAAGTGTCCGTGGAAGTACCGTGAAGTCTGTATTATAAGGCTAGTTCTACTTTAAGCAGATTGTAGTGCCATTTTCGTTCGAAAAATGGGAAAAAGTTCAATTTTGGCAGAGTTCCAAGTTTTTTTTTTTTTTTTTTTTTTTTAAATGAAGGCCTAATTGTTACTGCATCTCTGGAACACTGTATGCTGAATCAGAGTCAGTTTACGGGTCTGGTGTAAACATGAAATCATCTATTTCTATAGACAAAACATCATCCACTGAAGTTGGTGTCAGTTGGAACACCTCGTGTAGTAGATTAATTGCACAGAGATGGGAAGCATCGCTTCAAGCATAGGTTGCCGCAGCAATGTTCGCGTCCGTTGTTACCTGTGTGCCTGTAGATCTTTCTCGTACCTCAGAAGGAGCCGGAAGCATCTGTGAGATCTCAATGAATGCTGACATCAGGATTGGTAGCCTCTGGGGACAACACAGAGCATGGGCCGTTATCGGGACCAGCAGAGTATCGACATCCGTTGGCGTAGCTGATGGAAATGTTAGACAGGTGTCCAACACGCATTCTTCACCGCATAGCAGGCATCGTAGAACAGGTAAGATGCAATCTTGCCAGATTGGTCTGAATGACAGGAACCACGTGGTATTAAGTCCCGTAGACGAGTCATGCCCAATAGCTGTACTATTCGCTCACGACACTTTCGTTCAAGGAGAGCTTTCTCCATTTCGCTCGGAGTGATGTCTGCGAATAGGCTGGCCATAGCGCAATAGCTGGAAGAGAAATAGAATTCCGGCAACAAGTGCTAGAATTAATGGTATGCCACCAAACACCGAATGTGCAAAGTTCGGGATGATTCCGAGTATTGCCTGGAAAGGTGCTAAGAGACCGGAGCAGATGCTCTTAAATACATGTACAATTCCGGTTGTATCAGACATACTGAAGATACGTCCTATCATTTCTACGAAATGTATAGGGCAGTTTGTACGTATTAAAGTCTGTATCTCAGCCGAAGTCCTTGCTACTTGTCGATCATAGGTTTCTTTGGCCGAGGTCAAAGGCACTGTTTGCTGTAAAAGCATGGCTTTCATTCTGCTCAAAGTATCAAATCTTATAAAAGAGACGTTCAGTGAAGGCCATAGAGGCGACTCCTGACTGTGTCTATTGGGGCAAACAATACTTGCATACAGCAAGTGACCCTGGAGTTGACCGTTACTAGATATGGGATGCCTGGCAGCATGCCGCAGCAACTCTGATCATTCAACATGAGGTAACTCCCATTAGAAAGTTGTCCAAACGCTGGATTAATCACAGCAGCTGGTGTACCCTGCTGATGGCAAGACAAATTTGCCACAGAACCATTACAAGCCCCGTGTAAAGAAATGTCCTGACATATAAGTGAACCGCTCAGTGCACGTTTACAGTGTGTACCGCTCAAAAACACTTCACGATCCGCACTCCAACATCTATATGTATACGGTAAATCCCAAGATATCTTAATGTATTCTTTACCCAACCTTTCATATTTGCCTGCTTGCATTTGTCTGAGGCAACACTGAAACTGAAAAGTAGTCACAGGTAATGTTATTTTGCCATGAATAAGCCATTCTGTAGCTGGTTTTTCTGCCACTGTGAATGGTAATTTTTCCAGTTTTTCAATGCTCAGCACTGTATACCTTGCTCCTCTTTGTGCCAATTCGATCTGTTTATCAGTCAGATTGTATTCTGCAAACAGAGCTGACGTGTTGATAAAACGCCAAGGCACATAGCCCGCTCGCAAAGATTGCAGCGTCCAGCTTAATAACACAATAGAACGTAATTGAGACTGGCCTTGTTGTAACATCGCCAAATCTTGTTATAGTATGTCGATAGCAGAGGATACAATGCCATCCAATGAATATATTCTGGAGGACAAAGTTGTTAACCCATTGTCGACCACAGAGAGTGTTTTCTCTAAATTAATACGATCAAGTTCACGTATTCGTTCTGCAGCCTCCATCTGTGATACTTTCCATGCTTCATTATAGGCAGCATAAATGCCTTTCATATATGAAACGTTTTTGACGCGGTTTTCTTGGACCAAGCAAGAATTCCCTAAGGTCTGCGTCCTTTTTAAGTAAGGTTAAGTGTTGTTTCACATCCTGTAGTGTAGACTTATGCAGCCAATCGAGGCATAATTTTCCTACACTGTATGTTGTTACTAACCCCGGATGCTGTCTTTGGACGTATCTTGGGTCTGGCCTATGAATAGTAAAGCCCTGAGTTTTATTCAGGAATCTTTCCTGACAGTTATTCGTGTCTGTGGGCCAGATCAACCATTTTTTCTAATCAGGATTAGATATGTTGAGTTGTAGTATATTGTCAACTGTCACCACTGCATGTGTATCGTTATCACTTGCAGGTGCTGGTACAGAAGGTGTGTTCATCTCCTTGATCTTGGCTAATCCAAGACAAGATGTTTGTTGGATGGTTTCATTCAAAAACATTATTTGTTCAGGGATGATACAGGCTCTAAATAAAGCTTCTATCCCCTGCACTTGCCAATCTTTAGTACCCCAGACAGTTTTTGTGTCTATTGTATTTTTCCATAAGTCGAAACCCTGTCTAAACAGTTGGGCAATAAAGGCTGCAGAGTAAATCTGTTTTGTATTAGTTAACATAATTTTCAGTCCTGTATTGTTTACATTTCTAAAGTAAAATGTTTCTGGGTCAGATGTATTGTAACCTGAAAAATATGGAAATTTACTAGCAAATGTTTTTGAACTACCTTTAGGTGCTGTAGGACAATGTTCCCATTGGTTAAACATAAACACATTTCTTGGATATGCAGATTTATGCAACTAATGATGACCATAGTGGTTATAACAATACAGTTGTTCATAGTCTGATGAACCCTCTAAATATTCATTTTTAGAAAATGCAGCAGATTTTTCTAGGTCATACATTATGTCGTTAACAGTCTCAAAGTCCCAATCATCAGAATAGGTACTGGACGAAATTAGATCACTTAGTGAAATTTTAAACAAATGTGGAATGTTCAATTGTTCCGTCGGGCCGAAGATGTCAAAATCTGTTTTGTCCCACACTATACCATCCTGTATAGGAACAGCTGTGATGTTCACTGTTGACAAGTCTCTTGCTTCACGATGGGAGGATTTATGAGGTTTCAAAAGTACGTTCATGCCTTTTCCTTCAGTATTCACATGGATGTATCTGCCACTTATAAGCACGCTCACAGTTGTAACCAAAGCTAGCCAGAGCAGGAAAACAAAAAGTCCAGATATAATCCAGAGTTCAATCCATGGAGAAACCAAATAAGTCTTTTTCAGAAAGTGAAGAATGTCTTTTACTTGCTGCTTGAATTTGAATGATGCTGGCGTCGTTTCAGGTTCACTCGGATCTTCTGAGAACGTATCAAAGTTAATGAAATAGCCAGAAGCAGTTCTATCAATTGTTGGAATTGCATCAGGATTTGTAGAAATCACTGGAACCAGTTCATCACTTGCTACATTGGTGCAGACAGGTGTATTTGGACGAACTGTTACTTGGTGTTCAAGAGGATGAGTTCCATAGCGTTGTTGCTTAGTCCTCCATCTGTTACAGCTGAATTCTCGATTGTTATCAGTCTTTCAGTCTGAACCTCTTGGATAGTAGCGAGAGGAGTGCGTCTGCTACTAGGTCGGAGTCCACGAGGCCTACTATTTAGTATTGGCCACATACTGTGGTTTGATCAGGTCGATGGACACAAATCTTTTCTCCTTTCTTCCAGCAAGGGGCGGCAGAAGTACTGTTCTTGTTCCTTGAACTGCTAGGACAGGTACTGGTTGTCTGTAAGAAGGTCCAAATTCCTTCTTGTCCGCAATTTTTTCTCTGGCTAGATCCCCAACTTTTGGAATCCAGACAGGCCTGCTGGGACCGCCTATTTTTCCCCAGTGGTGGTTGGCTGTAGGAATACGTTGCTTTGTTTCGTTCTTAACTCATTCAGTTCCTGTAAAACAGCCAAACGATCTTTGATATCAAACGGTTTATTTTCCACCACTGTGCCTACGTGTTCAAGGTCTGGTACCCACATTCTTGTCCCAAATAGGACCTCATATGGAGTGACCCCCCCCCAGAGAACTTCTTGGCAGATTGTTCAATGAGCGTTGGACCCCATTAAGGTGTTTGACCCACCCATCACCCGAACCTAATACCCTAGCTGTTATAGACTGCTTTATGTCCCGGTTTTTCCTTTCCACAACCGAATTTCCCTCAGGATGGAATGGAGAAGAGTACCGCAATGCAATGCCCAGACTGGCCATGGCTTCTTTGTAAGCCCGAGAGCTAAACGCAGGACCTTGGTCAGAATGTAGCGTGCCTATTGCGTATGTGCCGATAAAGACTTGCAAATCTTTTATAACAGTTCGAGCGTCAGCTGAGCGCTGAGGCCATATCCATAGGAACCTAGAGCATGAATCCACTGCAACCATGATATATTTATAGTTACCGTCCCTTTGCAAGGGACCGCAGTGGTCCAGGTAAACACAAGCTAATGGTTTGTCTGAAATTAACAGGGGTGTCTGCGCAGGACGTTTCACTGTTGAGACTTTCATCTGTTGGCAAATATCACATTCTAAAACATAGTTTTTAGTTTCTTTCCGAATGCCAGGCCACCAATATCTTTGCTTGAGTAAAGATACTGTCGCTGAAACACCTTCATGGGCAGAAGCTATCCCTTCGTGTGCTGCTAGGATTAGTCTAATCTGCGTTCCTTGTTTGGAATTATCCTATCCCCCACTCCAGGGATTCGAGCAAAAGGAACGTTGTTCGCATCAATTACATAAGAGTACTTGAGTGGAAACTTTTTTGGTAACGCTGCACTGCTGCCTTTGCTTGAAGCATTGACAGCCAACATTATCTCACCGTCTATTTTTGTTTTTGAACGAGTGATCGCAGCTACGGAAGCCGTCTGCACAGCCCCCTTTGCGGCTTCATCAGCCAATGAATTCCCTGCAACGTGAACGCCATCACGTTGATGACTCAGTGTGTGGATCACGTGAGCCTTTGGTAGTTCGTTTTTCAACTGAACTACTTGTTCCCAAAGCGTTTTGTGCTTTATTGTGCCACCTTTCGCATCTTTGAAACCATTTTCAAGCCAGTTTTGTATATAGTCATTATACGACTGAACACAGTAAAGGAATCGCACACTATTAGTGTGGGGAATTCTCGATCTGTTCTTTCAAGTGCCAGTTTGAATGCTTGTAGTTCAGCTCGCTGAGCTGTACAATCTCCTAGAGACTGAGTTTTTGTGACCATAGGTCTGAAGATGCCATTTCGCATGCGACCTTTAACGATTGCACACGCTGCACTGTAAGCTTGCTTACTCCCTGTTGCGGGTTGTGCCGATCCGTCAGTGTAAATTATGAATTCGTACTGATCGAGAGGCAGAATTTCAGTAGGCAGAGGACATTCTTGTTCATATTGCAGGAATGCTTGTGTTTTTAAATCTGGATCAAAAACATATTCAACATCTGTTGCAGCAAGATAATTAACCCATTGTATCCATCTTGGATGTAATGCTTTAGCATTTGGAATGCTTGCTTTTGTGACCGCTTCTAAAGCTGGTACTGGGGTTACGACAATAATGCGTTTCCCTTGGGCTAAGGCTCTTTCTTTTGCTACAGCGGTTTGAACTGCTGTTAGAATGTTTTCAGTTGAACTGAAGCGCATTTCCGCTTGTGTGTACAAATGAGATTTGTATGCGATTGGTATTTTCTCACCCTCATTGAAGGTTAAGTAGGTGAATCCGCATTGACCCGAAATTATTCGGATCACCAAATTGCGTTGACTTACGCGTGTTTGTAAGTGATTTGTTGCTAACATGTTAGCCTGGAGTGAACGCAAGATTTCTGTGTGTTCCTGTGTCCAGTTTCTGATCGAAAAATCAGGTTTGATTAATGCGTAGAGAGGTTTAACCCTTTCTGCGTAATTTAGAATGTATGTTATTCCAAAATTTAGGAAACCCAGGATGGATTGTAAATTTTTTTGCGTTTTTGGAGGTTGGAGCAGCGCACACTTTTCTGAAAAAGTTAGCTGCCAAGCTCTTGCCTTCACTTGAAAGCTCATATCCTAAAAATAGGACATTGAGATGGGCAATTCTGGACTTTTTAAAGTTGAATTTGTAGCCCTCAGAGGCGAAGCCCAGTATAAAGGTGCTCACCCTGTTCAAGTGTTTGTCCAGGTCATCGTCTGTCAGATAAATGTCATCGACATAGGACAATGCCTCATTGTCATAAATTTGTAGTAACTCCGTTACCCTCGCTGAGAATAAACCTGGGCTGTTCTTGAACCCTTGTGGGAGTCGACAAAAGTGACGCTGGGTCCCCATTATGGAGAATGCTGTTAAGTACCTGCTTTCAGGTGCTATGTTTTGACAAAAGAAACCATTTGAGATGTCTAATGTTGTTTTATATTTTTTATGCACAATGTTATTCATTAATGCTGTGCTATGTGCTTTTGCACTGCAAAAGTTTTAGAACAAGTGTTTAGGTGTCTGTAGTCCAAAACTAGACGATATGTATTGTCTGGTTTGGAGACAGGAAACAAAGGATTGTTCATTGAGGAGGTGCATGTTTCAATCACCCCTTGATATTCAAGTTGATCTAAGATCTCCCTGACCTGTTTTTTAGCTTCTTGCTTTATTGGGTACTGCCGTTGTGCAGTTGGTTCATGTTTCAGATGTATTTTATGGTGAGGTGAGTCCTCATCCCATCCTACATGATTTTTATATAATGTTGGGGCCTGGGCCACTGCCCATTTCCTGGCATATGTATATTTTAGGTGAATTGGAATATGGTTAGAGAAGGCAGGCATAATAATGTCCTCGCCATGTGGGCACTCCCTGACAAATTGTGGTGGCCAGTCTTTTTCTGCTAGAAGTATGTCATAGCCCCTTGATAGTCTTTCCCAAAAAAGTGCTTTCACCTGTCTAGGTTTGTCTCCCTCTATCCGGAGAGTTATTTCATATAACTTTTGGGGAGTACTAACCCTGGTGTCTACAGTCTCTACTTTAATGTACTCATTCAAGTCCACTATCTCCAGAAGTTCCTTCAGGTTCTGGCGAGCTATTGTGACTTCTGCTGCACTGTCCAGCATTGTCTGAGCCCATTCTCCGTTCTTGAGTTGTGTTCTCAGTATTCTCGGCATGTCTGATCTTTAGACCTGCTACTTTCTTTTAGGAGAATTGAGGTTTTGCTTTAGTTTTTGGAGCGTGTTTGTCGTCTTTCGATTTCACGCGTTCTTCTCTATGTTCCGATCGTCCTCTTCTTTTTGAAGTCTGTGATGAGATCTGAAAGGGACGAGAGGAACGTGTATCAGTATCTTGATACCTGTCAGGCTTTCTCAAATTATCCCTATTCCTGAGGTTATACCTCCTTTCAGAGGGCTCCTTTTGAGGAGACCTACCTCGGGATTGAGAACGTTTCTCATTTGAATTTTGTTTATTAGTCTCCCACTTCTTTTTAGAAGATGTAGGAGTTTGTTTAATAGAGTCCTTCTCAGGACTTTCAGATAGCTTTGGCTTCACTGGTCTTCCACCCAAACTATCTCTGCCTAATTCTGCATAAGATTGTTCAATTATTCTTGGTAGCTCAGTTTGATGTTCTGTAACATCAAATTCCCTTAATTTTTGTCGGATCGCCACTGCTGCTGCCTCCCCTTTAATATTAGATAATATTATTGTTGAGACCTGGTCGAAATTTTTCAGTAACTTCATACCTAAATTTAGAGCAGGCTCTGCCCCGTATTCATTTTGAATTTGTTTCAGGACATCAGGTATTACCGCAATTGATGGAATACCATGTGTTTTAGTATAGATGGCAGCAAAGACTGAGCCCCATGTGGTGCAGTCTTCCAGTTGTGGTGTGATCCCCATTGGTAAACTGATTGTCAGTATTCTGTGTTTCTCATACGGGCTAGTATTTGGAAATACTGCTTCGATTTGAGTAATTTTTTGAGCTATCCAGAATGGAATTTGCTCACGTTTTGTGGGCATTTTACCCATGACTGCGTATAGAGTCTGTGGTGTAATTTTTAGTGTATTCCCCTGTTGGGGAGTTGGATTTGGAATTGTTAATGGTTGCTGGACTGTAAAAGTCTGCATGACATATTGGACCAATTGTCTGTAGATTTTTATTAACTCTGTGAGTTGAGAAAGTAAATCCTCGTCTGACATCTCTTCAATGTCAGGATGAGGTGTGTAGCCGGCTAGAATCAGCCATGTTGCTCCTGGTCTACCTAGTGGACCGAGCCTAGTAATGTTTTTGTGATGTTTTAGGGCGCCTTTAAACCAGAGCTGATGCTCCTGGTATGTTAATGGAATTTCAATATCCTCGAAAGGAATGTATTCCTCTGGTGGATCATCTTCTTTGTAGAAGTGAAACATGTGTGTTACTGGATTGGATTCAGGAAATATTACCCATGAATAGAATACCTCTGTCTGAAAGGATTCGTGTGCCTCTATCACGAATACTGCTCTACCGCCTCTTGGTGGTAGGCCATGTTTTATAAGTTTTAGAGTGATGGCTCTTCTTAAGTTTGGAGCGATGTCTATAACACCCTCCTCGGTTTCATTTAAACCTGTAATGTTAAAAACTGCTGCTTGGGCTGGATCAGCCGCAGCTTCACCGTTTCCGGCTTCAGTCATTTTGTTGTTTGAAAAATGTAGAACAAGTTTCAAGGAAATAAAGATAAGGTGTACAATATTTTGGAACACTGTATCCTTCAACGTTGAGCAAACCAAACAGCTAATATATAGGGTGTTTCCCTATGTAGCCGTGGTGGATACTTAACCTTGCCCACTACAGACGTCTTTTGGAGTATATGGGTAGGGGTCTCTGAGAGAAAAAGCACGGCTGAGTTACT
This sequence comes from Calotriton arnoldi, assembly GCA_963921515.1. NCBI lineage: Eukaryota > Metazoa > Chordata > Amphibia > Caudata > Salamandridae > Calotriton > Calotriton arnoldi. The sequence continues at coordinate 1,280,966 of CAWUFW010003923.1, read as the reverse complement.
CAGTATCTAACGTTGAATTACCGCATTACCAAACCGTTGGGCGCCATGTAGTGTAGCTCCTATTTCCCTAATAGGCTCTGCGCATTGGAATAATATATCCTATAGGTTTGACATAGGACTAAGGTCAGTATGTCCCTATCGAGTATATTAAACTTAATTACTTGTGCCAGCTAGCTCAGAGGCCACTAGAAACTCCTTGACAAACAAGAAGGGAGTAGTTTCTGGCAGCCGCAAAACATGACCACTTTGTTTCCCTTTAGAATCAGAACATGTCCCAGAGTCGTGGAAACAATAGATAACTATTTCACTCAGCTCAATCGTGCATGCTTAGTTTTCTCCAAGTTACACAGAAAGAACAGACGGGCGTTTCAATAAAAGATTTATTGAACAGTCTTGTTTCTGGTATAAGTAAAATGTGCTGTTACGATCACAAGACAGTATGCGAGATAAATAATGTACAGTGTGAGCAGTAGAAATAAATAATACTGCGATAGCATTATCTTTTAGGACATATGCCTTTACATAAATAACACAGACTAAAAATGCGAGTACTCATACGATGCGTTTCTAATCTAGTTCTACCCCAATGTACCTAACCTAACCTAGGTGTAGGGAGAGGTATGAAGTAGGTGAAGTATTCCTTACTATGGTATACTAAGAGTATGTTAAGCCTAGTATGCCTAGTATGCCAAGAGTCCCTCTAGGTTCTTGTCAGCTCCATACCTGAAGAATGAGAGAGGTAGGAATCTCTTTGCCAGACTCGAACTCCAACACCCCGCAAGCGAAGTCAGATCACTGGACGCTGGACTCTCTGCGTGCAGGGATGACAGCGTCTTCTCAGTGCGTCAGGCCGGGAAACGGGCTCCTCTGAAGTCGAGGTCTCCTCTAGTTTACAAGGGCTAGGGAAGGTATATTTATACCTGAGAGGTACCTCAGAATGTTAGCATTGACGTGGATTGGACAGCGGAAGACGTCATGAATGAACCCCTAAGGAATAATGGTTCATGCATAATATATGAGTCCTTGAAGAAATCAATAGTCCTGGGCTAGGGAAACTCCCGCAGCCTAAGGGTCTGTTCTTCATGAACTCGTTGTGACGTTAGGGTGGACGGATGTCAGAAACCATGCCTGTATTTGGAGTGCACGGTTTAATGTCTAAATAAGGGCTGGGATGTTATGCCTATATAAGGGCAGGGCGAATTGTGCCTACATAAGGACATGATACTGGAAAGCCCGTTTATGGACACCCTAAGAGGAATACAACACCAGAGTCTGCAAGTAGGTACCTGAGTGACCCTAAGAGGTTGGCTGATGTTCCCCCCAGCAGAGTGAGAGGAGGCCCACAGTGACCCAGACAGGTCCTAAAATAGTGTTTGGGAGGAAGGTTCCCAGTCCCCTACTAAGAATGGTGGTTAGGATCTGGTTGACTGTGGCCCAGGGAATCCCATTTCCAACACTAGTGATTTGACTGTTGCCAGTTGAGGCACCAGTAAGGGGACCCAGTCTGTACCAAGAGACCATCCACTGGTGAGAGTTCCACATGGGTGACCAGTGTGGCTTTAGGGGGAGGTAGTCCCCAGGATCAGAGGGTAGAACATGCCTTGGAGTCCCATGGCTGGGTAGTGGACTCCAATGCAAACTTGTGATCCCCGAGAGTGGGAGCCATCACTTCCATTAGGTCACAGTTCATGGGAGGGATACCTGTCACTGCCATAAGGGTACCCGTGCCAGTCAGATCATGGTGGTGGAATGACTGGTTTTCCCAGAGCAGCACATCGAAGAGGTTTGTAGGGTAACTCAGGCACAAGAGCAGGACTTCTTCCACCCAATGGTTCCGGCGTCCCCGAATGGGGGGAGTGACCCAGAGAAAGATCACAGTTTGTCCGCAGATGCCCATCGACTGCATTCTGGGACATTAATTACCATCAGTGTTAGCACAGCTAAGAGAGGCAGTGGCCCAGGGTGTCCTGAAATCTCAGGTTTCTGGGGGTACTACTTACAAGAGGAGAATATGGAGGCCAAGATGGAGTGGAGACAATCCACAGTTGGAGGGCTAGTGGCTCACTCTGAGAACAGAGCACCCGAAGACTAACCCTGTGTGGTGTTCTATTGTTATCTTATGTTATCCCTGTTCTGCTTTGTTACCAAGGTTTCCTGTTCCACAGCAGAATGCTCTGCTGTTAGGAATGTTGATACTTGAATAAGCTGTCAGTTGCTGCTGTTGTCTGAAGGATGAGGTCTCTATGGATGGAGTTACATTAAAGCAACTTTCTTCTAAGCATCTGCCTGCCGTGTTTCTTTTTGAGAGGTGCTCAACACCTCGTTTTGGCGACGAGGATGGGATGGTGTTACTAACACTGATCTGCACAGCTTATATTCACGTTGTTATTTTAGTTTCCTCATGCTGATCTCCTCAGCCAAGCTGCAGATTGATTTCTTCAATGCTGATCTGCACAGCTTGGGTACTTTAATTTACTCATGCTGACCTATTAAAATAGTGTACAGTTTAAGTTCTCCCTGAGACTGATCTTCGCACGAAATTATATTCTTCTCTCTGATTTATGCTGGTCTGCGCTGCACTGTGACAATTCATTAATTTTATGTTAAATTCGTCATTTATTTATTGCATTTACCTGGTTTATTATAACTGCTGTCATGCAAAGCGTCACTCCTCCTCCATTCTTTCTGTCAACTCCTGGTGATCCTGCTATACCCTGGCTAAAGTGGAAGAAGGTGTTCACAAACTATGCTAGAGTTTGTGGCACATCATTAAGTGCAGAAAGGAAATCTTCTTTGTTTTTACATTGTCTAGGATCTGAGGGGCAAGAAGTGTTTGAACACCTCCCAGATCTTCCTGACAATGAATTTGCCACATTGAATGAATATGAGATTTGTATAAAAAAAATGGACTTGCATTATCTTCCCAAGGTGAGCATGATTTTGGAGCGTTATCACTTTGGGAAGAGAATGCAAAGACAGGAGGATTCTGTTGAACAGTATATTATGGTGTTACGCAAGCTAGCGTCAACTTGTTCTATAGCTGGTAGTCTAGACGAAAGGTTGAGAGATCAGTTGATGTTGGGTTGTACTATAGATAAAGCAAAGGAAAGTCTTTGTCAAAAGGATAATACTCCTCTTCAAGAAGTTATAACTATCTTGAAAATGCATGAACATTCTAAAGCCTGTGTGGAGGCAATTAGCAAGGATACCATTATTCCTAAGAGCGACATTGGAGCTGTTAAGGAAGTGAGGATTCAATCCTCTGACAAATCTCATAAGTCAATTTCTGACGGTATCTCTAATGCAATGAAATTCACACGCCCTTATGTAAATACTAAAACATCTCAGGGTAAGTGTTTCAGATGTGGAAATTCAGACCACATGGCAAACTTTAAGGACTGTCCAGGGTGGAAAGTTGTTTGTTCGCTATGCAAAAAAAGGGCATTTTTCTAAGTGTTGCAGATCCAATAAATACCAGAAGAAGGTCAGAGAAGTTGACATTTATGATCATGATGATCAAGATGTTATAGTTTGTCAAGTCAGGGATCAAACAGTTGATGGTCCATTTGAACATGTTTTGGTCAATGATAACTCTGTTGAAATGTTGTTTGACTCTGGTGCCAGGATAACACTCATACCAAAGGTTTTTTATGAGAAACAACTTTCTGGGAAGGTAGACCTGGTTAAGCCGGACATCATACCAAGAGGTTATGGTGGACAAATCATTGACTTATTAGGTTATTTTTGGGGTATCATTGATTTTAAAGGAAGGGTGGTTGCAGAAAAGATCTATGTCTCGATGAAAGGTGATTCCCTGATCAGCTGGAGTCACCAGCGTGACTTACATGTTTACTTAGATCCTAATGAGTCTCCCTCCATGTGTTTGAGAGAGTTGCCTGTGGTTGCGATGGTAACTGGTGGTGAGGCTTGGATTACAAAATTTCCAAATGTTTTTAACAATAAATTAGGGTGTCTCAAAAGCTATGTACACCTGATAAAATTGAAATCTGTGGTGAAAGTTAGGAATGTACCGTTGTTAGTGAAGGGGAAAATGAGAACAGAATTGGACAAGCTGTTGAAGAATGGAGTTATTCAAGAGGTTGAAGCTACAGAATGGGTTTCTCTGGTTGTGATGGCTCACAAGGCCAACAGGGAGGCCAGGTTATGTATTGACTTGAGGGAACTGAACAAAGCCGTTGTTGTGGACCACTACACTCTTCCCAATATATCAGAAATGTTATCTTCTTTGGCTGGTGCCACGCATTTTTCAACGTTGGATCTCTCCTCGGCTTCTCATCAAGTCAAACTTCATCCCTCTTGTCAAGATCTCAACGCTTTCATTACCCCTTTCGGAACTTTTACATTTCTCAGGATGCCGTTTGGCTTAATCTATGCAGCCTCTGTGTTTCAAAGCGTGATGGAGAATCTCCTGGGTGGCATTGATGAGGTTAAAATCTACCAGGACGACGTTCTTGTCCATGGGGTGGACTTGCAAGAACATAACAAAAGGTTGATGGAAGTGTTGTCCAAACTGAAAGACTCAGGTCTCACTCTAAGATTAGATAAATGCAAATTTGAAGTGAGTGAGATAGAGTATTTGGGTCATTTGGTGTCAGGTTCAGGTATTAGGCCCAGACCCTCTTTAGTAGATGCGATCTCTCATCTCAATTAAAAGAGAAGAAAGATGAACTTGTGAAATTCTTAGCCATGGCAGAGTTCTATAATAAATTTGTGCCAGGTTTTGCGCAAAAGTCTGAATGCATGAGAGGGCTTTTGATGAAAGGACATGAGTTCATATGGAGTCAAGCTTGTTGTGAAGAATTTGATCTAATTAAGAAGTGTTTGAATGAGGCTCCCAATTTAGCTAGCTTTGACCCTTCCAAAGAGTCATATATCATGACCGATGCCAGTTGTAAAGGATTGGGTGCTGTTTTGTTACAGTCTGGTAAAGATTTTGATAACACCATTTTGTTTATATCAAGACCACTTAGTGGAGCTGAATGCAACTACTCGGTTGTTGAAAAAGACGCCTTGGGAGTCTACTGGGCAGTTCACAAACTGAAAAAGTTTCTGTGGGGCAAACATTTTTCTGTAGTTTCTGATCACAAACCTTTAAAAGACGTGTTTGGAAAGAAAGGTATTGATTGTGTCTCTCACAGGATAAGGAAATGGGTAGTTGCGCTACAGGACTTTGAGTTTGATGTCTCCTATTTACCAGGTTCAAGTAACATTCTAGCAGATTATTTGTCTAGGCTGGGTGGATCTGACATTCTGGATTACTTTGAAAATGATGATTGTTTTGCTGGTGAGGATGTTGAGGAAGATTAGAAGGCTTGTGTTGTTAGTGAAGACATTTTAATGGAAGTTGAGTGGTTGGATGGTCTAAATGCAGATCCCACATTACAACAGTAATACGTAGTGGATGGTGTGAGAAACGTGATTGCAGTGAACAACTTAAGGGGTATTGGTGTGTGAAGGAGGAGTTGTCTGTTTGGAGTGATTTACTCTTGAGAGGAAGCAGACTGGTGGTGCCAGAGAATCTATGTGACAAGTTAGTGGCAAATGCCCATGTGAGTCATATGGACATTGCAAAGACTAAAGAAAGGATTAGGGAGGCCTATTGGTGGCCTGCCATGGATGTGCACATAGAAAGAATTGTACGTAGTTGTTCCCAGGGTGCGAGTAGTGACAAGATACTCAAGTGCAGGACTCAACCGATGGTTATCGAGAAACAAGCGAATGGTCCCTGGGTTGATGTTGCTGTGGACATTTTGGCTCCAGTGAAGATAAGAGCACAGGATCGCTATGTTATTGTCTGTATTGACATGTTTTCCAGGTGGCCAGAAGTTAAAATTGTCAATTCAGTTGATTCTGGAGCTGTCATTAATTTTTTGGAGGAACTTTTTGCGAGAGAAGGGTTGCCAGCATCTGTCTTGTCTGACAACAGAGTCCAATTCATCTCTGCTGTGGTGGAAAGGTTTTTGAGAGAGAGAGGCATTGTTCATAAGCGGGCTTCACTATATCATCCTGTGTGCAATGGTGTTGTTGAAAGGTTTGTGAAAGTGCTTAAAGAGGCTATGCAGTTAGCGGTCATCTCCGGTGGCGACTGGGAGGAAGCAGTAAAGAAAAAGGTGTGTGAGTACAGGTTCACTCCACATTCTTCTACTGGAGTTTAAGCTTTTAGATTGTTTAAAGGGAGAGTGGCCAATACCCAAGTCACGCCCCTTTGGGTCACTTCTAGAAGAAAGGAGGCTGGTGGAGTGGTGGACTGTACTTAGGGATGAAAAAACAGAGAGTAGGAGAAGTTGGTGAGGAGAAAAATAGGTTTTGATGAGAGAAAAGCTGTGAAGAGAACAGTGGTTGAGGTTGGCGATTGGGTTACAGTAAAACTTCCAAAAATAAGATTTGGTAAGTCGAAGTTTGGCCAGCCTATAAAGATTGTCAAGCTCTTGGGTAATGCCATTAAAACTCAAGATCATAGGATTTGGAATCTCAACAGTATTGTTAAGTGTCTACCTAAATGTATTGGTGAAGATGCGGGTGTTGAAGCTACTCCTGCTCCACAATTTGTGGAAAGAAAGTCTTATAGACTGAGGAGGGTTCCTCTTCACTTACAAGATTGTGTTTCTTGATTGTTGTTATCACTCTTTTCATTTTTTTTGTTTTTACTTTTTTTTTCTTTTCTTTATGTTTGGTAAAGGGGGAGGTGATGTGGTGTTCTATTGTTATCTTATGTTATCCCTGTTCTGCTTTGTTACCAAGGTTTCCTGTTCCACAGCAGAATGCTCTGCTGTTAGGAATGTTGATACTTGAATAAGCTGTCATTTGCTGCTGTTGTATGAAGGATGAGGTCTCTATGGATGAAATGAAATGAAATTTGTACTTGTAAAGCGCACCCATACCCCCAAAGGGGTGTCCAGGCGCTGTACGCATACCGCTGTGGAACCCTTCCTGGCTTTTCCCTGTGAAATGTCCACTCCTGGGCATCCCCAGGGTGAAGCCAGGCATCCCAGCGCTGTTGGGGCCGTTGTGGAGATTAAGCAAGCTATTGCCCAGAGTTGCAGAGTGGGACCCATGATTAGAATAGGCACCGAGGCGAGAATTATCAGGTCCGAGGAAATTGAGCCCAAGACCCGCCGAGGCGGGAATTGAACCCTGGTCCCGGGCCCGATCTCTGCATCAGGGTCTGCCGCTCTAACCATTGAGCCACACTTCTCACGGATGGAGTTACATTAAGGCAACTTTCTTCAAAGCATCTGCCTGCCGTGTTTCTTTTTGAGAGGTGCTCAACACCTCACCCTGCTGAGGCAATTTTTGACCTGGATGTGCTCCCTGCACTGTCACAGAGACAGAGGACCATAGACCTGCATTAGGCAGACCTCTGTATGATCTCATTCAAAAAAGTGCAGCCAGTGAAGGTTAAAACTAGCTCGGATGTGTCCCCTCTCGAAATGTGCATGTGCTCTGACTCCAAAAACATGTTGGAAGTTGTTTACTCCCAATTGCTCTATTAAAAACTTCCTATAAGTCCATGGTATATGTTGTCCCAAAATACACTCCTGGGATGGAAAGTTGAATGCCAACAATGGATTACAGCGCTACTGGGCCATCCACTAGTGTGGCAAGACGAACATGACTCAAAGTCTACCACTGTAGTCTGACTGATACAGTTTAAAAACTTAAGTCTGACCTGCCAAAATTGCCCTGTTTGAAAAGACAAAGCCTCCCTTTTAAATATTAATTAGTCACCCTTATGTAGGCCTTGTAGCCCACAAGACAGTGTGCATGGTATAAGAAATTGAGGGGGAGATTTTTTAAAAAGTCACGCAGCGCAGCCCCTGCGAGGCTGCACTGCGTTGCGCGACCGGGAGGGAGCAGGAGAGCGCCATATTTCCTTTCCCTTGCACCGGTGCTGATTTCATCTGCCGTGTGCCATGCACACACCTTAGCGCCACATCGCTAGGGTGTGTGCATGAGTGTAGCATAGGTTTTGTACAGGAAGGGTACCCTTCCTGTACAAAATACTATGCTAGGCATGATGCAGAGCTTTTCCCACTTTGCATACGTGCTGCAGAGTGCAGCACGTATGGAAAGTCAGAAAAGCACGGAGAAATGTAAGCATTTCTCCTGTTAGCGACTCCTTTGAAGGGGAGTTAACTTTTGGCACAAAACCATGTTTACAAATCTTTGTAAATATGGTTTTGCGTCAAAAGGCATGGGTGGTTGCATGGGAACACCCATGTAGCACCCATGTAACGTCCCCTCTGCGCAGAGTAATGCAAAGCAGTGCTTCGCGCTGCTTTGCACTACTTACACGGTACTTTACAGCGCAAAACAAGTTTTGCGCTGGAAAGAAAATTTGCGCTAGTTTGCATCACTTTTGTGGCGCTAAACCAGCGCAAAAGGTATAAAAATCTCCCCCTAGGTCTTAGTATAGAGGGGTGTAAGCCCCAAACAAATAATAAACAGTCCTTGTCAGGATGAACCATAAAAGTCACTACATAAACCTGTGCTTAACCCTCTGATAGCTTGGCGCAAAAGCAATCAAGCTTAACTTAGAGGCAACGTATAAAGTATTTATGCAGTGCTTAAACAGTAATTAATTGAAAACACAACATAAGAAAAATCCCAAACCGCTCTTAGAAGAATAGAGTAATATGTAATACATAAAATGACAAGAATCCAGTCAGTAAAACTGGGGAGATATGAGTTTTTAAAGTTTCAGGTGAAAACAGCACCACAAAGTGCTGCTTGCTGTTAAATTTGTCAATCTGGTCTGGGGGACTGTAACAAGTTCAGGCCAACTAATATAGAGCGTGGGTCAGATACAGAGAAAAGATTCCTTTCCACTGAAGAGTTACCTACTCAAGTCTGCAAGAAGATCTGCTATTTGCATTGGGGGCCACAAGGTGTTCACTGTCAGTGCAAAAAGCAGATCAGACATCATGGATAGTAGCTGCTGTAGGTAGCGAGATGGGCTGTTTATCGCTGGACATTTAAATTGGCAGTTGCCGTGGACTGTTGCTGTTGGCGCTAAGTGCAGGTCTCGCTGTAGCCTTGTGTTGGTTGTTGTCACTGACAGTCACTGCTGGCATGAAGAATAGGTTCTCCTGGAGCATTGTGTTGGCCGTTATCAGGGGAAGTCCATTCTCAGTGAGAAGAGGTTACTTTGTGGTTGCAAGGACCCCAAAACTTCTGAATTTTTCACATATTTCTTCAGGAGGAGCACACTCTGATGCCAGCCAAGGGACAGAACCTGGGGGGCATGTCTTGGGGAATTAGGACTCCCTTCAGCAGAGACCATGAGCAGGGCTCAGGCAGGTACAGGAAGTCCAGCAGGTTCTGGTCAGCTGGGCAGTTGCAGAGAGGCCTCTGGAAGCTTGTTGAGTCCCTGTACCTCAAGCAGGAGGACAGTCAACTGATTCTTGGGTCACTTCTTGGGAGCCTGGATTTAGGGCAAGCTTTGGGTAGGACAAAGTTAAGGTTAAAGCACATACAGAAAAGGTAGTGGGGAATAAACTGTGCAAGGTTAAGTGGAACAGTACTTATCACCAATATCTCCTTCCTTCTAGGACAAAGCTCAAAGGAAGTTGGGCAACGACCACCCAACGTTGTCAACAGTGTAGAACAATCTACACACTTCTAACAAAATACACAATCAATTTCCTGAGCTATAGTCACTTAATTTCAGCCACAATTAGTCCACACAGTGTTCTTCTTAATGTATTTCTTCTTTAATCTTTATTCTGTATCCTTTGTGGTACCGTTCGTTTTTCAATTCTTCAATAACAGAACAGCAACAGAACAGATAGCCACAGGTATATGCCAACACGTGTTTCGTTCTCTGGATTTAACCAAAGACTTCCTCAGGGCTAAAACAAATCAATAGTTTCATATTAATTCAAAGACTGACCATCTTCTTCTAAATTTAGCAAAACATCTACAAAAAAAATTATTGATTAAATAGAGGAAAAAGAAAAGGAAAAATGAAAAAGAAAAGGAAAATTGGAAAAAAGGCACCAAAAATTATTATTGTTGTCACCCAGTGAGCAACTTCCAATTCCATAGAGTCGTGCTCGAATCCCAATAGAAAAAGAATCTTATAAGGATGCTAGTAAAATAAAAACAATTATATGATATAGACACCAAAGTGAATCCCAAAGAGTCGATAAGGTAGAAACCAAAGAGAGGACTTGATGTGAAGCACTAAAGTAAAATAAAGGGCTCCCTCATGCTTATCAGTATATCACAAGCTTGAGCACCCCATGCGTTTATACCATGTGTCGCAAAAAACAATCGAGAACACTCACCGCCAACTGCGGTATCCAATATGCAATTGGAGTTGAATGGCTATCGCTGTTTTCAAGTATATAACATCAAAATTCAAAATGCGTCCTGCAGTCATACATAAGTGAAACATGTTTAAGTTACATGTAAAATAATGACTCCAATCTATAATAAGAAAAGGGGGAAGTACGCCTGAACAAAGTACACTCACCATCAGAGGCGATGTTGTGAGAGTATTAATAAGTTGTCATCACTCAGGAACAGCAAAAATTAGGCTGGTATCTGTCCTAAAAATTTATATGAATGAACTAGGTCAAAGTGTGACCTTACTATACATAGTCATATAATTCATCATTCAAATCACAACTATGGTAATCCCACCTCATTATGGCAAGATCGATGTATATCCCAAAATACTAATTTTACATCGGAGGCACCATTTAACTTTAAAGCTAGGTCTAAAACAAGTTTATATCCCTTAGGACACTTTGTCACAAAATATAAAAGATACGGACATGTCAGTTATAAAACCAAAATTATTCTGATAACATATAACAAATCTATGCAGAACATGCCGTATTTTAAAAACAACAATTCTACTAAACTAAAGCTGAAATATAAAACCCGCAGCCCAAAAACGAGTTTAAGGTTGGACCGGTAAGAACCTTCAAACACCACTCGCACTGCTATATATGAGCTTCAAATTGTCGAGTTGGACAAATAACCCAAAATGTGTAATTAATATATCTAATAGCCTCGCCCAAAATAAACAATCCAAGTTACTACACCCCATATCATTTAACAACTCACTGGAGGTGCAAGTATGTCAGACCTTAAAATCCTCGTACTCGATACGGAGAGTAATCCGCGTCTAATCCCGGCGTGTTGCATCGACGCCATCTTGAAGTGGCTTTTTATTCACTACCACTTAGGCAACAGTAAAGTAGGACTACCGGAAAGCGCGAAACGCCTAATGATTCTTATGGACGACATCTTTGTACTGTCAAACGATGAAAAGGTCAAATAATACCCAGGCTATTCCTAAATTTATAATATTCAGTAGCTTTAAAAAAACCTTATAAATCTTTAAATTTAAGCTTAAAAAATCATTCAACTATTGAACTTATTGAACCACCCGTATATACTAAAAAAAAAATTATCATCATAAATGCACGATATATAAAAGCTACACAATCTGCTACATGCGTGTCGGCAACCACTAATACTCGTGAAGTTATCAACGAGTCCAAATGTTAATATCATTAGTGTAGGCTAAAATAATCGGCATAAACCGGGTGCATAATATCTCTAATCTATACGGACTGCTAGATACGTGTCCCCAAACCCTCTTGCTTGCAAAATTATCAACCGATCGCCATAAATATTTAACGTATTAAATCAAGTAACATGCACCGGACTTGATATCTTAACCGAAACTACCCGTACATTTTTGGAAATAAACTCGTACCACACATTCAGTTAAAAAGTGCTATAGTAACAGCGGAAAGTACAAAGGAATTGGAAAGCCAAAGCCAATAGAAAATATAAAAAAGACAGATACGTAATCGACACAAAGTTCATTTGTTAAATGGGAACATGGATGAATCATAACAAAATAGAGCATTCCCTACATTAATATACATGGTACTGTCATTAACATTATGTATCAAATATCCCATCAATTCAAAGAAGAGGGCAAGGAATCATACATATACAGGTACAGTTATCATCATTTGATACATAACAATTAAATTACCAATATATTAATTGTTAGTTTTGTAAAAGTGGACAAACCATTGATTACAGGCTGAGAATACATACAGCACACAGATATATATACAACACATCATAATGATCAGTTATTACCTGGAGCATGCTAATAGTCATGTACGTGTAAATACTGTTACCATGACCCCATATTCATGACCCCAAAAAGGATTGTAACTCAGAGTCAATATTTATGCACATCTCCACAGCACGAAGTTTTAGAATCCATCGAGCCTCACACTGTCTGACCCTAAGTTCTCTATTGCCCCCACGCAAATCAACCGGTATTGATTCAATACCATGAAAAGTAAATGACATTAGAGTGCTCTGTGCCGGACACTCAAGAGCGTGGATCACAATGGGATATCTAGCGTCTAATTTTTTGAGTGCCCTGAAGTGCTCTGCTATGCAATCTTAAAGGCATCTAATGGTGCTACCTATATAAATTTTGGTACATTTACATACAATAGCATATACCACAAATTTAGTTGAGCAATCAATATGTTGTCTAATTTGGTATTTGTAGGGACCATTGTACTGGAAGTCAAGTTTTCCGTGAAGTCCAAACCTACACATGCTACAATTACCGCATCTATATGAGCCCATATTGTGTCGGTGTAGCCATGTAGGCTCTTGTATTTGTTTTTTCGGGTAGCTAGGAGTCACATGGCTCCGTATAGTCCTACCTTTACGGTAAGCAATACTCGGGTATTTGCCAATGAACGGGCATAAGGTTGGATCAGATGTTAATAAGTACTAATGTCTCTTCAATATAGTGAAAATTCTGTGTGACCACAGATGGTAGCTGGTCACAAGTCTCAAAGGTAGATAACCACTAGTCTCTTTACAGACTTTGGGTTGTAAGGTATTACACCTGGTCAGTTTCGAGGTTCTTTGCTGAGCTTTATGCACAATTTTAGCATCATAGCCCCTAGCTAGAAATCTTGATTCCATGTCACTCGCACATGCTGTAAAGTCATCATTATTACTGCAATTTCTGCGGGCTCTGTATAGTTCATCATAGGGGACAGCATTGACTTGCACTCTAGGGTGTGCACTGGTAGCATGAAAAATGGAATTACAGGATGTACTCTTCCTGTATTATTTGCTGTTTATCATCCCATCTGCCACATAAAGTTCTACATCAAGAAATACTATTTTGTTTTTACTAGATGTTATAGTAAAGGACATGTTAAACGTATTGTTGTTCAAATAATCAAAAAAGTCCAATATATCTCTATCGCTACCTGTCCAAATAAGAAAACAATCGTCAATGCATCTACCATAGTACACTATAAATGACTGCCACTTAGTCCCCGCAGGGCCCCAGATATGGGTCGCCTCCAACCTCCCCATAAAACGGCAGGCAAAAGACGGCGCAAATCTGGAACCCATCGCAGTACCGCACTGTTGTTGATACCAATCTTGATTAAACAGAAACACATTGTGCTCCAAAATCATCCGTGACATTGCAATCAGCATATCTGAATGTTCCAGACGTTCCACAGGTCTTTTATGGAAAAAGTGCTCAAGCGCCAACAAACCCTGATCGTGCTTGATATTAGAATACAATGATACTACATCTAATGTCACTAAGGTCATGGATGCATCCCAACTTATATCCATAAGTATGTTTAAAATATGCTTTGTATCTCTGATATTGGAAACCAGATTCATCACATATGGCTGTAGAAAAATATCAACAAATTCGGAGATCTTCTCAGTCTGTCCCCCTATGCCTGACACTATCGGCCTCCCCGGCGGTGTAGTGGCACTCTTATGGATTTTGGGGATTGTGTATAAGCACGGGAATCTTGGTTTATCAATCATAAGATATTTATATTCATCATCATTCAATAAACCATTGATGTTCCATTTCTTAAGCTCCGCATTGATCATTTTCGTTATTCCAAAAATTGGGTTACAAGTCAATTTTTTGTAACAAGTGGCATTAGTCAACTGACTCATAATCTCTGCCTCATACATGACCTTATCCATGACAACAATATTGCCGCCTTTGTCGGCTTCCCTAATGATAAGTCCATCATTAGAGCTAAGTTGTATAAGCGCAATTTGTTCATTCTTAGTGAGGTTAAACATATGTGGTGACATTTTTTTAAGCTTCATAGTATCTTCACAATTATCAAGCTCTTTACAGATGATTCTATGGAACACCTCAATATTGTTGCCACTGGTTAATTGTGATGTCCATATAGACTTCGGTTTCAAACCACTATCAACACTAGCATCAGTACAAAATTCCAGATCTGAAAGAACTTGGTGCAATGTGACAGGATCATGCTCGCTTTCTGTAATTGAGAGCAACAATGCTGTATCTCATATATCCTGAATTGATTGCTCTCCAACAATGGTATCTATTGCATCTTTTTTATTAGAGGGGTTGTTGGCAAAGAATTTTTCAATTTCAAACTTCGCACAAATTTATACAAATCAATTTTAACACCAGACATGTAACACCTAGAAGTTGGGCAGAAATTCATACCTTTACTCAAAACAGACAACATATCATTAGATAAAGTAACACTGGATAGATTAATCACTTGTATACCCTCTTCATTATTATTCATCACTGTTTGCCCTTGCTCCAAGAGCGAGTGTGCATACCCTCTCTTGTTTTTGGATTTTCCTCTCCCCCTGTTCCCTCTTTTTGTCTTCCTCGGGAGTCCTCTCTTTGTTTGACATTGGGTTCTTTGTTCCCCATGCGGATTCTTTGGATTTCTCGTAAAAAAGAGTTACCAGTATTACCTGCTGAAGCCCCCTCAATCATCCCTTTCTCGCCATTGCTGGATATATTGCTTGAGGATGCAGTGCTAAGGCCACTAAGTAGCGAGGATTTACTCTCACCTCGCTGTAGATCTTGTTTGACGAGACTTTTGAATCTTTTAGCAAATGTAAAGACCCTACCACTAGAGTAATCGATGTCGTCATGCTTTAATTTGCGCGCTTTTCTTTCTTTAACATCATCTTCAAATTTGCCTAGCACTTCCTCCAAAATGGCATAGTTCTTTTTAGTAGCATCTGCCAAATTAAGCTCCAAAATCTCCTTTTCCAAATTATCAACCTCCTGTATGGCTTTTAGTACTTTCCTATCTGCGTGTTCTCTGAGTATATTCATTAATCTCATAGAAATACCAGTCAGTTATTTCTCCCATATCAGGAGTAGATCTTCCTCAAGATCATCATACGTTGGGAAGGTCTGCGAACGCAGGCCTCTAGGGATTCTCTCAAGTCACAAGTACTCTTTTAGAGCGGCCCCATCCTACCACTTTGCTATTTCAGTTTTCTTCATCCTCTCTAATCTAATAAATTTGGCTCTTAGACCTTCATTAGGTCTCATGATTCCATGAGTAACTGCTCTGTTAACTGATATACCTGCGTGTAAATTGTTAAAAAGATCCTCCGCATGTCCTCACAGTGACTAGCACCCAAAAGCTATTTTCACTGTATAGCTGGACCACGGAGAAGCACTGGAAAGCAATGTTAAATATTAATTCTGGAATCTCAGGCTAGGGATGAACTAGAAAATTATTAGTATTTATTAAAAGCCCAACTTAATCTTGAAGTCGGATTTTTAAAAAATATTAAAAAAATTGAATTTTAGAAAGTTACCTCTTTCCTGCCTGAAACTTGCATTAGCCCTCTAACTGTCACCAGGCTAATTAATGGCCCTAATAGGGTATGAACACTGCTCCCAGAGCAAAGACAATGGCTTGGGTTTGGGGAGGTGTTTTGTTTTTTCTCTGGCAGGAAGACCAGGTGAACATTCCCCGGATACTTAATTTACTTCGAAGGTGCCTTCCTTGTCACAAGCAGCTGTCAGATGACACCTGAACAGGGACCTTTCTTTATCGTCTCAATTAGGCAGGTTAGGTACCAACCCCAGCTGAGATAGCTGCCCCCAGTATTGGTTTGGAGTAACCACAGAGGAGGGGCTGCTTATTACCCTTGTCACAAGTTTAGGTGGGCACACAGACTCTGCACAAGGAGAGAAGGGTTTCTTCATCTTGGATTTATTGAGCGAGGGGCACTGTGCAATTGTTTGCAGTATAGCACATAGGAACTGCTGTAAAACTGGGTAGGCGTTAACTCTGGGGGATGCAAGGGAATGATTAATAATGGGATCCAAATTGTGGATCTACACCTGATTAGTGTTTTGTAAAATGATCACCGGGCAAAAGTCAATAGGGAAATTAAAACTGAAAGAAAGCGCAGCTTTGGTGATCTCATTTTTATTACGTATGTTACAAATATGCTAGACCTACTCACTCTGGTTTGAACTCAATTGACTATGCTAGAAACTCAGAAGGAGCTTAAGGATCTCAGTTCTGTTCACAGGCTACCTCAGCTAATTGTGACTATTTGGTCATTTAGTGAAAACCATTATTTATGAAATAATGCTATTTTACTCAGTGATGGCCATCCAGTCTAAATAACTCACCTTGACCACAAATAAAGGTTTTAGCCAATGAGCAATGTAACAATTTATACAAATTAAATTGTGTTGCTGTAAGGGGAGAGGAATCTAGACTAAGGCACTTAATACTCATAAACACATGTCAATTATTATCGTCAGATTTCCATGCGAAGCAATCAAGTCTTTTTTGTGGCAAAGCAAGAATCCCTGCCAGCGGTCAATGGGGCTGCAGCCCGGCCAAACGTATAATCTGCTGGTTCGAACGAATGTGGGCAAAGTGCGGTGGTTTTCCTTGAACTAGCAGCAGGTCCTCCACTGGCCTGACAGTTCATGGAAGGTTGTGGTGACATTTGCTAGATTTCAATGCCCAGCACTGTGAGTCATTGCATCTGCAGAAGGTAAATCCATAAATGGCCTTTATGCACAGGGAGAAAACACCCTGTGAGCTGTGGACATTGCAGTTTTGTCTTTCAAGTACAAACACCTGATGTTGCAGTATATTTTGAAAACCAAAACCGTTTGTGAGTGGGCACAGCAACCAAAATGCTAGCATGACAAACTATTCAACCTTTAGAGCAACTGCCAGAGTGAAATCTTTAAATAGGCAGATGGTCCACCATTTAAAGAATGGAGGCCATCGCCTATGCTAGCTTGGTGAAATAGCTACTGTTAGACGTGGCATAATTGGCGGGGGTTTCCCCTGTATTTTTTGCCTTGACCTCCTGTGTTTTTGCTGTGTGTTGGACTCCGTTTTGCTGGTCTAGATGCTTTGGGCACTTTGCCACTACTGTTCAGTGCCAAAGTGTAAGTGCTCCCTTTGTAAATTATTGTTATGAATTGGTGTTTCCATGATTGGCATATTTGATTTACTAGTCAGTCCCTAGTACAGTGCACTGTGTGAGCCCAGGGCCTGTAAATCAAATGCTGCTAGTAGGCTTGCAGCATGCATTGTGCCACCTACATAAGCAGGCTGTAAATGTAACTCAGGCCTGCCATTGCAGTGCCTGTGGGCAGTCTAGTACTGCCATGTCGACTTGGCAAGTGCACCCACTTGCCAGGCCCTAACCTTCCCTTTTCTTACATGTTAGTCACCCCTAAGTTAGGTCCAAAGTACCCCTGTGGGCAGGGTGCAGTGTATGTGAAAGGTAGGACATGCCCTGGTGTGGGTAGCATGTCCTGATAGTGAACTACTGACAATTTCGTTTTTCACCATTGCAAGGCTACCTGTTCCCATAGGATTGAATTGGGGGTTTGCTTATAACATCTTATAAGCCTAACTACCCCTAGGAACAAGGTAGGAAAATAAAGTTTAGTATGCCTGAACTCAGAATGTTAAAATGCATCTTTTAGTGAGGGTGATTTTTACATTCTGTGTTTGAAAATACCACTTTTAGAAAGTAGGTATTTTCTTGCTCAGCCATCCAGTGTGCCTCTGCTAGGATGTGGATTGACTGTCTGGGTTTGGATTGTCAGGGGCTGAGGAGGTGCAGTGGCTCTGGAGAGTCTGATGAGTCAGGGCTGGGCTGAATAGACCTGGGCTGCATTTAGAGTAGGGGGAGGAGATTTCCTTTCACCTGAATGTGCCTGGTCTGCCTTCCACAATGCTGTCTCCACCTCCTGCCAGGAAGCTGCACCAGAGAGGACAGAACTGGCCAATGAAGTATCACCTCCCCGACGCTGTGCACCGTCTTTGCTTTCATCGATTCCAAGGTATTGTTCTTTGGGGGTCTGCTTGACTCCGCGCCTGACGTCGCGCACTTCGCGGTTGGCGCCGTACTTTGGGATTTTCATCTCTCACAACGTCATGATAACTCCAGGTGGAGTTATTTGTTGGTACAAACTTTATTTGAGTGAATAACCTGTTTTTAGGGATATCTTGATAACTGTATTGTTGATTTTTGTCATTTTGGTCTTGTTTGGTTTAGCTAAAGATTACTTATTTTTCTAAACTGGTGTGGTGTCCATTGTAGTGTTTTCACAGTATTACTGTATGTGTTCACAAATGCTTCACACACTGCCTCTGAGATAAGCCTGTCCGCTCGTGCCAAGCTACCAAGGGGGTGAGCAGGGGTTATTTTAGAAGTGTATCCCCCTTACCCTGACTAGGAAGAAGGGCCCCTACTTGGACAAGGGTACCTACCTCTTCCAACTAGACCCCCATTTCGAACAGCTAAGATTCTCTAAATGACTCTGTTTGTCTTTTACTTACACCCTCTATGTTGTTGCTTTTTACGCACCTCCCACACCTTTTTGCATTCTTTAAATAGGAAGATTTGCTTGCTTGTTTATCGTATACAAAGCCATTGCTCATATTTTTCCACTGTAATCTCGCCGTACAGTACATTGATATATTTATTTTTTATCACTCAAACCTCTGTTTAACTAGCAAAATGCAAAATGTTCCTATATCTTACATTTGAAAATATGAGGGTTTGGAGTTATCTATACCAGCCAGGGAGATTCTACCAGCCACACCAAAACGACACACAATCCACAATGATCTTCATCACAAAATACCCACTGTTCTAGAAAAGCCTTCCCTAAGCCGGGCCACAGTCAGCGATTAAAGCACCCAATAATTAGTTCAGCAACGAACTAGCAAAGCTTAAAAACATGAGTTCCTATTTAGAGCAACAGTGATTTAGTTAGCTAACTAAAGCAGACACAATCCAAGGCAAAATGCACGTGTGGGATACTGTAAACCAATAAACCTACATCCCAAGGCTTACAAGAAGGGCACAAAACAAATTCAAAAAGAGATCTTTAGCATGCTCAAGTAAATAATCAACTTGAAAGTCAAGAAAGTACTTTATGTGTGAAGCCCAAATACTATGAAAATTTTCAGATGTCTTTTTGTGAAAAATTGCAAAACATGTAATCCCATATTATCCAAGAGGACACGCTGAATATATGATTCCATCATGTCACTTCGTCTTCAGTCTAATTTAACCAACTTCAGACTGATGGCAGATGTAGAGGTAATGAGACTCTAGCATTAAAGACCTTGCTGAACCAGACCCTGGCAAGAGCATGAAACAATTTATAAGATCATTCAGCATTGGCATAATGCACATGATAAAAATAACCCTAAATGAATGGCATAATACCAACCTCTAAAATGCCATCATTAAACCCCTACTTAAAACCTCTGCAAAACCAGCAGAAGCATGAACATCAATCAGGGTTCACATCAAGCAGTGGAATGTAAATGGAACTGCAATTTTAGAAAGGAGAACTCTACCTTCCTGAGCACAGACAAATAATCTTTCTACATTTCCTTCTAGCAGCATACGGTATGGTTTTCCATACTCTTTGTGAGACTTCAAGAATGGGCACGGATACCGAGCAATGCACTGGAGTGTTTGCTCAGAAACCAAAGCTAACAAAGAAACTTTTTCTGAGATCATCCATCTGTACAACGAGTGTCCTACGAAGTGCCACAGGGATTGTTGCTATTCTCTCTGCAGTTCAGCATCAACATGCACTATCTAGAGAATATTCCACAGCAGGAAGTCTTGATTTTCAAGCACATGCCAATGACATCTAAATCAATGAATACCTGCAGAGGAATCAGGGAGTTTGGATAAAGATGTCCAAATGCCTACACATTAGCTTTAAGGGCATATGTACACAAGGGATAGTGGAGCTCTTTGATTCTCACAATGTTCCCTTTGTCTCTGTGAAGCAAGTGCCCCATTAGGGTCACCCGGGTCACTCACGACCACCTCTCAGCCTTCCATACCAAATGAAGAGACGGTCAGACGGTGGAGAAAACAAACCAATATCTGTTTATTCAGAGTACACTCAGAGCGGAGCCCAATCTGCCCAGTCGCTGGGAGTGTTGCAGAGGGGACTGGCATCAGCAAGCATAGAGATACACTATGTACATTTCGGAACCAATGAAGGCACACCCACAATGGAATTTTCCAAGCAGATACAACAGAACAGTGGAATACAAAAAAATAAATTTTGATTCTGCAGCTGGGCACACACTATCTAACAGTCAAGGTCATTCTGCCCATGCCAGGCACTAAACAAGTGGGAGAGGGCCTACATCTAGAGGAAAGGCATGCGCTAATAAGAACAGTGCATTAATTAGTGTAGCAAAAACTCAGCTCTAAAGAAACATAACCTAGAAAAGGCCATTTCTCAGAAATGGCGAAGGATTAGTTTCGATCATGATACAAAATGGCGCCCTTACACAAAATGGCTCCGCGAATGCTAACTTATGTAAAACAATGCCAAAACATATTTTTCTATTCCAACATCTGAAGTGCCCCATTTTTCTTTTTGATTAATTTTAGGAGGTCCTAAACATAAGGGCCCCTAAGCAGCCTTGCTAGTGCTCCTTCAATCCCTTCTTAATATAATCTGTTATCTGTGATTGGTCTCCACATGTTGTAGTCTAAAGTGAGTATACACCATTGAACCTTTTGTGAGATCCTGAATGAGGGTTGAATTGATCAGTGTAAGAAATTGGTATATTAGTTGTGTGGCCTGCACAACTGGTAGGTCCACAATCCCCTTACTGGGAAACAAGCACCCCATTGTAAGGCTTGACTCTCTCAGGGTAGCAAGGCAGAGCAGTCCACGCCCTCCTCAGAGGAGATGGTGTGGGCTAGTAATCATCATTCACTGGCACACAGTAATAACACTCATTAAATAATTGTCCAGTCAGTACTTTTTCTTTAGAAAAGGAGAAGTACATTTATTACACACACACTACAAAATACTACATAGTAATTTACAAATATGCACACTGGCAGATGGGAAATAACAGAGAATACATCGCATAACCACCTTTGACCTCCTAAAGGGGACACTCAAAAATATCAAGTGAGTCTATAAGTTTTGTTAAGGTTCAAGAGCAACAAACCACATGTTTATACTGCACCATGAGTGGTTGGAATTTCCAAACTTCACAGGCACTGATTAGCGATGGGCTGCTCAGATCATAAGCTGGAGTTCTGCTCCAGTATAGTAAATATCTAGTTCAGCTCAGACCAGAAAGAGTTGTGCTACAGAATGTTCTGAACGTGGTGCTGCTTTCTTTCCATTTCATCAAGGCTAGGACTAAGTTTGATAATTGACGGAACCTCTGCTGAACTACTCAACTGTTGTTGTTAACTGTGCCTGTGTGCGATCAACCAGCAACACAGTCAGACGTTGATGATCCTGCCACAATTTGTGGTCTGATGGTGCCTTATACATGAGTTACTGCCATCAAATACCACAGTTGCCTGATATATGTCAGTTACTGCCCTTAAGACTCCAGTTACGTTACACAGGCACATGTTTTCAAGTACTGACTTAATTAGGCTAAACCACATTCAAAAATGTGTTCTGGAACCCAGAAAATTCCTGTAGGTGCATAACTTCCAGTGCTGTTCTGATCGTCTTAAGTATTAAACCTGTTTCCAGTGCTACTAATGATATTTTGAGGGGGTGGGGGGTGTTCTGTCAGTATTCAGCTTTGAATTCACTTCAGACTCTGACGAAGCCCTGCTAAGATATTTTTGTTTGTACTGTGCCACTCCAGTGATGACTACAAAGTCCAAAATGCAGAGTTTTGCTCCACTCAGCACTTTAAACATACACGGCAAGGCAGGAAGCATTTAACAGGAATGTAACCGATAGCCGCAAATATATGGTTCAAGGACCATTGCAAATTATGCTTGAAACTCTATTGTGCCCTCAAATACAGTAGAAAAACAAGTGAAAGACAGTAAAACAAAACATTGTGTGCTGAAATCTACCTCTACTGCCCTAAATGGTGCTTCTTGATGTGAAACAACTTTTGATTTGCTGGGAAATTCCACATGTTATGAATCAGGCTTAGCAGCTGGTGTGTGACAACCTCATACATTTGGAATCGTTGCTGTGCCTATTCCAGGTAAAATTAAATCCAATTGTTTCTTTTTTCTATTTTGCAGTTCCACTTTGACCAAGAACATAACTTTTGGCTGGCGCCATGCCATTAGAATAGTCTTCATCAACGAGTTCTGCATTTACATCCCTAATTTCTTCAGTGGCAGCTGCTGGCAACAGAAAGTGGTGGGTAGCTCGGGGAGGAAATAATAAAAAAAAAACACTTACCTGCCACTGATGCTCCTGGTCCGACTGCAGGCCACCATGGTGCTCCTTTGCTACCGGTGGCCACACAGCACAGGCTCTCGGACTCTCCACCCAATCCAGATACTGCTCTCATGCTATTACCCAGCATGAGAGCAGTGCCGGGATTGCCCTGGGTGGGCTGGCTTAATGCTCACTCAGGCACAGGGAGCCTGTGCCTTTTCTCCACCCGGCTGTACAACACAGCTGGGTTTGAGAAATCTAAGTGCGCATGTCGGTTTGACCATCTTAAGACAGCTGGCCAAACCGGCATGCGCACTTACAGTGTCCACCACTCCTCCTCCATGGAGGATGGACCGGCTCCGCCCACCACTACACCCATGGCATCGGCTCGTCCAATCAGGAAATGAAAAATAAAATGGTGATAAAATTGCTTTATTATCATTTTATTTTTCATTTGCTGGCGCTGAGCCGTGGGGAGATGATCCTCTGCCATTATAGAGGAGCCGCCACTGACAGACTTACTATTTCGAAATTTGTAAACCCATGCTTATAATCAGAAAAGTGAAAGCACAAATCCTAGTGTGCATGATGCTAGTGGCTGAAACACCAGGACTGGATATGTGTGATAATGCATGTATCCATCTGTGTTTTTGAGTATTCCCTTTTTCTTATGAAATGGAAGCTCCAGACTTGATTGCATTTTCCTACACCCTGCATAGCAGCCACATTTCCCAGATCCATGCGTGACTAGTTAGGCGAGATATTTAACTCAGCATAAAACCAAGGCTACAAGTCCTAGAATTCCCCAAAAATCACTGGACTGGCCTAACTAGTCACACATGGACCTGCAAAACTTGGCAGCTATGAACATCTAAATCATTACATTTTAAGTATATTTAAGGGCTGTGCTCAGGTGTAAAACTTGGCCTTTACAGGTAGTTTATATTTATGAGTAGCTTTTCTCATTTACTTGAATACTTGGTCACCTTTGTATGCTTGAATTATAAAACTGCTCTCTAAACCGTCTCCAAGTAACTGAGAAAGAAAATTGATTTGCTCGCAAATTTCTGACTTACCTAACTGGAATGAATATGTGAATTTCATAGTGCAAGCATCACTGGTGCTGCAGTCATATTGAGACGTGTGACCCAGAGCTTTGCCTTTCTTCTTCATAGAACCTATAAATGTAATTATGGCTTCAAAATGAGCATACCTGTGGGATCTTTTTAATTACAATTTTTAAGTTGGCTTAGCCTTTTTCGGTACCATATTTCTTTCTCTCTCTCTCTACTTTTGATTCAATGCTTAGATTCTTTCCCTTTTGATTTACTAATTGAAGTTTTACCCTTTCATCATAATTTGTCTTCTCTGCGTGAAGCCACTTAATCATTCAAATGTTCATACAAGTAGCAGTCGAGTGGAAATTATACCTTTCTTAATGTAAATACACTTTTCCTGGTCCCTCTGTCGATATCAAAATGTTTGAATTTGACTTTTTTGCCCTTGTTGTTTTAAAAAAAAAAAAATTTTTAAGTCGATCACCTGTACACATCTTGCAACATATAGTAAAAAGCATTATGGTCTCTACAGTGAATATTTTGTATGCATTGTTGTTTAGTTCACCTATTACCATCAAAATGTTAAACTAAGGAGCACAGATAAAAAGGATTTTGTTGTCTCAATTCTCATCAATGTAATTAATCGGGTTAAACTCTCTTACTTCTCTCTCATCATCTATCTCCCTACATCCCACATACAGCAACCTTACTCTAGTCTTCCTTTCCTCTTTTCCTCCTCTCCCAAACCTGTCTTAAGAGTCTGAACCCCTCCCAAACATGTCTCAAGAGGCTGACCTCCACTCCCACCTCTCAAATCTTCATCTCAGCTGCCACCCATGATCCTATATAGCTTGAAGGATTGCATCCGTGTTGTCTGGAGTTGGGCCCAGCCGTCGGCCCACATTCCCAGAGGCTCCCTGGGCACCGATGGCTGGGGCGGTGAATTTGTCAATTTTGGCCTGGGTGTGGGAAGAGGAGGGCTTGTCGTGGCCATCCCTACCAGCATTGCCACCCCATAGGGGGTGGATGTCTAGCCCCACCAGCAATGTCCACCCCATAGGGGGTGGATGTCTAACCTTACCAGCATTGTCCACCCCATAGGGGGTGGATTTCCATCCTTACCAGCATTGTCCACCCCATAGGGGGTGGATGTCCATCCCTACCAGCAATTTCCACCCCATAGGGGGTGGATGTCTATCCCCATCAGCACTGTCCACCCCATAGGGGGTGGATGTCTAACCTTACCAGCATTGTCCACCCCATAGTGGGTGGATGTCCATCTTTACCAGCATTGTCCACCCCATAGGGGGTGGATGTCCATCCCTACCAGCATTGTCCACCCTATATGGGGTGGATGTCTATCCCCACCAGCACTGTCCACCCCATAGGGGGTGGATGTCTATCCTTACCAGCATTGTCCACCCCATAGGGGGTGGATGTCCTTCCCTACCAGCATTGTCCACCCCATAGGGGGTGGATGTCTATCTCTACCAGCATTGTCCACCCCATAGGGGGTGGATGTCTATCCCCATCAGCAATGCCCACCCCATAGGGGGTGGATGTCTATCCCTACCAGCTATGTCCACCCCATAGGGGGTGGATGTCTATCCCCACCAGCAATGTCCACCCCATAGGGGGTGGATGTCTATCCTTACCAGCATTGTCCACCCCATAGGGGGTGGATGTCCATCCCTACCAGCTATGTCCACCCCATAGGGGATGGATGTCTATCCCGACCAGCAATGTCCACCGCATAGGGGGTGGATGTCTATCCTTTCCAGCATTGTCTACCCCATAGGGGTGGATGTCCATCCCTACCAGCTATGTCCACCCCATAGGGGGTGGATGTCTATCCCCACCAGCAATGTCTACCCCATAGGGGGTGGTTGTCCATCCCTACCAGCATTGTCCACCCCATAGGGGGTGGATGTCTATCCCTACCAGCATTGTCCACCCCATAGGGGGTGGATGTCTATCCCCACCAGCAATGTCCATCCCATAGGGGGTGGATGTCTATCCCTACCAGCATTGTCCACCCCATAGGGGGTGGGTGTCCATCCCTACCAGCATTGTCCGCCCCATGGGGGGTGGATGTCCATCCCTACCAGCAATGTCCACCCCATAGGGGGTGGATGTCTATCCCCACCAGCAATGTCCACCCCATAGGGGGTGGATGCCATCCCCACCAGCAATGTCCACCCCATAGGGGGTGGATGTCTATCCTTACCAGCATTGTCCACCCCATAGGGGGTGGATGTCCATCCCTACCAGCTATGTCCACCCCATAGGGGGTGGATGTCTATCCCGACCAGCAATGTCCACCGCATAGGGGGTGGATGTCCATCCCTACCAGCATTGTCCACCCCATAGGGGGTGGATGTCTATCCCTACCAGCAATGTCCACCCCATAGGGGTGGATGTCTATCCTTACCAGCATTGTCCACCCCATATGGGGTGGATGTCCATCCCCACCAGCATTGTCCACCCCATAGGGGATGTATGTCCATCCCTACCAGCAATGTCCACCCCATAGGGGGTGGATGTCTATCCTTATCAGCATTGTCCACCCCATAGGGGTGGATGTCCATCCCTACCAGCATTGTCCACCCCATAGGGGCTGGAGGCCGAACACTCCCCCACTACTGTCATGCGAAGATTGTGTTTTGTGTGTAAACTGCCTGCAATAGTGACACATAAAGGAAACAATTACAGAAAGCCCCATCACTCTAGTGACCAAAAGGTGAGTGTGGGGTTCCAACCCCCAGCATTGTCAGGCACATAGTGGATATGAGGTATAACCCCCCCTCACTGCAGTGACCAAAAGGTGAGTGTGGGGTTCAAACCCCCAGCATTGTCAGGCACATTGGGGAAATGGGGTCTAACCCCCATCACTGCAGTGACCAAAAGGTGAGTGTGGGGTTCAAACCCCCAGCATTGTCAAGCACATAGGGGATATGGGGTATAACCCCCCATCAGTGTAGTGACCAAAAGGTGAGTGCGGGGTTCAAAATACCAGCATGTGCAAACAATCATGTATGATTATTGGGCCTAAAACTACAAGCAATGTAGTGGCAAAGTAGTGGTTGTGTGCCAAACAAACACAGATCTGTTGAGGCAAACATTGTTGTGCTTTAAAAAATACCCTCAGCCATGTGCAGCCAATCATTGCCATTGGGGGCTAACGCTGCCACCAATGTTCAATTGGACAATGTAAGAAGTGACCATCAAAATGCATCGACACACATATGTTCACAAACAGACACACATACAAAGGAATCCTTCGGAAACCACAGTTTTTACGAGATCCTATTCCACACTGTGGCAGCAATGGCAAATTGTAAACATGATGAATGTGCAGACTGAAGATGTAGGAGTCCCAGGGCCAGTAGATAAAAAACCTCAAACAAACATCCACTCAATGCCCCTCAAAGCCAGTAGAAATACATGGGTGAAGATGCACTAAGACAACCAGCCAGCCACACACTGCAGAACAAACACAACATGTGTGTGTGTGTGGAAGTGTCTCTAGGCTACGCCAACACACATGATGGAGGGCTGACCTACACTGAGACATATGCGGGTTGAGTATAATCCAGAAGTATCTCCAGAATTGTGTTACTGAATGTGGGCAATCAGGCATTGTTTGATGAGCGGGTTCACAACAGTCACATGTGAAACAAGCTTGGTGGAACAACAAACAATACATCAAGTGACAGTCAACAGCCAATGTGTGCGTCCTGCTTCGTTCGGAAGTGTACGACGCGTCTTTTGAATACTCACCCGCGTCTGTCCCCATTTCAGTCAACAGCCAATGTGTGCGTCCGGCTTGGTTCGGAAGTGTACGACGCGTCTTTTGAATACTCACTGCGTCTGTCCCCATTTCAGTCAACAGCCAATGTGTGCATCAGGCTTGGTTCGGAAGTGTACGATGCGTCTTTTGAATACTCACCCGCGTCTGTCCCCATTTCAGTCAACAGCCAATGTGTGCATCAGGCTTCGTTCGGAAGTGTATGACGCGTCTTTTGAATACTCACCGCATCTGTCCCCATTTCAGTCAACAGCCAAAGGATGCAAACCACACTGTTTTGGCTGAGGCTCAGGTGCCCTACACCAATCAATAAGCATGTCAGACAGTTTAGGAAACTTCAATTCCTGCTTTATGACATGTGGGTACATAGATTAATATGTCATATTGGACAGAGCTCTTCATAGCTCACACTCCCATGATGAGCAAACCTTCATGTGCACCAAATACATTGTTTGTGATGCACATCACAACTGTGAGTGATAACTTTACAGGTCACCCTCCTAGGCCTGGACACAGTCCCAGGGGCCCATTGTGATATCACAAGTTACATACACCCAGAATCACAGCTGTATTGGACTGTGTGTTACAAAGTGCTTTGGATGCAGTATTTTTGAGTGTATCCAAAGTATCTGAGTATTGTACAATGCACACACTACTAACCCTGGGCGTAGTTCGCGAAGTAACGCTTCGCGAAGCTATGCAAAGTGCAGTTCGCACTACGCGAGCTACGCAGTAGCACTACGCGAACTGCGTAGTGCGTGTTCGCAATGATTGCACAGTGCCGGATGCTTGTCCGCACTGTGCAATCATTGAAAACGGCATCTTGCACAGTGCGAGCTGTCTTTACTGCCGCTCGAGTAAATTTTTACTCGAGCGGCAGCTTCTCAACGCGGACTGGTAGTTTCTCATCGCGAGCGGTCGCGAGCATACGCGACCACTCGCAATGAGAAACCTGACCTCCCCGCGTTGAGAATCTCGCCGGGAGGTTTATTTTCCACGCTCGCGATCGGCAACTTGATGTTGCTGATCGCGAACGAGAAAAAGTCTCGCCGGGATGTCATTTTAGCTTGCTCGCGGTCGCCAACTTGACGTTGAGGACCGCGAGCAAGCAAAAATGACCGCTGCACTACGCTACGCTACGCTATGCGTGTTCGCACTGTGCTACGTGCAATTCGCGTAGCGCGAAGTAGCGCAAACTTCGCAAACTACGCGAGCGTAGCGTAGTTTTCCACCCAGGCCTACACACTACATTGTTTAGGTTGTTGATGATATTCACTTTAAACATCAATCTATATTTGGCATCTGAGTTGCTGTTGTGTGTTTGTGTCACAGACATACCTGTTTGTTATATAATCAAAATGTGATACACATCATGGGTGTTTTATGTGTGTGATGGTACATGTATGTCAGACATTACATCATGACAGTGTCCAGGTGGCATTACATGATCCATGTGTGTGTACCTTCCCACCACGTGTCAGTTGTTCTACACATCTATCTTTGATAGTTTCTTAGGTGTGTGTTTCATATGTGATGTTTGTTGACATGGACTGTGACAGACACCATTGATTGGTCACAGCACAGCATTGCACTTGTTGTAAAACCATCATGACATGAAATGTTATGTGAGGGTCACATAGCTGGCCTTTGTGTCAATGCTCAACATCACCCACCTGACTTCATGGAGTCTTGCTTTGATGTTGCATATGATATTTAGCATGTTACTTGCCACAATAGCAATTGAATTGATAATGTTTCTTTGTCACCTATGTACCGCAGGAGACCAGCTGTCCACAGACCCTTCCCCGACCTAGAGACCATGGTAGAACGTGACTGCATCAGACGTTACCGCTTCACCAGACCACTTATTGAGGATTTGGCAGAGCAGTTGGCCCCACATTTGCTGCCTGGACGCCCATATCCTACTGCGCTGACCCCCAAGGTGAAGGTGATGACAGCCCTACATTTCTTTGCCACGGGAACCTTCCAGTATACTGTGGCTACTGCTGGTGGGATGTCACAGACAATGTTTAGCCGTGTGCTCAGAGATTTCTTGGATGCAATGTTACATTTCCTGAACACGTACATCAAGTTCCCAACACCAAGGCAGTTTGCCGACATCAAGAGTGACTTTTATGCTTTTGGCAGAATGCCACATGTCATTGGCTCCATTGATGGTACACATGTGGCTTTGGTCCCACCACATGCCAATGAACTAACATATTAGGAACCGTAAGCATTTCCACTCTATAAATGCCCTGGTGGTATGTCTGCCTGACATGACAATCCCACATGTCTGTGCGCGTTTTCCAGGATCAGCACATGATGCCTACATTATGAGAAACAGTAGGATCCCACAGATGGTGTCTCAGCTGCCAAATCAGTGTGCCTGGCTTGTTGGTGGGTAATGTTGTCTGTCTATGTTGTGTGTTGCTTGTATGTCAGGTTGTACCCTGTTTTCAGACACATGAAGTCTTTTCTGTTCTAATTTAGGAGACTCTAGATACCCCAACATGCCGTGGTTGCTGACCCCACTCAGGAACCCTGTCACCCCTGCTGATATTCGTTTTAATGTGGCAAATGGGCGGACCGGGCGAGTGATTGAGCGGACATTTGGGCTACTGAAAAGCAGATTTCGCTGCCTGGACCGTACAGGATGAGCCCTCCAATATGCACCAGCAAAGGTGTGTAAGATCATCATCGTGTGCTGCATGCTACACAACATGGCAGTGAGGAATGAGCTGCCTCTTATTCAAGATGACGCGGACCAGCAGCCTCCAGCAGGGGAGGATCCAGGCCTGGGGCATGTTGCCAGTGATGGGGAGGAGGAGGAGGAGGATGTCCGGAGACAGCTCATCAACAACTTCTTCTCATGATTGTGAGTATGCAATAGTGATTTGATAAAGGAATGTGTTTGCATGATATGTGTCTGTTGTACAATATGTTTGTATACGTGTGGATGTATGATACTTCACATGATCCTTGGAGTAGTTTAGTGTCTAATTTGTTAGTATGGTCACCAGTACAGTGGTGAGATGACTCCTAGCCAGTGTGCACATGTTCCCGAATTTGAAGTATGAAATGTCTCTTGGAGATGTATGCAATTTATTTGGTATGTAAATACTGTTCCATGTCTCTATTTTACAGGGTACTTTGGCTGTTGTATGGAGACATGTGACCTCCCAGACACACAATGCAGTTTCAGATTAGAAGTTTTCTTGGGATCATGAATCTGTGCCACACACTCACTTCAAAATTATTTACAAGGTCTTGTATGATTGGCACTTATTGTCAGTGTGATTTGTTAGCATTTTTTGTGGAGGCAACATGTTTGGCCTGTGTAATAAACGTGTGCTCCACATTGAGGTGTGCCTTGTCTGTTTCCACACATCCAACAATCATTTACATACTGTATATGTTCCCAGATGTGCTGTTCATCGACCAATAGATATTGTTTGTGCATATGAAGGTGCATTCATCTTAGATTTGTGGAGGCTATGAGGATATATGCCATGTACTATGTGTGTTGTGATGACCTTGTGTGTATCTCCCATATGTGTCAGGTTACATATACTGACAAGACAGTTGGATAGACTGATGTACTTGTATGTCAGCCAATGTCATTGTCATTCAATTCCTAGCTTTTTTGATCATCTTTTCAATCTGAAAACAGTTTAGCATTAACGACAGAAGCAAGTATTGTGTGAATATTGATTTATTACAGTGCCTATGTGATTTTTTAAATGTAAATGAAAGGTATAGTGCTGTACAAAGGTTTGAAGGCCAAAGTTCACAGAGGAGTTGGTAGTGCCAGTAGATGAAATTCTCAGAGCCAAGTCCACAGTGATTTGAGTGATTGGTCCAACTTAGACCCTCCATCCCAGTTGGGGAAGTTCAGGGACTGTCAACTGAGTGAACGCTCAGCACACAATGGAGGATATCAGGAGCAGGTTGTCACTCCCTGGGGGGGATGCATAGCCATCTGTCTCTCATTTGTCCTTCGGAGAACGAACCCTCTTTTTTGGGGGGGGGGGATCCTCAGGTGCAGGCTGCCCCAGTGCAGGGGACTCTCCGCCAGAGTCCTCATCCCTCCCTGTGGCAGTTGCAGATGTAGAAGCAACTGATGTATTGGGCACACAGGGAGGTCTGGTCATGTTGGTTGCAATCTGGCGGAGACAGGTGAGTATGTCCCTGTGCACCGCTGTCAGGTCATCAATTTTGTCCATTTTGGCCTCCATCCTGGCCATGTGTTGTTCCATGTTGGCATGATGGGCAGCCTGCTGTTGTTTGATGTCCCTGAGGATCCCAACTACCTGGCCAAAGTCTCCGGTGCAATCTCTGTAGGCATGGAGAATGCTTTCCAACTGTGGGTCAGCTTGTTCATCTGCACCAGCTGCCTGATGTGACCTCTCCCCATGACCCCTCCCACCACCCCTACCCACACAAGCAGGACCGGTTGTTGCAGGCACAGACAACACTGGGCCTCCTTCATCATTGACAGTGGTGTTGTTGTCCGCCAACTCCTGAGTGCCCTGTGCTGCTGTGCTCTCTGGGTCTTGTTGTCTTTGTGTGTCCGTGTGGGTAGTGGTCATCTGGGTGTTGACAGATGTTGCAGGAGTGGTCACAGGTGGTGCTGGTGGCACAGCTGCTGGTGCTGAATGCTGACCCACGCCGGAGGGACCAGGTAGGTCCTCGTCATCCGTTGAGGGCTGAGAGACGTCCACACCGGAGAGCTCAGGGTCAACCAGAGTCTGGGACTGGGATTGGTGTTCTGTTCCTGCAGTATCGCCAGCAACCCCTGTGGTAAGATGAGAGACACAATGTTTGTTGTGTTTTTGCACAGTTCATTGTATCATACACATTACATTGGCCATTGTACATTATGATGAGTGGCAGTACATTAATTAGTCCTGTATCGTCACAGACCCAGGCCTAGGTTTCCAGCAAACATAGTGATTTTGACCAGAAGTGTTTTGCTGAGCATGTCCAGCTCTGTGCATGAATGTGCATGTTTTGTTCATTTGACTGTACATAGGCATTGACTGGCAAGTGACATCCTGTGCATGAGACAGGTGTGTTGGTATTTCCCACATCAGTGCTTTTAAAATGATATGCGTACTCTTCCTCTTGCGATATGTTTCAAGATATGTGCATGTGTGATGGCGTTTGTGCATGCAGTTAGCAGGCAAATAGGTGTGGCTACCTACACAATCACAGCCCGGAATGTATGTTGCGTTTGGGTTATGGTATTTCGATGAATGTGTTACTAGTTCTTATCTCATTGCACACATTTGAATGGCTGTCAGTAGCAAATGGTTTGACTGCTTTGCTTTGTTCCTGATCACATCCTGTATTTTGTCTTGTCCTCCGAGGACAGATGAGTTAACCAAGGCTGCTTTCCAGCTTTTTCAGGGTCAGAGCTGTGAGGTACAGTTGTTTGTGTGCTTGTGTTATGCTGCTGGAAGTTGTACCCTCCTCCCACCCAGTCCAGCTTACTCTTCATGGACAAAGTATCAAGGACAGTGAGGGGAGTGTTGTGGCAGGGATGCTGACAATGCTGCATGATGTAGGAGTTGAATGCAACTCCCAACAGTGCTTTGTGTACATGACACCATGCTACAGTGTCAGACATCTTGTTGTTGCCCTTCCATTCACTGTCAGGTATCCCTTGTCACTGATGAACATGTTGCTTTGTGTGTGGGTAGTGATGAGGGCTATGACTGCAACTCACACCATGTTCTGTACTCCACACACCTTCCCGGACAACCCAGGAACACACCTGGGACAATGCATCCCCAGACAGTCAGTGGAAATGTACAGTGAAGATGGCTGTGAGTGGGGACTGGTGTGAGAGGCCCAGGGCCTAGTTGTGACTTGTAGCCAATTCATACATAAGGCCCATGTCTCAGCCATCTTGCCGGCCATTTTGCACTCCCTGTGAGATGGGCATGGTTGAAGGTGGGATTGTTGGGCCATGTGGGAGGAGGACTGTTGGCTGTGACTACGACTCCGATCATGCTTTCAGCTACACACACCTTCCCAGCAGACCCAAACTTCCTTCCTTTTGACTCTGCTTCCCTGTGAGTGAGTGAAACAGCAATGGCAAGATGGCTGACAGTGGTGGCCTGGTGTTTGTGCACAATTCCCAGCAGGGCCTTGTGCTCCCCACACCAGAGCCCAGTGTCAGGCATCTTAGGAGTAGATTTTCCCTCACTCTCATGGAGAGCATAGTCCCAGGTGTGTTGTTTGGTGTTGGCGGGAGGTGTGTGTGTGTGACAGGGCCTGCTGGTAGATGTAGTAAGAGCTAGCACTACTCCTCCCCCCCAGACCAGATAGGCCACCATGAACCATGCTTCCATGACAGGGAGTCAAACTTTACGGTCAAGATGTCTGGCAGTGGGGCCTGGTGTTTGTTTGAGCACAACTCCCAACAGGGCCTTGTGCTCCCCACACCGGAGCCCAGGGTCAGCCATCTTGCCAGTACTTTTTCACTCCCTGTGAGATGTGCATGGTTCAACGTGGGCTTGTGGGGCCATGTGGGAGGGGGACTGTTGGCTGGGACTACAACTCCCATCATGCTTTCAGCTACACCCACCTTCCCAGCACACCCTACTTTCCTTCCTGTGACTCTGCTTTCCTGGGAGTGAAAGTGTACAAACAAGTTGGCTGTTGCATGTTACTGGTGTTTGGATCACATTGCCTTGCTGTTGGTTATTGCTAAGTTAGTACATGTTTGTGAATGGTGATCTTTCCTGTTACATTGCAGGTGTGTTGTTATGATTAATTCAATTTTTGATCACATATCCCAAATGGGCCTTGTGCTCCCTACACCGGAGCCCTGAGTCAGCCATCTTGCTGGTACATTTGCAATCCCTGTGTGATGTGCATTGTTCAAGGTGGGCTTGTGGGGCCATGTGGGAGGGGGACTGTTGGCTGTGACTATGACTCCCATCATGCTTTCAACTACACACACCTTCCCAGCAGACCCAAACTTCCTTCCTTTTGACTCTGCTTCCCTGTGAGTGAGTGAAACAGCAATGGCAAGATGGCTGACAGTGGTGGCCTGGGGTTTGTTTATGCACAATTCCCAGCAGGGCCTTGTGCTCCCCACACCAGAGCCCAGTGTCAGACATCTTGGGAGTAGATTTTCCCTCACTCTCATGGAGAGCATAGTCCCAGGTGTGTTGTTTGGTGTTGGTGGGAGGTGGGTGTGTGTGACAGGGCCTGCTGGTAGATGTAGTCAGAGCTAGCACTACTCCTCCCCCCCAGACCAGATAGGCCACAATGATCCATGCCTCCATGACAGGGAATCAAACTTTAAGTTCAAAATGTCTGACTGTGTGGCCTGGTGTTTGTTTGAGCACTACTCCCAACAGGGCCTTGTGCTTCACACACCAGAGCCCAGGGTCAGCCATCTTGCCAGTACTTTTTCACTCCCTGTGAGATGTGCATGGTTCAACGTGGGCTTGTGGGGCCATGTGGGAGGGTGACTGTTGGCTGTGACTACGACTCCCATCATGCTTTCAGCTACACACACCTTCCCAGCAAACCCAAACTTCCTTCCTTTTGACTCTGCTTCCCTGTGAGTGAGTGAAACAGTGCTGGCAAGATGGCTGACAGTGGTGGTTGCTGTTTTGTGCCCAAAGCCTTGCTGTGTTATTTGGTAAGTTGTTACATATCATGAAATAGTTACATTTTACTCTCTGATTGCTGGTATTTTGTTTGTCTAACTGGCATACACGTCACAGGTTCATTTGCTTACTGTTGTAGTGGCTTTGCTGACGCTGATTGGTATTGCTTGTATTGCTGTGTCCTTGACAGTGATGTCTGTGGCTGTGTATTTGCTATCAATATTGGCAATCTGAGTCTGTACTCACCAGGCATCAGTACTCCTGATATTCCATGTACGCCCTCCGGTGGTAGGATGGCCCGCACCTTCTCCTCCCAGGTAGTGAAGTGCACAGGTGTTGCAGGAGGGCCACCGCCAGTCCGTTGACTCAGTTCGTGCTCTCTGTTGATGAGCTTCTTGACCCTCCTTCGCACATCGTAGTACCTGTTCTTGATATCTTCCGTTGTGCGCAGACAAGGTGCTTGAGCGTTCATCTTGTTGACAATCCTCTCCCACATCTTGGTTTTCTGGGACAGGGGAGTCTGTTGGACCAAGGTGCCAAATAAATGGGGCTCTACTCTGAGAATTTCATCTACCAGGACTTCCAACCCACTGTCTGTGAACTTTGGATTCTTCTTTGGGAGCATGGTGATGGGTGGTGGTGGAGATGGATGTGTGGGTCAGTGTGGAGGTGAGGGTGGGTGAGTATGAGTAAAGGTGTGTGTTTGTGAGTGTGGTATTTGATGAGAGGTGGTGATATACAAGTTGCGTGCTGTGTTGGTTTTGAGTGTATGTATCAGTGTAGTGGTGGTATCTGTTGCCTGGTCTGTGGAATTTGCAAAGGATCATGGTAAGGATTTTGGCCCTTTATATAGGTGGAGTTGTGGGTGTGTCTTCATTTGAAAAATGTTATTTTTGACTTTGACAATGCTTGTTTGGACAAAATCTGTCTGTTTCTGTTGTATTTTGTTGAGCATGAAGGAAATGTTCCGTTGACCGCAACGGATGCTTTTTCATGTATTTGCGGGGTAGTCCGAGTCGGTCCCATTCATGCTACGCTATGTTGCATCGTTCTCGCTCGGACAGATTGATTCCCGAACGAGTAGCTCGTCCGTATAGTGCTCCGTGCGAGTCGTTTGTATTCGACACGCGTTGGATCGTACTACGTCGGTCGGACAGCTCGCGTACGTGTCGGTCGGAAGCCATTCCAGGTTCGTGTCGGACGGGATGTTTTACAACCGGGATCGGAATCGGCCCCTAAGTGTTGAATATGCAACAAATAGCTCCTTTGCATATCAAATAAAAAAACGTATAGCACTGGCCTACGTCCCAGTTACTGACGTGGCTGAACACTACAACTTATTGATAGAAAGTCCATACTATCAACAAAATGAACAAAAACTAAGTCCCCTTCTAGACTATTTTGAGGATACCTGGGTGGGAAGACTCCACAGATCTGGACACAGAAGGCAAACTAAATACCACATTCCATGGTGGAATGTATATCACAGCACACTAAATAGAGAAGCTAAAACAAACAATGCTGTTGAAGGATGGCATAATGCCTTCCAAGCAACAACAGGCAGAGCTCCACCTACTCTATATAAACTACTACTATCTATCCAAAAAGAACAGAGCTACCAACAACTAAGAATAGAGCAATCTGTAACACAAATAGGCCCAAAACTTACCAAACAAACTAGACAAATGTTTGAATACTTACAATATAAAGTAAGACTATATCCAACAACAAGAGGCCTAGAATACATAGAAACAATAGCCAAAAGCCTACTTTAACTTACAAATCCTCAAAATATCCAAATAGTCATCACCAAAATCAAAGCAAACAAATAAATATAATTTTTATATTTTCACAAATATAATTAATTTGTCAAATATATTTATAAAGAAACCAAAAATATATATTGACATATTAGTTTTATTTATGGAAATATAAAACACAATAACACTACTTTTTTAAACATTTCCCTCCCACAATAAATATTTAAAATTACTTACCGTTTCTGTAGCTGAAGAAAGGAAATCCCAACTCTTGTAAATAAATCCAGGTATATCATAAT
This sequence comes from Calotriton arnoldi, assembly GCA_963921515.1. NCBI lineage: Eukaryota > Metazoa > Chordata > Amphibia > Caudata > Salamandridae > Calotriton > Calotriton arnoldi. The sequence continues at coordinate 1,243,846 of CAWUFW010003923.1, read as the reverse complement.
ACCAATAGAACCAAAGAAATCCCCCCAAAAAATGGAAAAATCCAACTGTTTCAAAATTAATCCTCCGTCCGTAACTCCATAAACGATAAACCATTGAAATCCGGAAAAAGGTTTTTAAAAAAAGAAATGCTCCATGAAAACGCGAAAAATTAAGGAATTGTAAAATAATTATTAGTTGATTAAACTAATACACACTTCCTTAACAAAAAAAAACGCAATCTTCTCTGAACCGCCACTTCTAACGACCAAAACCTGTAAAAAACACGAACAATCCCACCCACACAAACATACCAATAAACTATAACATAATACTATTACAAACATTATTTACACCATATTCAAACATATTTTCACATATTTACACATTTCTAACAAAGGCCTCTAAATTAAGGGACGACATATCACTAAAACCTAACTTACACATAAAAATCACAAAACTTCAAAAACCTAACACTACACACACTACCTAGCACCTAACTACCTTCAAATTAAACTAAAAGTATAGTTTAAATAAAGAAAATTAAACTTACCTTCCCCGATGCGACGCAGCTCCCAACCGCGAGCTTCTCCCCTCAGAAATGACCCAAAACAAACGCGAGCGGTTACAAAATACAAGTTATAAACAAATATGGCTGCTTTAAACATTAAAGATTAATGTATTTTTTATCAAACTGTTATAACATAATTAATACATTGCTAAAATGTTTTGTAAAAAAACTACAAATTATAACTTATATTTCAAACATTGTGTTATATTTTTTCTTCATTGTAAAATTATAATAATAAATATTATAAAACATATAATATTTATTATTATAATTACATAATTATACGTCATATACAATGTTTAAAAAAATATGTACTAAATGCAATAAATGTTTAAAAAATGTATACATATTATAAAAAATGTTTCTATTAAATAAATCCATGTAATAATTAATATTATTTATAATTTATATATAAATAATATTAATTAAAATGTATTATTATATGTTAAAAAATATAATACATCAACAACTGTTTGTATTCAAAATATATGAAAACAAATATATTATTAAAAATGTACAGTATATGTAACAATATAATAAATGTTCACAATACAAAATAAAAATGTACAACTGTTATTAAAAATATTATTTTTAAACATATGTTTAAAAAGCAATGTAAAACTAAATTTTTTCATGTTACAAAATGTACATTACTGTATTAAAAAGTTTAGCAATGTTTAAAACATTTCTTTGCAAAATTATAATATATAAAAGTATACATATGTACCAAATATCTAGGGGCCGATTCCGATTCGGGCCGGAAATCTCTCTGACCGAGCCGGACTCAGAGAGATTTCCGACCGAATCGGACCCTAGCAGCCCGACCGAACGAGTACGATGCGCACGTATGCTATCGGACTCGATTCGGTCGGACTCCCATTGAAGTCAATGGGAGCCTGTCGTGCAACGCGTACGCGGGCTCCCATTGACTCAATGGGTGCGAGGCGAACAGGGGCGCCCCCTACAGCGTCTACGCGGCGAAGCAACTCGCGCCGTACACGCACAGGTAGGGGGGACCCATGGGTCCCCCCTGTGTGCGACTCGCGCAGCTACGCGTACAGGGGTGTCCGACACGGACCCCCAAAGTACGGCTCCGACTGCTCCTTCGAGCCGGACGGCGCGAGTCGGACGGACTGCTCGCGGCGCGCATCGTACTTGCCCGGCCGAGGAACGTCTCCATTGCGCGGTGCGAGGCGTGTCCGAGCGAGTCGGTCGGAGCGGTCGGCTTTCGTGTACGAGTCGGTCGGTGCGGTTGGGTCTCGCGAACGAGTCGGTCGCAGTGTTCGCATCGTACTCGCTCGCCCGGACGCACGTACGAATCGGTCGGGAAACAGGGCTCCGAATTGGATCCGGTAAAGCTGAATCCGATTCGGAGCCCTACCGGCCAAGATCGGAATCGGCCCCATAATGTCTGAAAAATAAAGATTGTATTTATTTTCTCTATGTGTAACAACTTATATTATATGCACTTATTAAAAGAAATGTTATTTTTTCATTACTATATGTTTGACAATAAAGAAATATATCAATTCAAAAATTACATGTCTCATTATTTATTTATTCATTTAATAATGTTTCATTTTGTATTAAAAAATGTATTTCAAATCAATATACTGTATAAAATAATATGTCTTTAATAAATATATAATACTTGTTTTTATCATTTTAACCTATGTTATTATTTATACACATTCCCACTACACACTATATTAATTTATTTAGTTCATAAAACTATGAACATATATAATTTACTATTCCCACTACAATGTATATTAAGTCAGGAAGGTGCTGGACACTAAAGAGATTTAATTTACTATTCCCACTCCAATTAGTATTAAATCAGGGAAGGTGCTGGACACTAAACATATATAATTTTATATTCCCACTCCAGTTAGTATTAAATCAGGGTAGGTGCTGGACACTAAACATATATTACTTACTATTCCCACTCCAATTAGTATTAAATCAGGGAAAGTGCTGGACACTAAAAATATATAATTACCTATTCCCACTACACTTAGGGGTCGATTCCGATTCGGGCCGGAAAAAGCAACGACCGACTCGGAGCCGGAATTTATTCCGACCGACACGTACCTGTGGCGCCCGACACGCCAAGTACGATGCAAGGCGTGCAAAATCCGACCGACACGTACCGAACCCAACCCGAACGACCGAGCCGCACGGAAAACAGCAATCCGGCCGGAAAAACACGCGAATCGAACCGACCGACACGCACCCGGAACAAATCCGACCGAAACGTACACGCGAACTCCAAACCGCAAAGTACGATGCAAGGCGCGAAAACCACGACCGAGTCGTACGGAGGACAAGCCGTACGACCGACACGCATACAAAACCGAGCCGAAGTAACACAAAACACTGCGACCGACGAGTACGCAGCATAGAAAATACCACAAACACAGCGTGAACGAAACGGAGAAGACCGTACGAGACAAATGCAGGGTGCGACTCGGTCACAAGAACGTTTCCAACATGCACAGCCAGTACAAAGGAAAAATTACACAAAAAAAGGCCAAACAAGCAATTAAAAAGCCAATAAATACTGGGGAGGGTGGGGACAGAGAACAAAGACACACCCACAACTCCACCCATATAAAGGACACAAATCCCAACCATGATCCTTTGCAAATGCCATTCTACTGCCAGCACCCAACAGACAGCAACCACACACCCACAGCTCATCCCTCACACAAGCCACACACCATCAGCACACCAACAAATACCTACCTCACATACACCCAGCAAAACACACACTCACACACCCTCACCTGCACACCAACACACACATCACTCACCATCACCACCCATCACCATGCCCCCCAAGAAGAATCACAAGTTCCTAGATTGTGAATTGGAAGTCCTGGTAGACGAGATCCTCAGGGTAGAGCCACAGCTGTTTGGCACACTGGTCCAACAGACCCCCATCTCCCAGAAAACCAAGATGTGGGAGAGGATCATCAACAGTGTGAACGCACAATCACCATGTCTGCGCACAAAGACCGACATCCAGAACAGGTGGTATGACGTGCGCAGGAGGGTCCGGGAGCTGCTCAAGAAAGACTACCTCCTCAGCCAATACACCGGCAGTGGCCCTCCTACCAAGCCAGTATACCTCAGGCCCTGGGAGGAGACGGTGCGGGCCATCCTTCCGCCAGTGAGCGTATATGGACTAGAGAACATCCCAGAGCCTGGTGAGTACACAACAAATGTACACAATATTCTGCCACAATACACACACACATCACTGTCAAGGGGAGAGTCAAACCATGCACTCATAGCAATTACACAGCAACCAGAACAGAATCATCCCAAAATGTGTATGTCAGTCAGATAAACACAACACATGCCATCTCATAGTTACATTTAACCGTGTCATCACATGTACAAACACAACTACAACTACAGCTAGGCAGTGGCACAAATAGAACTAACAAACACATCCAGACATGTAGCCACCACTACAACACCAACACACAGTGAAGACCACTGAAAGAAAGGAATTCTGTGTATGCTGGGCAAGTCAGTGTAGCCAATAGCATCATGGGAGTCGTAGTCACACATATTGCCCCCCCCACAACTGTCCCATCAACACCACTATGAACCATGCGCACATCACAGGGAGTGGAAAAGGACTCACAAGATGGCTGACACTGGCTACTGCTGTGGGGAGCACAAGGCCCTGCTGGCAACTGTGCAACAACCAACAGCAGGACACCACTGACTGACATCCTGAGAGACAACTTCCACTCCCTGCAATGGAAGCACGTTCCATGGTGGGATATCTGGCTGGCTGGGTGGGAAGGAGGACTCGCACCACTGACCATAGTCACAAGCACCTCCCCTCACACACACCCTCAACACATACTCCACATAACCCACCTGGGAGAATGCAATGCCACACATCCTAACTCAAGATCCCACAAAGAACCTCCACCCTGGGTTATGTCGTGTGAAGCACAGGGACACTCTTGGGACTTTCAGCCAAACAACTGCCAGGACAACACTGCCAGCCATCCTGTCAGCACAGGCAGCCCACCCCACAGGGAAGCAGAGTCAAAAGGAAGTAAGGATGGGCATGCTGGGAAGGGGGTGGAGGCAATAGCATGATGGGAGTCGTAGTCACAGCTCTACATCCCCCACCACATGGCCCAGCAAGCTCACACTCACGCATGCACATCCCACAGAGAGTGGAAAGGCCCATCAAAGATGTCTGACACTGGTGCTGTGTCGTGGGGATCACAAGGGCATGCTGGGAACTGCACACCAACCAACAGCAGGACACCACTGTCAGCCATCTTGCCATTGCTCTCACACCCACACACACTGAACTCCCCACAAAAGCAAGTAAGTATGGGAATGCTGGGAAGTGGGGTGGAGGCAATAGCATGATGGGAGTCACAGTCACAGACATAGCTCACCCCCACAACTGTCCCATCACCACCACCCTGAACCATGCTCACATCACAGGGAGTGGAAAACGACTGACAAGATGGCTGACACTGGCTACTGCTGTGGGGAGCACAAGGCCCTGCTGGGAACTGTGCACCAACAAACAGCAGGACACCACTGACTGACATCCTGAGAGACAACTTCCACTCCCTGCAATGGAAGCACGTTCCAAGGTGAGATATCTGGCTGGGTGGGAAGGAGGAATAGCAGCACTGACCATAGTCACAAGCACCTCCCCTCACACCCCCCCTCAACACAAACTCCACAGAACCCACCTGGGAGAATGCAATGCCTCACATCCTAACTCAAGATCCCACAAAGAACCACCACCCTGGGTTATGTTGTGTGAAGCACAGGGACACTCTTGGGACTTTCAGCCAAACAACTGCCAGGACAACACTCCCAGCCATCCTGTCAGCACAGGCAGCCCACCCCACAGGGAAGCAGAGTCAAAAGGAAGGAAGCATGGGCATGCTGGGAAGGGGGTGGAGGCAATAGCATGATGGGAGTAGTAGGCACAGATATTGCTCAGCCTCACAACTGGCCCATCAACACCACCCTGAACCATGCTCACATCACAGGGAGTGGATAAGGACACACAAGATGGCTGACACTGGCTACTGCTGTAGGGAGCACAAGGGCATGCTGGGAACTGCACACCAACCAACAGCAGGACACCACTGTCAGCCATCTTGCCATTGCCCTCACACCCACACACACTGAACTCCCCACAAAAGCAAGTAAGTATGGGAATGCTGGGAAGTGGGGTGGAGGCAATAGCATGATGGGAGTTATAGTCACAGACATAGCTCACCCCCATAACTGTCCCATCAACACCACCCTGAACCATGCTCACATCACAGGGAGTGGAGAAGGACTCACAAGATGGCTGACACTGGCTACTGCTGTGGGGAGCACAAGGCCCTGCTGGGAACTGTGCACCAACAAACAGCACAACACCACTGACTGACATCCTGAGAGACAACATCCACTCCCTGCAATGCAAGCACAGTCCATGGTGGGATAACTGACTGGCTGGGTGGGAAGGAGGGCCGGCTGTCAACCAAATACAACCAATGCAGACCATGTTCACACCCCAACAAATACATAGAAATGCCCAAATAATGCAGGACAATATGCCACACCAATATCAACCCCTGACTGTGACGACTTAGGACAATGCAATGTACAGGCCCGCACCCAGAGGCACAGTCACAACTGTCAGGTGTGTCAACCATTGATGCCTGCAGAAACATAACATACATTGTGTGTGTCTCCCAAAAACAGGTGATGATGGGGACACAGCAGCAGACGCTGAGGAGTCCCAGTCCCAGGCTCAAGAGGATGCGGAGCTCACTGGTGTCGTACAGCCTCTGCCCTCCTCGGACGAAGAAGACCAACCTGGCACATCCGGTGCAAGTCTACATGCAGCACCAGCAGGACCACCAGCTGCAGCACCAGCAGGACCACCAGCTGCAGCACCAGCAGGACCACCAGCTGCACCCCCTGCACCCACCCCTCCAGCGACTGTCACCACAAATACCATCCCTGCCGACATGGACAGAACAAGGAGCAACACCAGCACAGGGACCCTGGACCAACGTGGGGCCATGGACACCACCACCACCACCAACCCCCAAGGTGGACCAGGGTCATCTGTGCGTGCCACTGCACGCACTGCACATGTCGGCAGGGGTGGTGGGAGGGGTGGGAGACAGAGGTCGCTGCTTGCAGATGTTGCTGGTGTGCATGATGACCCACAACTGGTACGCATAGCCGATGCGTACCAGTCCAGCACCGGAGATCTCAGCCAGGTAGTGGGGCTCCTCAGAGACATGAAACAGCAGCAGGCTGCCCATCATGCCCGCTTGGACTCACACATGTCCCGCGTGGAGTCCAAGTGGGACGCACTGCAAGAGATGACGGCGGTGCACAGGGACATTTTACAATGCCTCCGCCAGATGAACAGCAACCAGTCCACACCTCCCTGTGTGCCAACAACATCTGGTGCTGAACAAACTGCAACTGCCACAGGGAGGGAGGATGACTCTGGCGGAGAGTCCCCTGCACCGCAGCAGCCTGTACTTGAGGGGCCCCCCAAAGAAGAGGGGTCGTCCGAGGAGGGGCAAGTGAGAGGCCGATGGCCAAGCGCAACTCCCAGGAAGCCTGAACCTGTTCTGGATGTTCACCTTTGTGCACAGACTGTTCACCCTGTTGACGGCAACACAACTCCCACACATTGCATGGGGAGTACAAGTTGGACCAATGTCTCAGACAACTGTGGCCCCGATACCGGGGATTTTGTCTACCAGGACTTTCAATTCACCTAGGAACTTCTGATTGCAAGATATATGTACAGCACTACCCATCCTATGCACTATTCACACAAATGTATCACAATAAACACACTAATACACCATACTTGCCTCTGTTGTGATTCCAACGTGGGTGCTGTTATGGGGATGATGAACTGCAAAATTACACTGTGTATGCGAACTGCAACAGCAAGTACAACACAGGCATGTGAGTAAAGGCAACGTGACACATATGAGGGAGACACACCACCAGGGCTACACAACACATACACACCTAGGCCATCTGACTCATTGCCTACACTGATGTTGCCAGGGAAGACGGTGCAATGCACAGACACCACACCTATTCCCAGTTGTAGTCAAGTAGCCCACAGGTACAGTAAGCAAATGGCAGTCAAATGTGTGATCACAGACAACGCACATCACAAAGTGAAGCACAGGTTTATTACACAGTTGCAACATGTCGTAACCACTACAGATGCAAGGTAATCCCACCTGGCAGCGGGCACACAGTCAACAACTGTAGAAGGAAGGAAGTCCATGGGTGTGGCGCACATCACCTGTAGGGACACAACAGCTACCACCCTGGAAGTACAATCACGTCGTCGGTGGACACAGTTGACCAAACGAATCTGAAAGTACCCTGTGAAGGACAGAAATGACACACAGTCAAAAGCAATGGAGAACAGGACAGAACAGCAAAACTCATGCACAATACATGTTACAAGATACCCACCCAGAACCAAGTTAGCATGTCAACACTGTTGGGGAGTACAGACCACCTGTAAGCACACATCGCTACATACATCCAGTCAAGTAGCCCATGGACACACTCCAACAGCACCAGAGCACCACCTACACATATCATGCCAACTCACATCATTGACATGACACCTCAGGATACTCACATTCAGCTAAAGAAGTTGGTGATGAGCTGTGTGCGGACATCACCATCATCATCATCATCATCATCACTGGCATCGTGGTCCAGGCCAGGATCCTCCACAGGTGGCGGATGTTGGTCATTGTCATCCTGGATGAGAGGCAACTCCTTCCACACTGCCAGGTTGTGGAGCATGCAGCAGACGATGATAATCTTGCACACTTTCGCAGGGGCATATGGGAGGGACCCTCCGGTCTTGTCCAGGCAGCGGAAGAGGCTCTTCAGGAGACCAAATGTCCGCTCAATCACTCTCCTGGTCCGACCATGTGCCTCATTGTAGCGCATCTGGGCTGGTGTCACAGGGTTCCTGAGGGGTGTCAGCAACCACGGCATGTTGGGGTATCCAGAGTCACCTACGGACAGACAAGTGCACATTAGCTGACTTGGAAAAGTGGGCAGAATACTACAGATCAGATCACACACAATGGCACAAAGTCAGTACACACCAACAAGCCAGGCACGCTGGTTCTGCATCTGTGCTATCATCCTGGGGATGCGACTACTCCTCATCACAAAGGCATCGTGTGCTGAACCAGGGAAATGGGCACACACGTGTGTGATGGTCATATCTGCAAGACAGACCACCAGTGCATTGACCGAGTGGTAGTGCTTGCGGTTCTTGTAGGCCTGCTCCTGGGCCTGTGGTGGTACCAAAGCCACATGTGTCCCATCAATGGAGCCAATGACATGCGGCATCCTCCCCAGGGCATAGAAGTCACTATTCACGTCAGTGAGTCGTTGCAGTCTAGGGAAATAGATGTACCGGTTCAGGAATAGCAACATGGCCACCAAAACATCGCGGAGCACACAGCTCAACATGGTCTGTGACATCCCACCAGCAGTCGCCACAGTATGTTGGAAGGTACCGGTGGCAAAGAAGTGTAGGGCTGCCATCACCTTCACCTTGGGGGTCAGCGCTGTAGGATACGGCCGGCCAGGCTGCAAATGTGGGGCCAACTGCACTGCCAAATCCTCAATCAGCTGCCTGGTGAAGCGGTACCGTCGGATGCTGTCCCGTTCCACCATCGTTGCCAGGTCTGGGAACGGTCGATGGACAGCAGGAGCCCTGCAGTGCAGAGGAGAAGAAAGCAAGATTGTCAGTCAGCCCACATATGCGGCATTGAACACACTCAATATCCCAACATACATCATTATGAGGCACAACTACATGAAGTGTGCAGTTCCGTAAGGACATGTATGGTACATACATGGCCAACATTTGTCATCACGGTTCAACAAGTGGCATCAATAAGTCCCAGGTTGGCCCATTGGATATCATGAGGCCGTGTCACAGTTCCCATCTCCTGCTGCCGTGTCACAATCACCCCCACAGTGACATGTGAGGACAGATGTGCCCCAGGCATCACAGCTCAACGACAGGTACATTCCCAGGGACCCTGTATTGCCACATGGACACTTGCATTACATGGAGTATCATGTATACACCACAGCAAAACAACTATGACCCCCACAGGTAGTGGTCCCACTTGCCACTGCAGGACAGACATGGACGTCTGTGACACACACACGCACAACATCAAAGTCCATGCACACACAACGTGGATGTGGAGACTGTCTCCCATTGTGCACATGAAATCAGAGACATTGTAAACACTACATGCACACAGACTGTGGAGGACCATCACTATTGTGCCACTGGGACACCCTGGCTCAAACATACCGTCCCACATGGGACTCACAGGGTATGTGACATGACATACACATACACCACCGTGAAATGTGACCATGGCACATGCACAGATATGAACAGTTGCACATCACAGTGGTCATGTACACGTAACACCCAGGATCCTGTCCCCATGAACACGTGCACAGCCTGGGGGTGGCTGCCCCCAGGTGACACCCACAGGACAACATGTACACCAACATACACACAATAGGAAATGCAGCCTTACATGCCTTATGATACAGTTTGGACAGGCTGTCGTGTTGTAGGTGTGCCCCTCACTCCCTGGGAGCTATCTGTGGCTGGCATATGTCCATCTGAGACAGGCATGGTGACATATGCCAGTCACTTGTACAGGGATGCGTTGAACAGCAATGGACCGATCGGTGCCCCCGGCCGGCCCATTGCATTCAATGTGTGCAGGTACGCGTTGTACCCCTGTACGCTGTTGATCAGCAATGGACCGATCGGTGCCCCCGGCCGGCCCATTGCATTCAATGTGTGCGGGTACGCGTTGTACCCCTGTACGCGTTGATCAGCAATGGACCGATCGGTGCCCCCGGCCGGCCCATTGCATTCAATGTGTGCGGGTACGCGTTGTACCCCTGTACGCGTTGATCAGCAATGGACCGATCGGTGCCCCCGGCCGGCCCATTGCATTCAACGTGTGCGGGTACGCGTTGTACCCCTGTACGCGTTGTACCGCAATGGACCGATCGGTGCCCCCGGCCGGCCCATTGCATTCAATGTGTGCGGGTACGCGTTGTACCCCTGTACGCGTTGATCAGCAATGGACCGATCGGTGCGCACCCATTGACAATGGCCTAGCCTGGCAACGGACGCGTTTTCGAAATTCGAACGAGTCGGTTGCTGTAAATTCAGTTGGTCACCCACAACAATGTTGCAAAATCATGTATGTCATGAAGTTGAAGATTTGAAGGATGCTGTGGGCGTGTATTGGTGCTGCTATTCCATGGATTGGCCAGATTCAGAAGATGCAAACGACTTGGACCTATCACTTTGGACACAAGGGACAGTATCTGCTTCTCCAGCACATATATATTGCTGGCTGTTCCCCTGAGAGCTCACTTGCCTGCACTACATGCTCCAGGACGACATCTGCCACTGCACTGCTGCTGTCTCTGCCCCTCTGGACCCTGCAATGGCACGTACTGTGGAGAGAGCCCCAGCCTTCAGCCTTGAGGAGAACCAGGCCCTGCTGGACAGCCTACTTCCACAGTACAGCAAGCTGTATGGGACACCAGGGGAGCAGGTGAGTGTTCTGTGCACTGCCTTTCTGAATGTGCATTTTGTCTGACTAGCAAGGCTGAGAGTCTGCACGCCACTGGCTAGCAGGCTCACTGAGTAGTTGTCACCCCCCATAGTGTGTAGTGACATGCACTGGACAGGTATGGTGCAGTGACAGTGCATTTGAACAAGGTTTTACTTCCCATGCAATGATACCATGTAGTGACGTCTGGCAAACTGTCCATGGGCAGCGTTGCACTGCCTGTGTACATCATGTGCCCCTGTGAATGAGACATGTATATACAACTGTGTCATGCACGGATATGTTGCATGTGTAGTAATGGCCTTTTCACTTTGTCATCCTGACAGGTTAATGCCCATCGGAAGCAGGAGATCTGGAAGGACATCGTCCGGGCTGTCCGGTCCGTGGGGGTCTACAAGCGCCGGATCCGCAACTGCCAGAAGAGGTGGCAGGACCTTCGGGGCTGGACCCAGAGGATTGCATGGGTCCAGCTGAGCTGTCGCCTCCTCGCAGGAGGGGCGGAACACGGACCCTGACCCCCACATGCTCCAGATCCTGGCGGTGGTGTTTCCAGACCTGGATGGGCAGCTGAAGGCCAGACAGCAGCAAGGAGGGGGTGAGTCAAAGACTGCACTGTGAACTCTGTATTACATGCTATGTGCCCTCCTCTGGCCTGGTTAAACTGCCACAGTACAGCAGTCATGTTGTCCAGGAGCCATGTCCCTCTATTGTGCACTGCCCACTCCTCATCTGATACCCAGGTGTGGCCCTTACATTCAGGGAATTGTGTCACTTGGGACTGTGTCCTTGCAGTTTGCTTCACTAAAGGTGGGGGACAGCATCTGTTTCCCTAACTCTGTTGTGGGCATCATGAGTGGGTCCATTTTTCACACAACGCCTGTGTTCGGACATGTAATCTGCGTGTTGCTTTGATATGCGGCCCACTTGCTGAGCTGAGCCACCACATGTGCCTGGGGTATGTGGCACACACCCATGCAGTGGGTGGGAACAATGTTTGGGCCCCAGGAGTGTGCAGATTACGTGTGTCACACATACATAGCCAGCTATCCACTGTCCAGGGCTCATCCCTCATTCATGTGGGGCAGGACAGTCATGCCTACTCCAGGCCATGCAATGCACTCTGTACTCCCACTCCCGTGTATCAGCTGACACATTGTGCACAGTGATTTGACCCCTCAGGTGTCTGCCTCTGTGTCAGTGTGCTGTGGATTTGTTGCCAGGACTGCTGGGGTGTTTCTCGGTAGGGGCTCAGCATGCCACTGGAGATGTGACCATAGGAGACGATACTTGTGTGTCACATAGGTGTTTGATCAGCTGCCCGTGCAGACTGGGGTATGCGAATGTGAAGTTCAGGCAGCTGTTCCCCATTCACAGCAGATTGTGAGGGGCTCAGGTTCAGAGGGTAGTGTCACAGGTCTCCCATATGTCCAATCGGTATGACCTGGACAGATGAGGGTTAAGATGATGTGTTGTGTGGGGGATGTACATGTGCACTTGTGCAGCTCCAGGACTTGCATTCCCCATGACCTACTATTGTGACACAGTGCAGAGTGTTGTTGTCTGGCTGCCAAGTCATACATCACTGAGACAGTGATGTATGACTTAGCAGTCATGCCTTCGCCATGGCATGTGTCTTCTTATTGGTGATCCTGCAGGGGAGTGACATGTGCTACATGCACACCATTGTGGCGATGGCTATCAGGACATGGGTGCATCATGGTGTCTGTCGCTGGTATGCATCACATGCATTTCCTATTTGACTCTGGGCGTCCCTTTCATCCGGAAACCTGTACTGACTCAGTGGCAAGAGTTGTGATGTGTGCATGTCCACATGCTACACCGTGTCCTCTGCACTGTCCAACTACTGTGTAGTTGGTGCATGTGTCCACACTGGGGTGTTGCTATCCAACAGACACCAGACAGATGGGTGCAAGGCCATGTGGGATGTGAGTGCCATGGTTGGCATCAGACTGACAATTGGCTTCTCCTGTTCAGTTAGGGCACTTTTAGCAGTGTACAACTAATGATGCCAGGGCTTGCTCTGTAATGTGCTGTGCTCACAGTGGTGTGTGCGTTTGGTGCAGGTGACTGATGTCTGTCTGTTTCCCCATTGTTTGCAGATACATCCACGGCCACGGAAGGGGACAGCTCCATGGACCAGGAGGAGCTGGAGAGCCAGACTGGGTCAGCAGCCGAGGAGTGGTCGGAGGGACCCAGTGGCACGGAGGGCGAGGGGAGCCACACCGAGGAGTCCTCAGCACCATCCACCTCAGCTGAAGACCAGAGCAACTCGGAGGATGACTCCCTTATGGAGGCGGGTGTCAGCAGCCACCACACCCCAGCTAGTGTTGCTGTCCCCGCCACCACCAGCACCACCACCGCCCTCCCATCGGCTCCCATTCCCCAGGTCCGTGGAGGCTCCCATGTTCGGGAGCGTGTCTCCTTTGGGCCAGGCACCGCACCCCTGCCCCTGTGTCCCCTGCTGCCCTGAGTGAGGAGTCTGTGTACCTCCTTCGCCAGCTCCATGTAGGTCAGACAGCCATGCTGAGTGTCCTCCATGCGCACACCGCTCTGTTGACTCAGCTGGTGTCGTTCATGGAGGGCATCTCATCGGGCATGTCTGACCTACAGAGGGGCAATAGGTCCATGGACTCCTCCCTGACGGCAGCAGTGTCCCTCCTCAGACAGTCCCTCACCCCTCCTGCCTCTGCTCCATCCACACTCCCCAGCACCTTACCCGTCCCAAGCACACACACACCGGCACAGGCACACACCAGCACACACACATCCAGCACACAGACACACACTCCACAAACAAAACGCACACGCACGCACAGTCAGGGGACTGAAACCAGACTCACAGGGGATGGGGCCCTGGAACACACACACGCATCCATGAGCACTGCGCAGTCCTCAGTTGCCTCTCCCTCCAAAGCACCCTCCCTTGCCTCACCTGCAACCCCAAAGACCCAGCGGCTCTTCCTCAGTGACCTCGGCCTCTTCCCCTCCGATCCAGCTGATACAGCATTCAGGGGGAAGAGGAAGCCCACCCACACGGAGCAGAGTGCCCCTCGCCCCCGGACACCCTCCCCCAGGCGCAGACAGACTGAGGCCCCCACCCGAAAGTCCCCCGGAGTCGTAAGAGCAAGACCCCGCCGCCGCCCTGCAGCTCAGGCACCAGGTCTCCTTCCTCCATCCCTCAGGCCCCCACTCCACAGGTGCCCCCACCACACCCTGCCCCAGGTTCCCCCACCCACAGATATACCATCCCCAAGAGGATCCGGCCTTCTCCCCCTGCCACTTGCTCTCCCGGCACCACACCCCCGCTGCGCTTGTCTGTGCCACTGATGTGGTGAGGGTGTCCTCCCCCTCTGTCCAGCCCACCTTGCCTGTTCCCCATCATTCTCCTCCCCTGGTGGTAGGCACTGCAGTGGAGTCCACTACCACCCTGTCTGACTTGGGCACTGCAGTGGCGGACCTGTCCACTCCATCTGCAGGGTCCACTGCAGTCGTGCAGGCACCCACAACATCTGAGTCATGCCCCCCAGTTGTGCCGGCACACACCATGTCAGACACCTCCACTGCAGTTGTCAGTGGCTCTCCAGCACCCACCACCCCTTCCCTGCTTCCTCCTGGTGAGCCCTGATCCTGTCCCTGCGGTGCCTGGCCTGCCCCCCGGTTGCCCCTCCTAGTGGATTGTCCCTGGTTTTGTGCAGGCATGCGTAGGGTGACATCTGCCACTGTCACCCTGTTTGGACTTTGACAATGGACTGGCCATTGGCCTTTGTGTTTTTTCTGGACTTTGTTTTCATTACACACATATGCTGAATAAAGCAACTTTCTGTTCTCTAGTGCTTATGCTTCTGATGTACATGTTGTTGATGATGCTAACCATGCCCTTGCTGCAGTGATGGTGATATTTGGTCTCATGATAATGAAGTGTTACTGTGCAGGAACCCATGTGGTCCAGGGGGGATGTGTCCTATCCTGTGGTGTATCCATGTCATCCATAGCAGCATCTGAGGGTGTCATGTGTTCAGTATTTGGCAATGGGATTTCCTACTTAGATTAGCTATTTCACATCTGTGGCTTCCACCCCTGCACATCTGTTGTGCCTGCCATTGTTCAATTCGTCTACTTCCCTGACCGTGTGGCCACCTCCACTGGACATGCAGGTTTGGGCATCAATGGGGAAGGACTCATCTGTGTTGTCAGTGCAACATTGCTATACAAGTGTGTTGGATCTGTGCTGATGATTTCGTTGGCACTTCCATGACCAGGCTGATGTGACGGGAGCCCTCATTTGGTGCTAATTGTTGATTGTGTGACCAAGTGCTCAGCTGACATGATGGGGCCCTACTGAGGCAACATATGGCACAGCTTTCCTCACACAGGAGTGGAGTCCCCTCATGGCAGTGTGTACTCCTGTGACATTGCCTGCGCCCAAGGTGTGTGTTGTATGTGCATGTCTGTGTGTTCACTTCCGTTTAGCTGTGCATGCTGTGATCCCTAGTGTTGTACCTGTTTGTGATGCTTGCTGAGTTGACCTATGTTCCCCCAAAGTCTTCTCCCTGGGTTCTCTGTGATGTGGGTGCATGACACATTACTGGTCATCAGGGTGTCACCCATAGGTGTGTTTGCTGTCAGGGCTGAGTTTGTGTGCAGACGCAGATGGGTCACAGTCAGGTTTCCCCTTGGCACTTGTTGTTTGCCCCTGTCATGTGATTTCCAGTTTGTGTTAGCTTTCAGTGATTGTGACACGTTGTGTGTGTGACTGCTGGCACTCCTCAGGGTCCGGGCTGCAATGTTGGTTGTTGTCTATGTGTGTTCTTTGTGGGTGACCTTGGCTTCTTCATTGGTGTGTGACTGTGGCTGGGATCCCATTGGTTGGTGTGGTATTGCCGTCATGTCCATGTACAGCGTAGTGTGCAGTGTGTCAGACATTCAGGAGTCTTGTTGAGTGGCCATGTGTGATGTGTTTCTGCACCTTGGTTCCCACCCACCACCCTGGAATAGTCATGGGTGCATGTGCAATGTCACCAGTGCATGTGTGCTTCACTGCTGCACATTGTTGGAGGTCGAGGGGTGTGGTGTTGAGTTTGTGCAGATGAGAGTTGTTGCCCGGCTAGGCCCCTGCCTCCATGTTGGCCTTGGCTTACTGGCCATGCTGATTGATTTGTGCTTGTGTAGGTGTGATGGTAGTTTGTTGCTCAGGACACATGACTGTGGTTCACAGTGTGAACGACATTTAGCTTTGTCATCACAGTGGGATTGTAATGCAGCCCAGGGTCACCACATTGTGGGGGCCCTGGGGGTAGTGCTGTGGTGTGTCTGTGTCTTGCTGTGTCAGTTGCTGTTCCTACGTGCCTGTGTGACATGTGTGATTTGTGCTCCCTCTCATCTGAAAATGCCTGCTTGCCCACATAGGGGATTTGGATCCATGAGTTACCTTTGTGTGGCACTGTATGCACATCTGTATGATTGGTATTCAGGTCTCCTCATGTGTTGTGTGGTTGCCTGGGGACACTGGCACCCCCCTCACCTGTTGTGTATGATGTGCAGTGTGGGTCTGCCTGTTTGTGTTTGTGCATCTGCACCACTGCATTGGCATATCTTGGGTGTGCCATTGGCTGTATGTAGTTTGGTGGCTTTCCCCTGCTGTCCCTGGGACTCCTAGGTCATCGGTCAGCACAATGATCATGGTTTGTGTGTCCCATTGCTGCGATGGTATGGTATCTGTTCACCTCACATCTACAGTCTCCACAGGGTATCTGCATTTGTGTGCCCATTGGTGCAAATATGTGGGTCTGCATTCTGATGGTCACTTCTGTCATTGTGTCATTGATGAATGTTGACAGTGTCAGCCCCCATGGGTGTTGTTTGTCTGCACATGGCCAAAGGTATGTCTTATTTGCACTGCAGTATTTGGCTCCCCCAATTAATGTTGCAATGGGACACATGCACTACTTTGCCACTGATGTGTTTTATGTTCTGTGACCACGAATCATCCATGCAGTTTGGCAGTTGCAGCTCTTTCTTTGTCAACACTTACCTTTTGGTCACTGTGATGATGGGGGTTTGGACCCCATTGACACAATGTTCAAAATGTGCTTCAGCTATGGACCCCACACTTACCTTTTGGTCACTGTGGTGATGAGGCGTTAGACCCCATTGCCACAATGTTCAAAATGTGCTTCAGCTATGGACCCCACACTTACATTTTGGTCACTGTGATGATGGGGGTTTGGACCCCATTGCCACAATGTTCAAAATGTGCTTCAGCTATGGACCCCACACTTACCTTTTGGTCACTGTGGTGATGGGGCGTTAGACCCCATTGCCACAATGTTCAAAAT
This sequence comes from Calotriton arnoldi, assembly GCA_963921515.1. NCBI lineage: Eukaryota > Metazoa > Chordata > Amphibia > Caudata > Salamandridae > Calotriton > Calotriton arnoldi. Next base: position 1,226,236 of record CAWUFW010003923.1, on the reverse strand, counting down.
GTGCTTCAGCTATGGACCCCACACTTACATTTTGGTCACTGTGATGATGGGGGTTTGGACCCTATTGCCACACTGTTCAAAATGTGCTTCAGCTATGGACCCCACACTTACCTTTTGGTCACTGTGATGATGGGGGTTTGGACCCCATTGCCACAATGGTCATGGCCTGCTTGCATTGTGGGGGCCACACACATATATGTGTGGCACATGTGCTAGGGGGTCACATTGTATGTTCAAAGTCATGTTCAGTGTTGTAGGCATTTGACACAGTCTACACACGCTTGTCATGGTGTTGGGGGATGTCTTTTTCTTGCATTCCCTAGGTTGTGGTGTGCTGGTTGTGTCATGCATTGTCCATCCTATGAGTGGGGGTGGTGTTGGTGGTAGGCATCCAGCCCCCCATGGGTAGAGGTGGTAGTAGTGACAGGCATCCAGCCCCCCTGGGTAAGGGTGGTAGTAGTGGTAGGCATCTGGCCCACCCTGGCTAAGGGTGGTAGTAGTGGTAGGCATCCAGCCCCCCCTGGGTAAGGGTGGTAGTAGTGGTAGGCATTCAGGCCCCCCCTGGGTGAGGGTGGTAGTAGTGGTAGGCATCCAGCCCCCCCTGGCTAAGGGTGGTAGTAGTGGTAGGCATCTGGCACCCCCATGGCTAAGGGTGGGAGTGGTGGTGGGCATCTGGCACCCCCCTGGCTTAGGGTGGTAGTAGTGGTAGGCATCCAGCCCCCCCTGGCTAAGGGTGGTAGTAGTGGTTGGCATCTGGCACCCCCATGGCTAAGGGTGGTAGTGGTGGTGGGCATCTGGCACCCCCCTGGCTAAGGGTGGTAGTGGTGGTTGGCATCCAGCCCCCCTGGGTGAGGGTGGTAGTAGTGGTAGGCATCCAGCCCCCCCTGGGTAAGGGTGGTAGTGGTGGTAGGCATCTGGCACCCCCCTGGCTAAGGGTGGTAGTAGTGGTAGGCATCCAGCCCCCCCTGGCTAAGGGTGGTAGTAGTGGTAGGCATCTGGCACCCCCATGGCTAAGGGTGGTAGTGGTGGTGCGCATCTGGCACCCCCCGGGCTAAGGGTGGTAGTGGTGGTTGGCATCCAGCCCCCTGGCTTAGGGTGGTAGTAGTGGTGGGCATCTGGCACCCCCTGGCTAAGGGTGGTAGTAGTGGTAGGCATCCAGCCCCCTGGGTAAGGGTGGTAGTGGTGGTGGGCATCTGGCACCCCCTGGCTAAGGGTGGTAGTAGTGGTAGGCATCCAGCCCCCCTGGGTGAGGGTGGTAGTAGTGGTAGGCATCCAGCCCCCCTGGCTAAGGGTGGTAGTAGTGGTTGGCATCTGGCACCCCCATGGCTAAGGGTGGTAGTGGTGGTGGGCATCTGGCACCCCCTGGCTAAGGGTGTTAGTGGTGGTTGGCATCCAGCCCCCTGGCTTAGGGTGGTAGTAGTGGTAGGCATCTGGCACCCCCCTGGCTAAGGGTGGTAGTAGTGGTAGGCATCCAGCCCCCCTGGGTAAGGGTGGTAGTGGTGGTGGGCATCTGGCACCCCCCCTGGCTAAGGGTGGTTGGCATCCGGCCCCCCCTGGGTAGGGGTGGTGGTGCGCATTCAGGCCCCTGTGTGCATATGTGGCATTGGTGATGGGCATCCCGCCCCTATGGTGCTGCTGTTGCTGGTGTAAGTAAATTCTGCATCCCTCTGTGTGTGTGATGTGTCGTGTACGTGTTGTATGTGTTTTGTGGTTGGTGTCTGACTTACCTTCTGCGCCGTACGCGTCCGTGCCTGTTCCGGTAGTAAATGTAGAATATTGGTATGATCGGGACGAAGGGATTCATGGTTGGTTCGTGTCGTTCGTCCTTCTCGTTGCTCTGCGTCGTCCTCGTCGCTTCGCGTCGTCCTCGTCGCTGGCGTGTTCGCCTCGTAGCCGTGGATCGTGTTGTGGCGCGAATCGGAGCTTATGTGCGCCTCTCCCGGATGCTTTGACGTGCCGTGCGTAGCGACGGGTTCGGGCGCGTACGGAAAGCGCATCGTACTTGTTCGGCTGGACGGAGCTGCATTTTCCCTTCCGTGCGACTCGATTCAGCGTTTCCGGATTCGCCTCGGTCGGAGAACAGGACCTGGATTGGGTGAGTACGACTCGGCCGGATTCTGTGCTGTTGTGCGCATCGTACTTACTCGTTCGGTCTGCTGTACGGATCGGTCGGGAAACAGGCATTCGCATGGCTTTTTTCCCGACCGAATGGTATTGGGTGCGCCTCCGACCGAGATCGGAATCGGCCCCTTAGTATTAAATCAGGGTAGATGCTGGACACTAAACATATATAATTTACTATTCCCACTCCAGTTAGTATTAAATCAGAGAAGGTGCTGGACACTAAACATATATAATTTACTATTCCCACTCCAGTTAGTATTAAATCAGGGTAGGTGCTGGACAGTAAACATATATTATTTACTGTATCAGTGTGGGGTTTTTAGTATTGACAGGAATAATGGCGCTCAAGCTAATTCGCGCTGAGTTTATATTATACTAGGAGTGTGAACGGTGCAAACCAGGTCAGGGGATATGCCCTAAAACCCCCGTGATGGTATGGATAGAAATCCACACAAATGAAGTAGGTACAGTCCCGGGCACACGTAACGAGGATATAATATCAGGAGAAATGTCTCATACTGCAGAAATGTAGAGGGTCTACACCAGAATGATAGTCATAGGTGTTTAATATAGTAACAGAGCATAAGCAACCAGCCAAAACAAAAGCAACCAGCCGACACGTGTTTCGTCACAAAGGGTAGTAACCCGTGACTCTTCAGGGCTGAAAGGCGGTGCCAACAAGGTGGATTCAAGTGACCGTTCAAGAATCCAAAACGGCAATGAAGAGCAGTGCGAACCACGGTAGGTGGACTACTGCCAAATGTAAGGAAAGGAAGACGGATATCGCCGGGCGGCGGATAAGCCAATGAGGACTATTGACCTTCAGAAAAGTCGATGCAGTCTGTGGCGACGAGATTAACCAAGTGCTAGGTAGCACAGGGGGGAATATAGAATTAGGCGTGCCAGGTCAGTAGTCCAGGACGACAACGGCGGATGCGCCGGAGTACAGGAAACTGGGAGAAGTGTTGTTCAGGAAGGAAAATGGTTCCGGAAGATGGCCGGTTGCTTTTGTTTTGGCTGGTTGCTTATGCTCTGTTACTATATTAAACACCTATGACTATCATTCTGGTGTAGACCCTCTACATTTCTGCAGTATGAGACATTTCTCCTGATATTATATCCTCGTTACGTGTGCCCGGGACTGTACCTAATATATTATTTACTATTCCCACTCCACTTAGGGGGCGATTCCGATCTCGCTGGGAAAGCCCTACGGCCGACTGGCGCCCGTAGAGCTTTCCGTGCGACTCGGACTCCTGATCTCTGAGTGACAGAGTATGATGAACTGCAGCGCTGATGGACTCGGGTCGCTCGGAGCACCATTGAAGTCAATGGGAGCCTGGTGTACATTGCGTACATGGGCTCCAATAGACCAAAAACGCACGTCTCGGACAAGGGTGCCCCCTGTCGCAGGGACGCATCGGTCCCGCCCACACCACGCAGGCATGTGTAAGGGGGACCCTTGGGACCCCCCCAGTGATCAAGTCATAGGGCTGCGGGTGAAGGGGGGTCCGCTACGGACACCCGAAGTCCGCTTCCCGGAGCTTTTTCGAGTCGGTGGCTCCGACTCGATCCGGCTGCTCGACGTGCGCATCGTACTTGGTTGCTCGGAAATCGGACCCATTGCGCGGTGCGCGGCGATGAAGTCGGAGACGGCCGGACGGCGTCGCTGACGGGTGCGAGTCGGTCGGAGCGTGAGGCTATCCTCGCATCGTACTTGCTCGCTCGTACAGCGGTACGAGTCGTCCGGAAACTGGGGCTACGAATCGGACTCGCTCACTACGGATCCCGTTCAGTGCCCTTCCGAGCGAGATCAGAATTGGGCCCTTAGTATTAAATCAGGTAAGGTGCTGGACACTAAACATATATAATTAACTATTCCAACTCCACTAAGTATTTAATCAGGGAAGGTGCTGGACATTAAACATATATAAAATACTATTCCCACTCCAGTTACTATTAAGTCAGGGAAGGTGCTGGACACTAAAGATATATAATTAACTATTCCCACTCCAATTAGTATTAAATCAGGGTAGATGCTGGACACTAAACATATATAATTTACTATTCCCACTCCAGTTACTATTAAATCAGGAAAGCTGCTGGACACTAAAGATATATAATTAACTATTCCCACTCCAATTAATATTAAATCAGGGTAGGTGCTGTACACTAAACATATAACATTTACTATTCCCACTCCACTTACTATAAATCAGGGAAGGTGCTGGACACTAAACATATATAATTTACTATTACCACTCCAGTTAGTATTAAATCAAAGAAGGTGCTGGACACTAAGGGGCCGATTCCGATTCGGACCGGGAAACGTACCGACCGACTCGGAGCCGGAATTTATTCCGACCGACACGTACCGGTGCAGCCCGACCCGCAAAGTACGATGAGAAGCGTGCAAAATCCGACCGACGCGTACGGAACACAAGCCGAACGACCGAACCGCGCGGAAAACAGCTATCTGGCCGGAAAACAACGCGAATCGAACCGACCGACACGCACCAGGAAGAATCCCGAACGAAACGTACCCGCGAACTCCTACCCGCCAAGTACGATGCAACGCGTGGAAAACACGACCGAGTCGCACGGGGCCCAAGCCGTACGACCGACACGCATACAAAACTGCGAGCCGAAGCAACCCAAAACACCGCGACCGACGCGTACGCAGCACAGAAGACAGCACAAACACAGCGTGAACGAATCTGAGAGGCTCGCACGAGACAACTGCAGGGTCCGACTCAGTCAGAAGAACGTTTCCTACATTCACAAAAATAACTAAGTAAAAAACACAAAAAAAAGGCCAAACAAGCAATTACAAAGCCAATAAATACTGGGGGGGGAAACAGGGAACAAAGACACACCCACAACTCCACCCATATCAAGGACACAAATCCCTACCATGATCCTTTGCAAATTCAAATTACCTGCCAGCACTCAACACCAACAGACAGCAACCACACACACACTCACAGCTCATCCATCACACAAGCCACACACCAGCAGCACCTCAACAAATAGCACCCTCACATACACCCAGCAAAACACACACTCACACACCCTCACTTGCACACCAACACACACATCACTCACCATCACCACCCATCACCATGCCCCCAAAGAAGAATCATAAGTTCATAGATAGTGAATTGGAAGTCCTGGTAGATGAGATCCTCAGGGTAGAGCCACAGCTGTTTGGTACACTGGTCCAACAGACACCCATGGCGCAGAAAACCAAGATGTGGGAGAGGATTGTCGACAGGGTCAACGCACAATCACCATGTTTGCGCACAAAGGGAGACATCCAGAACAGGTGGTATGACGTGCGCAGGAGGGTCAAGGAGCTGTTGAAGAAGGACTACCTCTTGAGCCAACACACCGGCAGTGGCCTTCCTGCCAAACCAGTATACCTCAGGCCCTGGGAGGAGAAGGTGCGGGCCATCCTACCACCAGTGAGCGTATATGGACTAGAAAACATCCCAGAGCCTGGTGAGTACGCAACAAATGTACACAATATTGTGCGACAATACACACACACATCACTGTCAAGGGGAGAGTCAAACCATGCACCCTTAGCAAATACACAGCAACCAAAACAGAATCATCCCAAAATGTGTATGTCAGTCAGATAAACACAATACATGCCATCTCATAGTGATATGTAACTGTGTCATGACATGTAAAAACACAACAACAAATAGAGCTAGGCAGTGGCACAAATCTAACCAACAAACACAGTCAGATATGTAGCCACCACTACAATACCACCTCACAGGGAAGCTCACTGAAAGGAAGGAATTCTGTGTATGCTGGGCAAGTCAGTGTAGCCAATAGCATCATGGGAGTCGTAGTCACACATATTGCCCACCCTCACAATGCGCACATCAACACCACCATGAACCATGCCCACATCACAGGGAGTGGAAAACAACTGACAAGATGGCTGACACTGGCCACTGCTGTGGGGAGCACAAGGCCCTGCTGGGAACTGGGCACCACCAACAGCAGGACACCACTGTCAGCCATCTTGCCATTGCTGTCACACTCACACACAGTGAAGTACACTCAAAAGGAAGGAAGTATGGGCATGCTGGGAAGGGGGTGGAGGCAATAGCATGATGGGAGTGGTAGTCACAGATATTGCTCACCCTCACAATGCGCACATCAACACCACCATGAACCATGCCCACATCACAGGGAGTGGAAAACAACTGACAAGATGGCTGACACTGGCTACTGCTGTGGGGAGCACAAGGCCCTGCTGGCAACTGTGCACCAACCAACAGCAGGACACCACTGACTGACATCCTGAAAGACAACTTGCACTCCCTGCAATAGAAGCACGTTCCATGGTGGGATAACTGGCTGGGTGGGTAGGAGGACTGACACCTCAGACCATATTTACAAGCAGCTTTTCACACCCCCCCCCCCTTAACACAAACTACACACAACTCACCTGGGAGAATGCATTGCCTCAAACACACAAATCAAATATCCCACAAAGAACCACAACCCTGGGTCATGCTGTGTGAAGCACAGGGACACACATGGGACTTGTAGCAAAACTAACCCCAGGACAACACTGTCAGCCATCTTGTCAGCACAGGAACACAACCCCACAGGGAAGCAGAGTCAAAAGGAAGGAAGCATGGGAATGCTGGGAAGGGGGGTGGAGGCAAAAGCATGATGGGAGTGGTAGTCACAGCCCAACATCCCCCACCCACATGGCCCAGCAAGATCACACCCAAGCATGCACACCTCACAGGGAGTCAAAAGCCACATCAAAGATGTCTGACACTGGTGCAATGTTGTGGGGAGCACAAGGCCCTGCTGGGAACTGGGCACCAACCAACAGCAGGACACCACTGTCAGCCATCTTGCCATTGCTGTCACACTCACACACAGTGAAGTACACTCAAAAGGAAGGAAGTATGGGCATGCTGGGAAGGGGGTGGAGGCAATAGCATGATGGGAGTGGTAGTCACAGATATTGCTCACCCTCACAACTGTCCCATCAACACCACCCTGAACCATGTGCACATCACAGGGAGTGGAAAAGAACTGACAAGATGGCTGACACTGGGTACTGCTGTGGGGAGCACAAGGCACTGCTGGGAACTGGGCACCAACCAACAGCAGGACACCACTGACTGACATCCTGAAAGACAACTTGCACTCCCTGTAATAGAATCACGTTCCATGGTGGGATATCTGGCTGGGTGGGTAGGAGGACTGACACCTCAGACCATATTTACAAGGAGCTTTTCACACACACACACCCGTAACACAAACTACACACAACTCACCTGGGAGAATGCATTGCCTCAAACACACAAATCAAATATCCCACAAAGAACCACAACCCTGGGTCATGCTGTGTGAAGCACAGGGACACACATGGGACTTGTAGCAAAACTAACCCCAGGACAACACTGTCAGCCATCTTGTCAGCACAGGCACACAACCCCACAGGGAAGCAGAGTCAAAAGGAAGGAAGCATGGGCATGCTGGGAAGGGGGGTGGAGGCAAAGGCATGATGGGAGTGGTAGTCACAGCCCAACATCCCCCACCCACATGGACCAGCAAGATCACACCCAAGCATGCACACCTCACAGGGAGTCAAAAGCCACATCAAAGATGTCTGACACTGGTGCAATGTTGTGGGGAGCACAAGGCCCTGCTGGGAACTGGGTACCAACCAACAGCAGGACACCACTGTCAGCCATCTTGCCATTTCTGTCACACTCACACACAGTGAAGTACACTCAAAAGGAAGGAAGTATGGGCATGCTGGGAAGGGGGGTGGAGGCAATAGCATGATGGGAGTGGTAGCCACAGATATTGCTCACCCTCACAACTAACCCTGGGCAAAGCACTACGCTACGCTCGCGTAGTTTGCGAAGTTTGCGTTACTTCGCACAACGCGAATTGCACGTAGCACAGTGCAAACACGCGTAGCGTAGCGTAGCGTAGTGCAGCAGTCATTTTTTGCTTGCTCGCGGTCCTCAACGTCAAGTTGGCGATCGCGAGCAAGCAAAATGACATCCCGGCGAGACTTTTTCCTCGTTCGCGATCAGCAACATCAAGTTGCCGATCGCGAGTGTGTATAATAAACCTCCCAGCGAGATTTTCAACGCGGGGAGGTCAGGTTTCTCATTGCGAGTGGTCGCGTATGCTCACGACCGCTCGCGATGAGAAACTACCAGTCCACGTTGAGAAAGCTGCCGCTCGAGTAAAAATCTACTCGAGCGGCAGTAAAAGACAGCTCGCACTGTGCAAGATGCCGTTTTCAATGATTGCACAGTGCGGACAAGTATCCGGCACTGTGCAATCATTGCGAACAGTCCACTACGCAGTTCGCGTAGTGCTACGCGTAGCTCGCGTAGTGCGAACTGCACTTTGCGTAGCTTCGCGTAGCGCTACTTCGCGAACTACGCCCAGGCTTACTCACAACTGTCCCATCAACACCACCCTGAACCATGTGCACATCACAGGGAGTGGAAAAGAACTGACAAGATGGCTGACACTGGGTACTGCTGTGGGGAGCACAAGGCCCTGCTGGGAACTGGGCACCAACCAACAGCAGGACACCACTGACTGACATCCTGAAAGATAACTTGCACTCCCTGCAATGGAAGCACGTTCCATGTTGGGATATCTGGCTGGGTGGGAAGGAGGACTCACAGCACTGACCATAGTCACCAGCAGCTCCACCCACACACCCCCCTAACACAAACTCCACACAACTCACCTGGGAGAATGCATTGCCTCACACTCCAATCAAATATCCCACAAAGAACCACAACCCTGGGTCATGCTGTGTGAAGCACAGGGACACACATGGGACTTGTAGCAAAACGAACCCCAGGATAACACTGTCAGCCATCTTGTCAGCACAGGCACACAACCCCACAGGGAAGCAGAGTCAATAGGAAGGAAGTATGGGCATGCTGGGAAGGGGGGTGGAGGCAATAGCATGATGGGAGTGGCAGTCACAGATATTGGTCACCACCACAACTGTCCCATCAACACCACCCTGAACCATGCGCACATCACAGGGAGTGGAAAAGAACTGACAAGATGGCTGACACCGGGTACTGCTGTGGGGAGCACAAGGCCCTGCTGGGAACTGGGCACCACCAACAGCAGGACACCACTCACTGACATCCTGAGAGTCAACCTGAACCCACTGCAAGGGTGGCATGCTTCATGGTGGGATAACTGGGCTGGGGGGAGAAGGAGGGCCGGATGTCAACCAACAAATACAACCCATGCAGACCATGTACACACCCCAACATTCAAATTGAAATGCTCAATGTATGCAGGACAATGTGCTACACCAATATCAACCTCTGACTGTGACAACTCAGGACAATGCAATGTACAGGCCCGCATCCAGTGGTACAGTCACAACTGTCAGGTGTGTCAACCATTGACGCCTGCAGAAACATAACATACATTGTGTGTGTCTCCCAAAAACAGGTGATGATGGGGACACAGCAGCAGACGCTGAGGAGTCCCTGTCCCAGGATCCAGGGGAAACGGAGCTCACTGGTGTGGAACAGCCTCTGCCCTCCTCGGATGACGAAGACCTACCTGGCACCTCCGGAGCGAGTCAACATGCAGCACCAGCAGGACCACCAGCTGCACCCCCTGCACCCACCCCTCCAACGACTGACAACACACAAACCACCCCTGCCGACACAGACAGACCAAGGACCACCACCACCACCAGCACACGGACCCCTGCCCAACGTGGGGCTATGGACACCAACACCACCAACAACCCCCAAGGGGGCCCAGGATCACGTGTGCGTGCCACCTCAGGTACTGCATGTGTCGCCAGGGGTGGTGGGAGGGGTGGTAGACATAGGTTGCTGCTCACAGAGGGGTCTGGACTGCATGATGACCCACAACTGGTACGCATAGCCGATGCGTACCAGGCCAGCACCGGAGAGTTTAGCCAGGTAGTGGGGATCCTCAGGGACATACGACAGCAGCAGGCTGCCCATCATGCATGCTTGGACTTACACATGTCCCGCATGGAGTCCAAGTGGGACACACTGCAAGAGATGACGGCGGTGCATAGGGACATATTACAATGCCTCCGCCAGATGAGCAGCAACATGTCAACACCTCCCTGTGTGCCCACAACATCTGGTGCTGAAACAACTGCAACTGCCACAGGGAGGTAGGATGACTCTGGCGGAGAGTCCCCTGCATCGCAGCAGCCTGCACTTGAGGGTCCCCCCCCAAAGAAGAGGCGTCGTCCGAAGAAGGGCAACTGAGAGGCCGATGGCCATGTGCAACCACCAAGAAGCCAAAACCTGTGCTGGATAATCACCTTTGTGCGCAAATTGTACACTCTGTTGAATGCAACACAACTCCCCCACATGACATGGGGAGTACAAGTTGGACCAATGTATCAGATGACTGTGGACTTTACTCAGGACATTTCTGCTACCAGGACTTCCAAATCATCTAGGAACTTTGGATTACAATCACAATGTATAGCACCCACCATCCTGTGCACCATACTCACACATGTATGACAATAAACACACTAATACACCATTCCTGCCTCTGTTGTGATTCAAATGTGGTTTCTGTCATGGAGATGATGACCTGTGAAATTACACTGTGCATGCTAACTGCCACAGCAAGTACAACACAGGCATGTGAGTCATGGCAACGTGACACATATGAGGAGACACACCACCAGGGCTACACAACATATACACACCAAGGCCACCTGACTCATCGCCTACACTGATGTTGGCAGGAAATACGGTGCAATGCACAGACACAACACCTATTCACAGTCTTTGTCAACTAGCCCACTGGTGCAGTAAGCAAATGTCAGTCAGATGTGTGACCACAGACAACGCACATCACAAAGTGAAGCACAGGTTTATTACACATTTGCAACATGTTGTAACCACTACAGATGCAAGGTAATCCCACCTGGCAATGGGCACACAGTCAACAAGTGTAGAAGGAAGGAAGTCCATGGGTGTGGCGCACATCACCTGTAGGGATACGACAGCTACCACCCTGGAAGTCCAATCACGGTGTTGGGGATCACAGTTGACCAAACAACTCTGAAAGTACCCTGTGAAGGACAGAAATGACACACAGTCAAAAGCACTGAAGAACAGGACAGAACTGCAATACTCATGCCCAATACATGTCACAAGATACCCACCCAGAACCACGTTAGCATGTCAACACTGTTGGGGAGTACAGACTACCTGTAAGGACACATCGCTACACGCATACAGTCATGTAGCACATGGCCACACTCAAACAGCACCAGAGCACCACCAACACATATCATGCATACTCACATCATTGACATGACATCTCCGGATACTCACATTCAGCTGAAGAAGTTGGTGATGAGCTGTGTGCGGACATCACCATCATCATCATCATCATCACTGGCATCGTGGTCCAGGCCAGGATCCTCCACAGGTGGCGGATGTTGATCATCGTCATCCAGGATGAGAGGCAACTCCTTCCGCACAGCCAGGTTGTGTAGCATGCAGCAGACGATGACAATCTTGCACACCTTTGCTGGGGCATATGGGAGGGCCCCTCCTGTCTTGTCCAGGCAGCGGAAGCGGCTCTTCAGGAGACCAAATGTCTGCTCAATCACTCTCCTGGTTCGACCATGTGCCTCATTGTAATGCATCTGGGCTGGTGTCACAGGGTTCCTGAGGGGCGTCAGCAACCACGGCATGTTGGGGTATCCGGAGTCACCTACATACAGACAATTGCACATTAGCTGAGTTGGAAAAGAGGGTGGAACACAACATTGCAGAACACACACAATGGTACATAGTCAGTACACACCAACAAGCCAGGCACGCTGGTTCCGCATCTGTGACATCATCCTCGGGATTGGACTACTCCTCATCACGTAGGCATCGTGTGCAGAACCGGGGAAATGGGCACACACGTGTGAGATGCTCATATCTGCAAGACATACCACCAGTGCATTGACCGAATGGTAGTGCTTGCGGTTCCTGTATGCCTGCTCTTGGGCCTGTGGTGGTACCAAAACCACACGTGTCCCATCAATAGAGCCAATGACATGCGGCATCCTCCCCAGGGCATAGAAGTCACTCTTCACGTCAGTGAGTTGTTGAAGTCTAGGGAAATAGATGTACTGGTTCAGGTATCTCAACATAGCCTCCAAAACATCGCGGAGCACACGGCTGAACATGGTCTGTGACATCCCACCAGCAGACGCCACAGTGTGTTGAAAGGTACTGGTGGCAAAGAAGTGTAGGGCTGGCATCACCTTCACCTTGGGGGTCAGTGCTGTGGGGTATGTCCGGCCAGGTTGCAAATGTGGGGCCAACCGCACCGCCAATTCCTCAATCAGTGGCCTGGTGAAGCGGTACCGTCGGATGCAGTCCCGTTCAACCACTGTTGCAAGGTCAGGGAATGGCCGATGGACAGCTGGTGCCCTGCAGTGCATAGGTGAAGAAAGAAAGATTGTCAGTCACGCCACATATGTGGCATAGACCAGACTCAATATCACATGATACACCATTACGAGACACAAGTACATGATGCGTGTGCCGTTCCGTAAGGACATGTATGGCACCTACATGGCTAACATCTAACATCACAGTTCAACATGTTCCCTCAACAAGTCCCAGGTTGTGCTATGGGATAACATTAGGCTGTGTCACAGTACCCATGTACTGCTGCCACATTCCAAACACACACCACAGTGACATGTGAGGACAGATGTGCCCCAGGCATCACAGCTCATCGACAGGTAGATTCCCAAGGACCCTGTATTGCCACATGGACACTGGCATGACATGGTGCATCATGAATACACCCCAGCAAAACAACCATGACCCCCACAGGTAGTGGTCCCTGTTGCCTCGTCAGGACAGACATGGACGTCTGTGACACACACACGCACAACATCAAAGTTCATGCACAAACAATGTGGATGTGGAGACTGTCTCACATTGTGCACATGGAATCAGAAACATTGTAAACACAACATGCACACAGACTGTGGAGGACCATCACTATTGTGCCAATGGGTCACCCTGGGACGTACATACCGTCCCACATGGGACTCAGGGGGTATGTGACATGACATACACATACACCACCGTGAAATGTGACCATGCCACATGCTCAGGAATGAACACTTGCACATCACAGTGGTCATGTGCACGTCACACCAAGGATCCTGTCCCCATGAACACGTGCACAGCCTGGGAGTGGCTGCCCCGAAGTGACACCCAGAGAACAACATGTTCACCCCCATACACGGAATAGGTAATGCAGCCTTACATGCCTTAGGATACAGTGTGGACAGGCTGTGGTGTTGTAGGTGTGCCCCCCACTCCCTGGGAAGTATATGTGGCTGGCATATGTTCACCTGTGACAGGCATGGTGACATATGCCAGTGACTTGTCCAGGGACACGTTTGTACAGCAATGGACCGATCGGTGTTCCCGGCCGGCCCATTGCATTCAATGTGAGCGGGTACGCGTTGAACAGCAATGGTCCGATCGGTGTTCCCGGCCGGCCCATTGCATTCAATGTGAGCGGGTGCGCGTTGTATCGCGGGTGCGCGTTGAACAGCAATGGTCCGATCGGTGTTCCCGGCCGGCCCATTGCATTCAATGTGAGCGAGTACGCGTTGAACAGCAATGGACCGATCGGTGTTCCCGGCCGGCCCATTGCATTCAACGTGAGCGGGTACGCGTTGTATCGCGAGTACGCGTTGAACAGCAGTGGTCCGATCGGTGTTCCCGGCCGGCCCATTGCATTCAATGTGAGCGGGTACGCGTTGAACAGCAATGGACCGATCGGTGTTCCCGGCCGGCCCATTGCATTCAATGTGAGAGGATACGCGTTGTATCGCAGAGTACAGCGTTGAACAGCAATGGTCCGATCGGTGTTCCCGGCCGGCCCATTGCATTCAAGGTGAGCGAGTGCAGCGTTGAACAGCAATGGTCTGATCGGTGTTCCGGCCGGCCCATTGCATTCAATGTGGCGAGTGCAGCGTTGTATCGCGGGTACAGCGTTGAACAGCAATGGTCCGATCGGTGTTCCCGGCCGGCCCATTGCATTCAATGTGAGCGAGTGCAGCGTTGTATCGCGGGTGCGCGTTGAACAGCAATGGTCCGATCGGTGTTCCCGGCCGGCCTATTGCATTCAATGTGGCGGGTACGCGTTGAACAGCAATGGACCGATCGGTGTTCCCGGCCGGCCCATTGCATTCAATGTGAGCGGGTGCAGCGTTGTATCGCGAGTACGCGTTGAACAGCAATGGTCCAATCGGTGTCCCCCGGCCGGCCCATTGCATTCAATGTGAGCGGGTACGCGTTGAACAGCAATGGTCCGATCGGTGTTCCCGGCCGGCCTATTGCATTCAATGTGAGCGGGTACGCGTTGAACAGCAATGGTCCGATCGGTGTTCCCGGCCGGCCCATTGCATTCAATGTGAGCGGGTACATGTTGTATCGCTGGTGCAGCGTTGAACAGCAATGGTCCGATCGGTGTTCCCGGCCGGCCCATTGCATTCAATGTGGCAGTGCACGCGTTGAACAGCAATGGACCGATCGGTGTTCCCGGCCGGCCCATTGCATTCAATGTGGCGAGTACGCATTGTATCGCGGGTACGCGTTGAACAGCAATGGTCCGATCGGTGTTCCCGGCCGGCCCATTGCATTCAATGTGAGCGGGTACGCGTTGAACAGCAGTGGACCGATCGGTGTTCCCAGCCGGCCCATTGCATTCAATGTGAGCGGGTACGCGTTGAACAGCAATGGTCCGATCGGTGTTCCCGGCCGGCCCATTGCTTTCAATGTGAGCGGGTACGCGTTGAACAGCAATGGTCCGATCGGTGTTCCCGGCCGGCCCATTGCATTCAATGTGAGCGGGTACGCGTTGTATCGCGGGTACGCGTTGAACAGCAATGGTCCGATCGGTGTTCCCGGCCGGCCCATTTCATTCAATGTGAGAGGGTACGCGTTGAACAGCAATGGACCGATCGGTGTTCCCGGCCGGCCCATTGCATTCAATGTGAGCGGGTACGCGTTGTATTGCGGTTACGCGTTGAACAGCAATGGTCCGATCGGTGTTCCCGGCCGGCCCATTGCATTCAATGTGAGCGGGTACGCGTTGAACAGCAATGGACCGATCGGTGTTCCCGGCCGGCCCATTGCATTCAATGTGAGCGGGTACGCGTTGTATGCGCAATACGCGTTGTACAGCAATGGACCGATCGGTGCGCACACATTGGCTATGGCCTGGCCTGGCAACGGACGCGTTTTCAAATCTTTAACGAGTCTGATGCTGTGAATTCAGTTGGTCACCCACAAAAAAGTTGCAAATCCATGGGTGTCATGAAGTTGAACTTTTGAAGGATGCTGTGGGCGTGTATTAGTGCTGCAATTCCATGGATTGGTCAGATTCAGAAGATGCAAACGACTTGGACCTATCACTTTGGACACATGGGACAGTATCTGCCTCTGCAGCACACATATAATGCTGGCTGTTCCCCTGAGAGCTCACTTGCCTGCACTACATGCTCCAGGACGACATCTGCCACCACCATTGCTGCTGTACCTGCACCCTCTGGATCCTGCAATGGCACGTACTGTGGAGAGAGCCCCAGCCTTCAGCACTGAGGAGAACCAGGCCCTGCTGGACAGCCTCCTTCCACAGTACAGCAAGCTATATGGGAAAGCAGGGGAGCAGGTGAGTGTGCTGTCCACTGCCTTACTAAATGTGCATGTTGTCTGACTAGCAAGACTTACAGTCTGCACACCACTGGCTAGCAGGCTCACTGAGTAGTTGTCACCCCCCATAGTGTGTAGTAACATGCACTGAACAGGTATAGTGCAGTGACAGTGCATTTAAACAGTGCATTTAAACAAGGTATTACTACCCAGGCAATGATACCATAGCCATCGTTGCACTGCCTGTGTACATCATGTGCCCCTGTGATTGAGACATGTATATCCAACTGTGTAATGCACGGATATGTTGAATGTGTAGTAATGGCATTTTCACTTTGTCATCCTCACAGGTTGATGCCCACCAGAAGCAGCAGATATGGCTGACCATCGTTCGGGCAGTGAGATCCGTGGGGGTCTACAAGCGCCGGATCCGCAACTGCCAGAAGAGGTGGCAGGACCTTCGGGGCTGGACCCGGAGGATCGCACGGGTCCAGCTGAAGCTGTCGCCTCCTCGCAGGAGGGGCGGACACCGGACCCTGACCCCCCACATGCTCAGGATCCTGGCGGTGGTCTTCCCTGACCTGGATGGGCAGCTGAAGGCCAGAGAGCAGCAAGGAGGGGGTGAGTCCATGACTGCATTGTGAACTTTATCTGCCATGCTATGTGGTCTCCTCTGGCCTGGTTAAACTTCCACAGTACATCAGTCATGTGGTCCAGGACCCATGTCCCTCAATTGTGCACTGCCCACTCCTCATCTGATACCCAGGTGTGGCCCTTACAGTCAGGGAATTGTGTCACTTGGGTACTGTGTCCTTGCATTTTGCTCAGCTCAAGGTGGGGGACAGCATTTGTTCCCCTAACTCTGTGGTGGGCATCATGGGTGGGTCCATTGCTTACACAATGCCTGTGTTCTGACATGTAATCTGCGTGTTACTTTGATATGTGGTCCAATTGCTGAGCTGATCCACCACATGTGCCTGGGGTATCTGGCACACACCCATGCTGCGGGTGGGTACAATGTTTGGGGCCCAGGAGTGTGTATATTACATGTGTCACACATACTTAGCCACCTGCCTACTGTCCAGGGCTCATCCCTCATTCACGTGGGGCAGGACAGTCATGCCTACTCCAGGCCATACAATACACTCTGTACTCCCACTCACGTGTATCAGCTGACACGTTGTGCTCAGTGATATGTCCCCTCAGGTGTCTGCCTCTATGTCAGTGTACTGTGACTTCGTTGTCAGGGGTGTTTCTCGTTTGGGGCTCAGCATGCCACCGGAGATGTGACATAGGAGACGATACTTGTCTGACACATAGGTTTATGATCACCTGACCGTGCAGACTGGGGTTTGCGAATGTGAAGTTCAGGCAGCTGTTTCCCATTCACAGCAGATTGTGAGGTGCTCAGGTTCAGAGGGTTCTGTTACAGGTCTCCCATATGTCCAATTGGTATGACGTGGACAGATAAGGGTTCAGATGATGTGGTGTGTGGGGGATGTACATGTGCACTTGTTCAGCTCCAGGACTTGCATTCCCCATGACCTACTATAGTGACAGTGCAGACTGTTGTTGTCTGGCTGCCCTGCCCATGTGACTGGAGACAGTGATGTATGACTTAGCAGGCATGCCTGTGCCATGGCATGAAACTTCCTATGAGTGATCCTGCAGGGGAGTGACAGGTGCTACATGCACACCATTGTGGCAATGACTATCAGGACATGGGTGCATCATGGTGTCTGTCGCTGGTATGCATCACATGCATTTCAAAATTGACTCTGGGCATCCCTTTATCCGGACACCTGTACTGACTCAGTGGCAAGAGTTGTGATGTGTGCATGTTCACATGCTTCACCGTCTTCTCTGCACTGTCCAACTACTGTGTAGGTGGTGCATGTGTCCACACTGGGGTATTGCCATCCAACAGACACCAGACAGATGGGTGCAAGGCCAGGAGAGATGTGAGTGCCATGGTTGACCATCAGACTGACAATTGGCTTCCCCTACTCTGTTTGGGCACTTTTAGCAATGTTCAACTAAGGATGCCAGGGCTTGCTCTGTAATGTGCTGTACTTACTGTGGTGTGTGCGTTCAGTGCAGGTGTCTGATGTCTGCCTGTTTCCCTACTGTTTGCAGATACATCCACGGCCACAGGAGGGGACAGCTCCACGGACCAGGGGGAGCCGCAGAGCTAGACTGGGTCAGCAGCCGAGGAGTGGTCAGAGGGACCCAGTGGCACGGAGGGCGAGGGGAGTCACACCGAGGAGTCCTCAGCACCATCCACCTCAGCTGAGGACCAGAGCAACTCGGACGATGACTCCCTTATGGAGGCGTGTGTCAGCAGCCACCACACCCCAGCTAGTGTTGCTGTCCCCGCCACCACCACCACCACCACCGCCTCCCATTCCTGAAGTCCGTGGAGGCTCCCTTGTTCAGGAGCGTGTCTCCTTCGTGCCAGGCACCGCACCCCCTGCCCCTGTGTCCCCTGCTGCCCTGAGTGAGGAGTCTGTGTACCTCCTTCGCCAGCTCCATGTAGGGCAGACAGCGATGCTGAGTGTCCTCCATGCACACACCACTCTGTTGACTCAGCTGGTGTCGTTCATGGAGGTCATCTCATCGGGCATGTCTGCCCTACAGAGGGGCAATAGGTCCATGGACTCCTCCCTGACGGCAGCAGTGTCCCTCCTCCAACAGTCCCTCACCCCTCCTACCTCTGCCCCATCCACACTCCCCAGCACCTTACCTGTCCCAAGCACACACACACCGGCACAGGCACACACCAGCACAGACACAGGCAGCACACAGACACACACGCCAAAATCCAGACACACACGCACGCACAGTCAGGGGACTGAAACCACACTCACAGGGGATGGGGCCAAGGCACACACACACGCATCCACGAGCACTGCGCAGTCCTCAGTTACCTCTCCCTCCAAGGCCCCTTCCCTTGCCTCACCTGCAACCCCAAAGACACAGCGGGTCTTCCTCAGTGACCTCGGCCTCTTCCCCTCTGATCCAGCTGATCCAGCATTCAGGGGGAAGAGGAAGCCCACCCACACGGAGGGTAGTGCCCCTCGCCCCCGGACACCCTCCCCCAGGCGCAGACCGACTGACGCCCCCACCCGCAAGTCCCCCAGGACCCGGAAGAGCAAGACCCCGCCGCCACCCTCCAGCTCAAGCACCAAGTCTCCTTCCTCCATCCCTCAGGCCCCCACTCCACAGGTGCCCCCACCACACCCTGCCCCAGGTTCCCCCACTCACAGATACACCATCCCCAAAAAGATCCAGCCTTCTCCCCCTGCCACTTGCTCTTCCGGCACCACACCCCCGCTGCGCATTTCTGTGCCACTGGTGTGGAGACGGTGTCCTCCCCCTCTGTCCTGCCCACCTTACCTGAACCCCATTCTCCTCCCCTGGAGGTAGGCACTGTAGTGGAGTCCACTACCACCCCGTCTGACTTGGGCACTGCAGTGGGGAACCGGTCCACTCCATCTGCACGGCCCACTGCAGTCGTGCCGGCACCCACACCATCTGAGTCATGCCCCCAGTTGTGCCGGCACACACCATGTCAGACACCTCCACTGCAGTTGTCAGTGGCTCTCCAGCACCCACCACCCCTTCCCTTCCTCCTTCTGGTGAGCCCTGATCCTGTCCCTGCGGTGCCTGGCCTGCCCCCCGTATGCCCCTCCGAGGGGATTGTCCCTGGTGTGTAGCAGTGCAGGCATGCGTAGGGTGACATCTGCCACTGTCACCCTGTTTTGACTTTCAGAATGGACTGGCCATTGGCCTTTGTTTCTATTTTTCTTGACTTTAACTTTAGAACCCACATATGCTGAATAAAGCTACTTTCTGTTCTCTAGTGGTTTTGCTTCTGATGTACATGATGTTGATGATGCTAACCGTGCCCTTGCTGCAGTGATGGTGATTTTTGGTCTCATGAAAATGAAGTGTTACTGTGCAGGAACCCATGTGGTCCACGGGTAATGTGTCCTATCCTGTAGTGTATCCATGTCATCCTTAGCAGCATATGAGGGTGTCATGTTTTTAATATTTGGCAATGGGATTTCCTACTTACATTTGCAATATCACATCTGTGGCTTACACCCCTGCACATCTGTTGTGCTTGCCATTGTTCAATTAGTCTACTTCCCTGACCGTGTGTCCATCTCCACTGGACATGCAAGTTTGGGCATCAATGGGGAAGGACTCATCTGTGTTGTCAGTGCAACTTGCTATACATGTGTGTTGGATCTGTGCTGATGATTTCGTTGACACTCCCATGACCAGGCTGATATGACAGGAGCCTTCATTTCGTGCTAATTGTTGACTGTGTGACCAAGTGTTCTGCTGACATGATGGAGCCCTACTGAGGCGACATATGGCACAGCTTTCCTCACACAGGAGTGGAGTCCCCTCATGGCAGTGAGTAATCCTGTGACATTGCCTGAGCCCAAGGTGTGTGTTGTGTGAGCATGTCTGTGTGTGTTCACTTCCATTTTGCTGTGCATGCTGGGATCCCTAGTGATGTTCCTGTTTATGATGCTTGCTGAGTTGACCTATGTTCCCCCAAAGTCTTCTCCCTGGGTTCTCTGTGATGTGGGTGCATGGCACATTACTGGTCACCCATAGTTGTGTTTGCTGTCAGGGCTGAGTTTGTGGGCTAACGCAGATGGGACACAGTCAGGATTCCCCTTGGCACTTGTTGTTTACACCTGTCATGTAATTTCCAGTTTGTGTTAGCTTTCAGTGATTGTGACACGTTGTGTGTGTGACTGCTGGCACTCCTCAGGGTCAGGGCTGCAATGTTGGTAGTTGTCTATGTGTGTTCTTTGTGGGTGACCTTGGCTTCTTCATTGGTGTGGGACTGTGGCTGGGATCCCATTGGTTGGTGTGGTATTGCTGTCATGTCCATGTACAGCGTAGTGTGCAGTGTGTCAGACATTCAGGAGTCTTGTTGAGTGGCCATGTGTGATGTGTTTCTGCACCTTAGTTACCACCCCCCCATGGGATTGTCATGGGTGCATGTGCAATGTCACCAGTGCATGTGATCTTCACTGCTGCACATTGTTGGAGGTCGAGGTGTGTGGTGTTGAGTGTGTGCAGATGAGAGTTGTTGCCCGGCTAGACCCCTGCCTCCATGTTGGCCTTGGCTTACTGGCCGTGCTGATTGATTTGTGCTTGTGTAGGTGTGATGGTAGTTTGTTGATCAGGACACATGACTGTGGTTCACAGTGTGAACGACACCTAGCTTTGTCATCACAGTGGGATTGTCATGCAGCCCAGGGTCAACACATTGTGGGGACCCTGGGGGTAGTGCTGTGGTGTGTCTGTGTCTTGCTGTGTCAGTTGCTGTTCCTACATGCTTGTGTGACATGTGTGATTTGTGCTCCCTCTCATCTAACAATGGCTGATTGCCCACATAGGGGATTTGGATCCATGAGTTACTTTTGTGTGGCACTGTATGCGCATCAGTGTAATTGGTATTCAGGCCTCATCATGTGTTGTGTGGTTGCCTGGGGACACTGGCACCCCCCCCTCACCTGTTGTGTTTGATGTGCAGTGTGGGGCTGCCTGTTTGTGTTTGTGCATCTGCACCTCTGCATTGGCATATCTTTAGTGTGCCATTGGCTGTATGTTGTTTGGTGGGTTTCACCTGCTGTCCCTGGGACTCCTAGGTCATCAGTCAGCACTATGATCATTGTTTGTGTGTCCCATTGCTGCCATGGTATGGTATTTGTTCAGCTCACATCTACAGTCTCCACAGGATATCTCCATTTGTGTGCCCATTGGTGCAAATATGTGGGTCTGCGTTATGATGGTCACTTCTGTCATTGTGTCATTGATGAATGTTGACAGTGTCAGCCCCCATGGGTGATGTTTGTCTGCACATGGCCAAAGGTATGTCTTATTTGCACTGCACTGTTTGCCTCCCCAATCTATGTTGCTATGGGACACAAGCACTACTTTGCCACTGATGTGTTTGTTGTTCTGTGACCAGGAATCATCCATGCATTTTGGCAGTTGCAGTTTTTTCAATGTCAACACTTACCTTTTGGTCACTGTGATGATGGGGGCTTAGACCCCATTGCCACAATGTTCAAAATGTGCTTCAGCTATGGACCCCACACTTACCTTTTGGTCACTGTGATGGTGGGGGTTGGACCCCATTGTAACAATGTTCAAAATGTGCTTCAGCTATGGACCCCACACTTACCTTTTGGTCACTGTGATGGTGGGGGTTGGACCCCATTGTCACAATGTTCAAAATGTGCTTCAGCTATGGACCCCACACTTACCTTTTGGTCACTGTGATGGTGGGGGTTGGACCCCATTGTCACAATGTTCAAAATGTGCTTCAGCTATGGACCCCACACTTACCTTTTGGTCACTGTGATAATGGGGGTTGGACCCCATTGTCACAATGTTCAAAATGTGCTTCAACTATGGACCCCACACTTACATTTTGGTCACTGTGATGATGGGGGTTGGACCCCATTGCCACAATGTTCAAAATGTGCTTCAGCTATGGACCCCACACTTACCTTTTGGTCACTGTGATGGTGGGGGTTGGACCCCATTGTCACAATGTTCAAAATGTGCTTCAGCTATGGACCCCACACTTACATTTTGGTCACTGTGATGATGGGGGTTGGACCCCATTGTCACAATGTTCAAAATGTGCTTCAGCTATGGACCCCACACTTACATTTTGGTCACTGTGATGATGGGGGTTGGACCCCGTTGTCACAATGTTCATAATGTGCTTCAGCTATGGACCCCACACTTACATTTTGGTCACTGTGATGATGGGAGTTGGACCCCATTGCCACAGTGGTCATGGTCTGCTTGCATTGTGGAGGCCACACACATTTATGTGTGACACATGTGATAGGGGGTCACATTGTGTGTTCATAGTCATGTTCAGTGTTGTAGGCATTTGACACAGTCTACACACGCTTGTCATGGTGTTGGGGGGATGTCTTTTTCTTGCATTCCCTAGGTTGTAATGTGCTGGTTGTGTCATGCATTGTCCATCCTATGAGTGGGGGTGGTGTTGGTGGTAGGCATCCAGCCCCCATGGGTAGGGGTGGTGGTAGTGGTAGGCATCCAGCACCCCTGGGTAGGGGTGGTAGTAGTGGTAGGCATCCAGCACCCCTGGGTAGGGGTGGTAGTAGTGGTAGGCATCCAGCCCCCCATGGGTAGGGGTGGTAGTAGTGGTAGGCATCTAGCACCCCTGGGTAGGGGTGGTAGTAGTGGTAGGCATCCAGCCCCCATGGGTAGGGGTGGTAGTAGTCGTAGGCATCTAGCACCCCTGGGCAGGGGTGGTAGTAGTGGTAGGCATCTAGCACCCCCTGGGTAGGGGTGGTAGTAGTGGTAGGCATCCAGCCCCCTGGGTAGGGGTGGTAGTAGTGGTAGGCATCCAGCCCCCATGGGTAGGGGTGGTAGTAGTGACAGGCATCTGGCACCCCTGAGTAGGGGTGGTAGTGGTGGTGGGCATCCAGCCCCTCATGGGTAGAGGTGGTAGTAGTGATAGGCATCTGGCTCCCCTGAGTAGGGGTGGTAGTGGTGGTGGGCATACAGGCCCCTATGTGTATGTGTGGCATTGGTGATGGCCATCCCGCCCCTATGGTGCTGCTGTTGCTGGTGTAAGTATTTCTGCATCCCTCTGTGTGTGTGTGATATGTCGGGTACGTGTAGTTTGTTTTTGTGGTTGGTGTTTGACTTACCTTCTGCGCCGTACGCGTCCGTGCCTGTTCCGGTAATAGATGTAGAATATTGGTAGGATCGGCACGATGGGATTCATGGTTGGTTCGTCTCGTTTGTCTTTCTCTTTGCTTCGACTCGTCCTCGTCACTGGCGTGTTCGTCTCGTAGCCGTGGATCGTCTTGTGGCGCGAATCGGAGCTTATGTGCGCCTCGCCCGGATGCTTTAACGTGCCGTGCGTAGCGACGGGTTTGGCGCATACGGAAGGCGCATCGTACTTGTCCGGCCGGACGGGGCTGCACTTTAGCTTCCGTGCGACTCGATTCTGCGTTTCCGGATCCGCCTCGGTCGGAGTACAGGACCTGTTTTGGGTGAGTACGACTGGGTCGGGATTTGGGCAGTTGTGCGCATCGTACTTGCTCGTTCGGACGTATGTGCGGATCGGTCGGGAAACAGGCATTCGCCTGGCTTTTTTCCCGACCGAATGGTATTAGGTGCGCCTCCGACCGGGATCGGAATCGACCCCTTAATATATATAAATTACTATTCCAACTACAGTTAGTATAAAATCAGGAAAGATGCTGGACACTAAAGATATATAATTAACTATTCCCACTCCAATTAATATTAAATCAGGGTAGTTGCTGGACACTAAACATATATAATTTACTATTCCCACTCCACTAACTATTAAATCAGGGAAGGTGCTGGACACTAAACATATATAATTTACTATTCCCATTCCAGTTAGTATTAAATCAGGGAATGTGCTGGACACTAAACATATATAATTTACTATTCCCACTCCAATTACTAGTTAGTATTAAATCAGGGAAGGTGATGTACATTAAACATATTTTATTTTATATTCACAATTATAAAATCTTACAATATGTAAATCAGTTCATCAGAATCCAATTTATTAATCATATTCATAAAAATAAAAAAATACAATTTTATAATTTTTTATTAAAAATTTAAAAATACTATATTTTCCATATACATTTTATTTTGTAATAAATATGAAACATAAAACATATTTTTATATATAATTTTAAAACCTAATTTAGTTTTAATATTTGGAAATTATTAAAAAAATTAAAATATTATTTGCAATTTCACATATTTAGGGGTCTATTACGATGGCGGGCGGACTTTGTCCGCCCACCACCGTAACAGTACACGGGACCGACCGCCTGTGCCTATTAGGATGCGACCGCCACCCTGGCGGTCGCATTCCGCATATTTAACATTGTCGCGGGCGGTGCTGTAAGCAGCACCCGCCACAATGTTAAAAAGGCATGTTGTGCATTGGCATGCACAACCTGACAGGCACCGCGCGGTGCCTGCCACCTTGTGTATGCCAATGAAGGGGGGTACCATAGGTACCCCCCAAGTGCAGCCCCCACCTCCCTACCCCCCCGGGGGCCCGTAACGGGCCCCCAAAGCAATTCCTGCATGCCTTTCCATTGCGGCATCGCCGCAATGGAAAGGCCTTTGAAATTGCACATCCTAATATGGATGGCGGTGCCTGCAAGGCACCACCATATTGAGGTCCTTTTCCGCCCGGCTGGGGATCCGACCGGCGGAAAAGCGGCAGGCGGTCTTACCGTCCGCCGCGGTGCCCCCCGCCATACTAATATGACGGGGGGTGAAACTGGAGAATCTGGCGGGTAGATCGCCCGATATCATAATGGGCCCCATAATTATTTAAAAACACAAATAATATCTCTTAATTTTTAAAATAGTAAATATTTCATATTTAAAATATTTCAAATTTATAATAATACAATAATTTTGGAAACAAAATAATAAAACGTAACCCCTATCAACATAAAAATTAAAAAACTATAAAAAAATAAATATTTCTTATAAACATTTCTTTTTAAATTGTTTAATTAATATTTAACAAAAACATACTAAATTACACACCTTTATTCAAAATAAACACAACATAACAGTCCTAAAAATTTTTTTCAAATTTTTAAATAATTGTTTTAATTTATTAAATATTAAAAAAATTGAAACACTCCCCACCCTTATCCCCTATAAACCCAACATCCTACTCCTAAAACAACAATTTTAAATTAAATTTATAAATTAAAAAAATGTATATTTTTAAAACTACTTTTTAAAACACTCCCACTCTTATCCCCTATAAACCCAACATCCCGCTCCTAAAATAACAATTTAAAATTAAATTTATAATTTTTTAATTTTTTTAATTTGAAAACTACTTTTTAAAACACTCCCCACCCTTATCCCCTAAAAACCCAACATCCCACTCCTAAAAATGTAAATACAATTTAAAATTTTTATAACATTAATGACCTAATATTATAACAAAAACAAACATATAACAAAAAAAATTACTATAACGATATTTTAACATTACGATATTTTAACAGTCGATATTTCATACATCGTTATTTTTTACAACACAAAAAATCTATATTTTTTAGATCTATATACTTAACATCGATATTTAGTACTGTCTATATTCCAAACTCGATATTAAAGCATGTCGATATAAAAAAGTCGATATTTTGTCCACTTATCAAACACAGCACCCTCAGCACCCAGACACCCCTAGAGGTGAGGATGCCGTGCTATACAAATGCTGATTGACTGATTCCGGTTCTGTCACTTTGCCTTCCTTGAAGTTG